>JAWLRI010000145.1:467100-521700 GCA_034781795.1 Crypturellus tataupa
GAAGGGAGGAAGTGAGGAAGTGAGGAAGGAAGGAAGGCAGGAAGGAAGGAAGGAAGGAAGGAAGGAAGGAAGGAAGGAAGGGAGGGAGGAAGCCATTGGAGAAAAAAGTTTTAAAGCAATTCTCCTCACATTGATACTATCAGATCTTTTTAAAAAGATTTAAGAACACCTTTGGTTTTATTTCTCTTACATAACAAGAATATTTCAGTGTTCCATTCCTGTGGAATACTTTTCAATGGATCTACTTGGGTGACTTTGAGAGAATTCCTGAGAGAACAGGAATTACCATATCAGGTCAGAGCACTGCTACGGCAGCTCTGCCATCCCACCTCTAGGAACCATCAGAAGAGGGTAGAGAAATACCACGGTTGTGTATTATTATACAGGGATATATATATTTTTCTTTTGCCTTGATGTATAAGACTGCCTTTGCCTAACCAAATTCCATTGCAAATATATATATTTTTTTAATTAAGAATTTATTTGTAGAATTAAATGGCAGAATCTGACTGGTGTCCTCAGATACAACATCTAACTTTACCTGGATTGTTTTATGATCACTCAGTATTTGCTGACATGTACTTATAATGTCCTCTCCTTCTTGGACAAAAGGGGCAAGTCACATAGCAGAGGCAGTATAACAGCACTGATTTGAGCCATGTTCCTCTCTCATTAGTCTGACCTCACCTGACTTGAAAAAGCAATATTATCCATAGTTTTGGAAACTGTCTTAGCTGAGGGCAGGTTGTTGTGAATTGAGAAGAAGGGATGGGGGAAGTAAACAGGAAGCCATGCAAGGTTTCTAAACAGGATAAAAAAAAAGGATTCATGGCAACAAAGGAGTGTTGTTAACAAAACAAAGGTTTAGTCAAAAATAAAACGCCAGAATGACTAAAGTAAAAAGTGAGGTGCCTGAATAGAAATTCTGTCCCAAAAAACAAATTTAGTGTTACATAAGAAAACTTATTTCTGTTTTAATTAATTGTAACAAACATTTGTATATCTTAAAATAAATTGAAGAGTCTGGATTACTGGCTTTTTCTGTAATCAATTTACAGAAAGAATTTATGAACTAGTAAAGAAAAAGAGAGTATTCTATCTTTCCTGTTGCAGCTTAAATACTGATGCAGGAAATCATTTGCCTATTCTCAATTTTATTTGATAGAACAAAACCCCTAAGCAATAAAACTAAGGTCCAAGAAAAACATTTAGCTTGAAAAAAGATTCAAAAATGTATGCTTGGAAAGACCACTGCTTACATGGGATTGTTCAACAAATTCCTGTTGTGTGAGGTTTGGCATATACTTTCTAAAAATATAAGCATCTGGGGAAACCAGACAAAGCGCAGGTCTTGGACCAAACGAGGCATGCAGTGTAGATCTGTTAGTGATTATATCCATAATGAAATATGTGCCCAAATTTAGCAGTACAAAGCCCCCAATACAATATGAAAACACAGTGTGTACAGTCCTTACCATAAAATGTAGCCAACAGCAAAGGTGCATACTGCAGCCAGTCCCCAGCTCCTGCTGGGATACTCATGATGTGTTGTTCTCATCTCGATTAATATAAAGGGCAAAACTGTTGTATGCTGAAAAACACAAAACAACAGGGAAAAAACAGGTGATACAAACAATTTTTGCTGCGTTTCCATGTTAGTTCCACAATAAGAACCATAATCACAAAAATTTCCAGACAGTTTCTTGGTTATTGGAAACAAAAGGCAAAACGCGTCTACAAAGTAGATCAATAACCAAAATCCTTAGTGGTGGTACTTTTATGTTGTCCAGTTGTTTGAGAGAGCACAGGAAAAACAAGCAGGCGGGAGCAATTCTCATTTTGGTCAGGAACCCGAGGAGGGTTCTCCGTAAGTAAGAACAGAACGGGGCACTAGGTGACAAGGGACCCGCTCCCAGGTCAGCTTTGCAATTGCTCTGCAATCTTTGCCACATATTCACCACCTTTAATTTTAATCATACAAGTCAAGGGGCAAAACATCTCATTTTCAAGGCTGTAGGCACAAACAAAGCCAAATGAATGAATATAAATGGAGCTATTTAATGCTTCTGAGAATAAGGTTGAAATGTATCTCAATTTGGGGACCTGAAACATATTTTCAGATGATAGTCTCAATACCTCCATTCCTCCATCTGTAAGACAAGAGCAATTAAATTCCTCAGAAAGGCATTGTGAATCTTAATTTGTTAGCTGTTGTGCAAAATGCTTTTAGATTCACAGATGAAACACATGAAAGCCAAGGCTCTAAAAACCTTTTTCTGCTTGTCTTTATTTAGCTGTGAAAGTCCTTATTTTGTCATTTTTCCATACACTTTGCCTATACTGCCCCTTCTGAGAAGGTCTGTTCATCCAATTAATGTCAGCAGCTTGAAAAACAGCATTTAGCCTGCCCCTAACTCTTGATGTCTAGATTTCCAAATGCTGGCAGGCATGAAAATACACGGAAGCAAAGCATAGACATGTCAGGAAATAAAAGCCATCATTTCTGCATATACAGTTCAGCTAGGACTGACATTACTGGTGACTCCACAAATACATCCTGCCTCGCCAGCTTGGGTCCAAATGATCTCCAGTGTATCTCCGCTAGCTTTCAAGGAGTTACTTTGGTCGAGAACTTGGCCCTGAAATTGCTGTGACTGTGTACACAAATCTCCTGCTGTGTTCAGTGGGAGGTCTGCAGGTGCAAGGATTGCAAGAGCAGCTTAAGCCAGGTTCAATCCTTTCCCAACATTGGCTCATGATTTGGAAAAAAATGTTATTGCTTAGGGCCACATTCTGCCATCAGATGTGCACGTGTAGTTTTGAGGGGAGCTGGAGGACTGAATTTCTAAGAATTACACTGTAAATCCACTCAAATATTAGGCAACAGGAAGGTAGGATGGGCATAAAGCAGAAATATCTTTGTGGGGATAACGGGTCTAACAAGACAAAACAGAGCAAGGGTTCTGAGGGTCCCTTTAACACAGGAGAAAGAAGAATTGTCTGAAAAGGAAATGATAAGATAATGGAAATGCTCTGGCTTGCAAATGTAAAATAATTTGAATTGGATAACTGCTCTGATTTTCAATACATTAGTAATTAATGACTAGCACTTGGAGAATGTCAGGTGGATAATACTGCAGTTAGGAGAGCTTTCAATTTCTTCCTCTTTTAACAACTTGTTCCGCCCCCATCCCTTTAAACAGTATAAATCATCATCAAGGGAATGGATAGATGTTTTACATGTGGCCTGCGATAGAGGTGCTCATATTATTTGAAAGGTCTATTAACGGAGCAAAACCCCTGGAGTGCATTACCAGGGGCTGGCAGTGAGGCTGCCCTGGAGATCCACTTGCAAGCCTCGCATCTGTGCAGAAAAGGGGCTTTAAGCAGACAGAGCTCTGTGCTTCACTCTACACGCCCCCCACAAGCAGAGTAGCTGGGGGCTGTGTAAATGTCTGGCTCCATAATCTCTTCAGGGAGAAAAACAGAGAGCAACAAAGGCTGCTAACTCTAAAATTTCGTCTCTTTTCTTATGCTTCTTCTATGCTTGCGATCCATAACTGTTTTCTATAACTAGGATAGTTACAGAGGTTATGTACTGCATTTCTCAATTGAAATCTGCTTGCCATTTTAGATATTACTTGCTGATGCGCTCTTCATTCACAGCAATCTCAACAGCGTTCAAATTAAAAGCAGTTAAAATCATTTCAATAACTGTCCTCTCATCTTGAGTCCTTTTCTCTTCACCCCTCAGTTTCTTTAGATATACAATAAAATAGATGGTTATTTTCCTAAATCCTTTCTAATGCTGTTTTCTAAAAGGCAAGGGAAAAAGAAATAAATGAGCTATATCACTGGAGAGTTTATGTACAAAATTCTGTCAAAAGCGTACTCCAATCAGAAGGGTAAGCAGGAAAGAAGAGACATGCAGCTGCTACCTGCAAGCACTGCAGTTTTAAAAATCCACAGTATGAATTTTTGTTAAAAAATGTTCTAGTGAAACTGCCACTTAGAACACTGCTTCAGATGCTTTACCCAAAGTACAATAAAGATGCCACTTCCCTTCCCACACAGCCTCTCTAAAACCCTTACTTTAAAAATCACAAAATTCGCTAAGAAGGGGTACCTTCTGTCTAACACGGCCAGTTAAAACTCTGGAGCTATAAACAGCAGATTTGAATCAGACAGTCATTTGGACTCCCGCCTAGCAAAGGTGGGCAGGGGTCAAAAGTGCTTGGAGTGAGATCTGTCAAACCGGGAAAGCTGCAAAAGGCCAGAAATTTCATCCCATCTAACAGTTTTATTGCCTGATCTCCCAAGAAACTTGGGCCATTTGGAATCTGATGCCTGGAGAGGAAATGCCACTGATGCCTCCTTGAGGTGCCTGTTAAAGGTTGTGCCAACCAAGGGCGCCAGGCTGGTGTGTCTGGGACTGGCCCCCCTTGCCTCCTGGCAGGCTGGAGACGGTCGTGGGGAGGACAGTACCCCATTGCTCATGGGGAGGACAGCACCACATTTCTCTTTTCCTTGGCCAAAGGGTCTCCCTTGGCTTGCTTGAGAGAACACGGGGAGTGAGGTGCTCTGAACAACAGGAAGGTTTAAGTAATGGGGATGATTAGCCACTGTAATAGCTTTCCGGAGGTTAAAAGCCTTTAAGAGAAAGGCACTTTTAGTATAATTACAAGTGGAGGCCTTATGCTACAATAGCAGTAAAGTATGCTAGTACTGTTAAACTACGCTATATTATTAAGGCATTTTTTACTATAAAAGGAAAGCTGCATTTTCACCTGGACAGCTTATTCTTGTCCCTCTGAAAACAGCTGCTCCTGCAAAAGACAGTTCTGCCTGCGTCACTGCATGACACCGGAGTTGTGTGAGCAATACGGCCTTTGCAGGCAGGCCCTGGAGCACTTTTCCATCAGCTGGAGGGGTGGAAGCTGCTCCATGCACGCTCAACGTGTGGCACCGAGGGAGCTCCTGGGCCCTTCCTTTATGGGAGCCTCCCAGTGTGGGCTCAGGTAAGGGCATCTGCTTGCAGGGAAACCTACCCTGTCGGCCTCTCGCGCTGTGGCCATCGTGCTGCCTGCCAGCTTCTCTGCCAGTTCCCAAACTCCTTTGACTCTGGCGTGTGAAAGGCAGAGACCCTCTTACTCATTTTTAATCTCTCTGTGAAGCGTTTCAGCTGCCAGGACTACCATGTTAGCTGAAATACTGCGGTAAACTCCCATTAACCATCTGCTGCGTCACCCTGCTCCGATTCTGCATAGTGGTTTGTGCCCGAAATACTGTCTGTCTTTGTAGTCTGTGATCCAGCAGGGTCTGTCACCTCCACTGCAGCGTTTCCTGCAGCTCACTGAACATTCCTGTCACTTCAATAAGCGGATAAACTGTTTAGCAACACTTTAAAAGAATTTCCTATTTCTGAGCCGAGACTTGATATATGCTAAGTTTCAAACATACCTTTATGTGACCAAAATATATATTCACATAAATAAGACACTTCCATTATGACAGTTTTTTACAATGAAAGATGTTTCTTTACAAAGAAAAACAGCATGGCAAAAATGAATGAATGGCACAGTTACGTCATGCATTTTGGTGCACTCTTTTTGCGTTTGGAAAACTGTGCCAGATGTGGAGAGTATCATTCGTAGCCACACCGCCCAAACCACCCTGGCTTGCTAGGTCTGCTAGTAGTCTACACTGTTCTCCAGAGAGGAGCAAACGGCATTTACCTCTTCATTTTGTGTTCACCAGAGGTTCCTGAGGTCCAGCCACCTACATATGGACGAGGGTACACCAAGCTCTGGGCTTCTGTGTGGGCTGTATGAGACCAAATTCAGAGGCAGTGGACTTGCACGGCTGGGCAGGAAATTTATCGCGGTGGTAATGATGCACAATGATTGAGGGAGTCATCTGGACTCTTGGAGTCCAGGTGGAATTTGCAAGGTACCAGATCTACTGAGTGAAGCTGCATTGGCGCATGCGGCAATAAACTACCCTTAGAGCTGTAGGCGGGTTCACTCTTAGAACCACTACAATTGCCCTTGAGAGAAACTGTACTCAAAAGATATATTCATTAATGGGTCTTTAAAGGATGTTTTAAAAATTGGTACCACTCATCACACAGTATACAGGTGCCTAAGGAAATTTTAAGGTAGAAAATAATGTTACAAATGGGCACATTTTTGTCAGCTTAACATATCTGAATTTTGACAGAGGACTGCACTTCCCCATTTTAGGTATATACTGCAACAGGTTGTTGGAAGAAAAAATTTTATGCAAATCAAGTACATTAAGAGTGGGTTCCGTAACAGTCTTTAGACAAATTAAATACTCAATTTTGAAAGCCTGATTATATGTTTTATCTTCCAACAGTAAGTGGTGCTTTTTTAAACACTATTTTCATCAATACCTTGCTTAGGCTTTTTCCTTCCTTAACTGTGTTTTAAAGTGAATTTTGAAGCTTTTTAAAAGGTATTAAACTGACACCTTGTATACAGGTATCTTCTGTCCTTAGTACAAACTACAGCAGTTCTGTCTTCCCACTAAGGTGACCTATTCCTGATCTGCAGAAACTCTTCTGAATTAAGTTTAAGACAAGGAGCTCGGAAAATCTGTCCTTTGAGATCCCCAGTGAGTGTGCAGAAGTTCTTTGGTGATGGTGAAATTGTTTGGGAAGAAGTGACACAGATTGTGATTAATTCACTTTAACCAACAGCACTGCAAATTGTTACTCAACCTGATAAGACTAAAACCTGCAGGTCGAGTTGCACAAGGGTAGGTGGCACAGGAGGGTGGCAGAACAGTACGTTCATTAAGTGGTCTGAGAAGCCACAGTTAGCAACCAGGCACCTGAGGGCTGCATCAGGGCAGTCTGGCCATGATGTCCACACTGGAGCCTTGCATAGACTCAGTGAGGAGATACCAGCCATGTCCCCTCTCGAAACTTCACCTTCTTTCTTCATTTTCAGTAGCCCGTGTGTCAGATGGGGCTGTTTCAGAAGGGATCTGTGTTGCACACTGTTGCAGTGCTACAACTGTTTCCCTTCCCCACTACTGAGTTTAAGGATACTGGAGGTTGTACCTACTGATTGTAGTTACAAAAATAATAAATTAGACACTGTGGTAGCCTGTGGCTGCTAAGGATATAAACTCAGGAACATTTCTAGGACAGCAGAAGTAAGATCTTACCCCTGTATCCTTCTCTCAAAGGGACTCGTCTCACGGCGTGACTTGTCAAAGTGACAACCAAATCCCAGTTTCTATGATTGTTTCCCATCTTTCTGAATTCCTTTCTAAATTCTAGTTCCATCAGTATGATGTTCTCTTTCACTGCTTCCTCGAGCTCGCGTGCAGATTACGTGTTGTTAAACAGCTGCTGCATGTCTGAATGAGTAAAGCCATCCATCTGCAGATCTTTCCTGCTTCTCAGGGGTTTGCGTAAGACTTCGCATCTGAAGGTGTTTTAGAACCCAGATATTTTAGGTTATCAGCAAAATAACCCATGTCTATTCCTCTTAATTAAAAATCATTACAAGTGTATTCACCTTAGAAACTAATACCGACAGACCTAAAAATGTCTACAGTTGTAGTCAGCACCATCTGCAGAGTAATAGTAATAAAGTTGCATTTTCCACACTCTCCTAGTGGAGCTAAGTACAGAACCTGATCACAGACTTGTAAAGCTAGGGGCATGATCATGATTTACTTGCTGAGAAACTTCTCAGAAAGGAACAGCTGGCAAGAGAGTATTTATGTGTCATCTGAAGGATGATACCTTCTACCAAGGCAGCCTAATCCATAAAGAGAGCAGCGGGATATCAGAACTGGGTGTATAATAAATTGGAATCCTTGAGCAAGCCTGAACCCTTCTGAGGCTGAAAGTGCTGGTAGCACTTTTCCTTTTACAAATGAGAAATTATGACTATTAACTGAGACACACTGATGCACAGGATGCACTCCAAGGCAGCCAGACGGGTCATTAATTATTATTGTAGGTTGAAGGGAGGAAGAAGTTATTGTATGACCTAAACAAAGAACAACACCATACAATGCCACAAAAAACACAACAGCCTCAGATAACCATTTCCAATCAATATAAGAGCGCAGGGTTCTTTGAAAGGAAAGTGGACACATCCTCTTTATTGCTATCCCCTCTCTTCTGTAGATAAATACAGTGGACACAGCACATCTGATTTATCAGCAATCCTACAATTGTTTTCTCCATGTGTATCTAATTTCGACAGGCTTGTTCTCCTTGTTTCTGATATAGGCACTATACACTAAATACTAAACGTATCGGTCTGATGCCACCCCTGAGACTGCTAACAGCATGGGGGTTGTATAGAGGCACAGAAGTTCCTCAACTGAAGCATTTCAGCACCCCAAAAGCATTATGAAAGACACCCTCTCAGTAGTACTGTAGGGACAAGATAGGCTATTCCCCTGCTGCAGGAGGGGGAGATGGGGTGGCCTGATTCACTAAAGATCATGCAGAGTAGCCATGCAGGCAGGAACTGAGAAACACGTTTTCATCTTCAGTTCCATTTCAGTGTATTAGCCTAAAAGCAGCAAGCGTGTAAGGAGAAGGGACAAAATATCGTTAAGAAACCCTTTTCCTTCACTTGAATTTACCACCCTGAGCCATCTTGGCCCTCAGCATTCACCTTGATGCACTCTCTGTTCTGCTTCCCTCTGTTTTCGGGGACTTCTCCAGCGGCCCCTCTGTGCCAGCCCTCTCCTGCTGCTTCCACCTGCTTCCTCACACTCCGGCCCTGCCAGCCGAGGGGCCTCTCTGCACCCTCCTGGCCCTGCGCCGGCGACACCCGTGGTGCTGCCTCCTCGCCTCTCCTGGCCTCCGGCGCTCCCTTCGTGCCCACCGCTGTGGGCGGCAGGTACATACCCATGGCGCCTTCACTCCGCACACAGCAGTGTCTCAGTCACCTGGGGAGGGGACTGCTGGCAGGCCACACCACGCAAGGCCCCTGCTCTGCTGCTAATCCACACCGCATCATCCTGCCGCATGGCACATCTTCCTCAATCCTGCATAATTCCATATAGCTCCTTTAATGTCGGTCATGTTCCCAGCTCTCATGGGACCCAACACATTAAACACATGCAAAGTAGAGTGTCACATAACTCACCCCTTTCCTTCTGTGGGGATCCTTTAGCTCGGCTTTCTGTTCCTGGTACCGTCTGGGATTCAGACTGTCTGGGTCTGACCAACCCAGATGCCCAGGTCAGCTCCCAGCAACGTGCCTGCCCGTTACTGCGAAGGGGATTTTACCATACGAGCGCAGTTATCAGAGCTCAGGTTTTGTGCACGCAGTCACAGCACAGCCAGCGCCGTGAACCATAGTTTACTTTCAACCTCAACTCATTATTTTTGCCACAGAATCACTTTCAAAACGCGTCAGGAACAGTTTTGTATGTACATGTGCACACACATGACCAGCAAAGGTAACACGGTCATTAACCACAGTATTATGCAAAGTATATTTTTTCTGCACGTTTAGTTTGCCCCAGGATTTCTCAAAATATCATTTGCAGAAAGATACATCAAAGCAAAGAAATACTTCCTTGTTTCTTACAATAATCCATAAAAATCAATGTATTATACATATACAGTTATGTACATCACAAAGATTTAATTGACATGATTGCTGTGTGCTTATGCAGGTCATGCTGAAGGAGTGCTAGTAATATCACTGGGCTTCACATATCCATAGCATAAATGTCACTAAAAAAAGCTTGTAAATATCTTTTAGTCATTTTTTTAATTACTCATATGGAAACCAGTATTCCCTTTCCTGAAAAGATAGCTCCTTCCATATCATAAGTCCAGTTGCACAGGCCTCAAGGGAAAAAATAATTTGTATCAATAAGTTTTCTAAATATTTTAAAATTGCTTGTAAAGCATATCTATACATAGAATGTGGCATGCTAAATTTTAATATTTGGCAATCTCCTGGGGCAGCAATGGGCTTTCACATATTTTTGGCTTTATTATAGCAAAAGGATCCTGTTTCTAACCTGAAGACATTGGACTTTGAACCTGTCACAGGTCCAGGACTGAATATTGCTTGTCCTGGGCTTCAAGCCAGCGTAATTTGGGGAAAGAAATTCTACATTTGGGAAAATCAAGAATCCATTCTTTAGCAATTTCTTTTGCAAATGGTGGCTCTTTGATGCTACTCGGAAATTTAAAATCTTGGAAGTGGTTACTGAAGATGTAGATTTATTGGGTGTTGTGCAGGTAAGGTAGCCAAAGGTCAAATTTGGATCTATCACATGATGACTGCAACTTATCTGCAACTTGGTTCAAACAACTGACCTCACAGATACTGTCTTTATGCTTTTTTAATCCTTTCTGTATATTACACATGCAAACAACTCCTGGATGTGACATAACCTCCTAAGCCTTTTCCCTCTTGCATTACAGAAAGCAGTGGTAGATTGACATGAGCACGGTCTCATTACTGCCCCCAGCAATCTGTCTGTAGTCAATTTTGCATGATGTGCCTTGCACTGTATGTTCTAAACCATGAGGATGTCACTGTGAGACAGAGACGCATTAGGGAAGAGCTCCTCAGGCAGCTCTACACAGTGGCTGGTGCACTGCCCTTGCATCAGTCTCTTTCCTCCAGTGTCTGTGAACATGCTGCATTTTTGAGGGACATAGTGGGAAGCAGATGTGACTGGAAACTTAGCTGAGGTGGTAAATGAGGCCGTGCAGAAGGGGGAAGAAAGATGGACGTTTATCTCTGCTTTGTGTGTCTTTGAGAGCTTATTCTCCTCTGCAAATGGATGTGAATAAGCAACTGGGGAACACCCTGAATCAAGATCTGACATTCCCTGCATATTTTACCCACTCTATGATATACTTTTATCTATGACCATCATTGTGTTTCAGATGCACTTAATTCTAAAACTTATTGCTTATGTTAAAACAATTATATTGATTGATCAATATACATCATAGTAAAGGTAGCATTGTTTGACATAAAGACACTACAAAACCTATAACCTCACCCTTTAAAACCTGACTTGAACCATTCGATTTGACTTATGAGATTAGTTACAATAGTGCTTCATGCAAAAAGCATTAGGTTAATACTAGATCAGACCATGTTGCCAAACACACCCTGGCATAATTAATCACGAATATTTCAAAAACAGATCGCCTCCAAGAGGTTATTGATTTCCTGTCATGACATGTTTTCCTTATGAGGTGCTACAGTGCTATGTATCTGAGATGTGCTGGCATGTATTTTTCAGTGACTAAGCCTTGATCTATCTTCCTGGATTCCTGCCACTGGTGCATTGACATCTGCAACTACTCACGTTTGACAGCCTCATGCATGAGCTATGTAGCTTCCAAGTTGGATGGGATTAGTATAGGAGACCTTCTGAATACTTCAAATGTAATTGAAAGCAGATAAATACGAGGGTCTCAAGAGAGTTGCATACTTTTTTACAAATGGTATTACATTTAATATACATGCTTAGAGTGAGAAAAATCTCAGTGTTTACCAGGGTAGTATTCAACAAAATGTTTGCCCTTGTTTTAAGATACATATGAACTTTGATAATGTCACACCTTTCTAAACTAAGAATGTGTTGCATGTTTAAAGTGTGATTTCGAGAAGAATGCAAAGGTAACAGGTTTAGAGAGAAGGATGGAGGAAAAGGTGTTTTGCCTTTCATTCATGTTTCAATAAAGGTTCTATTACTTACTTTCTGTGAACAACTCTTGCTATGTGATGAGAGCTGAAAATAAGCTTTCCAATTTACACGATTACTCACAAATCATGTAATCTCAAGATTATACACACACAGGATAAAATGTCAACAAATAAGAAATTAAGCTTTCTCTCAAAACAAAATCTAACCACATTCCTTGTATAGCACACTTTTTATTTACCTGTATTTCTCAGTAAGTATGAACATCAATACAGTAGTCTTTAAACATATTTCACTCTGTATTAACTAAATACAATAATACATATGAATGAGATTGGCCTTTACACTGCCATACAGCATTTATCTTTTAGACTTTTGATTCTACAAGCATAAGTAAACTTGCTTTAATGCAGATAATGCAGAACTTGATAGTGTCTCTGGGAAACAGACCACCATCTCCTGCGTGAAATGTCTATTCAAGGATCGCAGTGATGGACAACCTATGAGCATCTCTAGAGGACTGTGACTATGAAGACACAGGATGGCTTGCGTCTAGTGAAGCAGCGATACCAATAATAATAATGAGGCTGCTCTGTGTTGTCTGGCAGAGTCTGACTTGATTTTGTCCTGCTCAGCCTAGCCTTCATCTACCTGTCTCTGCTTCCCGCTCTGTGCCCAGCCAGTCTGTTCCCATTGAGGTATCAGTGGCCTGCACAACTTATCTCTTTCAGAGAAGACAATAAAAATAACCTTGCTGATAATGGAAACTGGAATAACAGCCTCAAATGTATCCATCCAGAGTGCTGATGTAGAAGCTGGAGAAGTTTGCTAGGGAGGGCAACAGGATGAGGACACCTGAAAAAAGCAGTTCAGCTGAGCAAGCCTGGCTAAGGCCTCCCTCTCCAGAACCAGGGCTGCAGTCACTTCGACTGCACTAGCTGAAAGGCAGACTTGCTTACCCAATGTTTGATCTCTGTACTCGATGGAAAAAGCAAGCAAGGTTGCTACTCCCCCAGGCCTGAGCAGGAAGATTGACCTAAACCATTGCTATGACATGCCAAGAGAATAAAATTCTTACCTAATATTATTGATTTATTAAGCACTGGCTTTGCCATGTTACATGTTTCTTTTCCCCACTAACAAGGTTCTCTCTGCTTTAAGCCCATGGAGTCACTGCTGGCAAGTAGTTAAGCACTGCTTATTAGGGACACCCAAACATGCAATTCACTTTTGCAAGTTTCTAGGTGGGATCTTGAACCAGGGCTATTTTCAGCAAGAACCTGGTGGTTGAACCTGGCCCATTTCACTGGCAACAGCACCTGACAGACAGGTTACACTGAGGTACCTCCATGACCCCTGACTTAAATTCTTGACTCTTAAGTTCTGTTTTTCTTCTTCTGCTACAATACATGCTTGCTGCGTTACTGAACTTCATAGTAGCATTTCTACAGAAGATAAATGGCACTTGACTCATGTTCATATTTTAATTATTTGACCTACTGAGTAAACAAACAGCCTACAAAAAGACCCCCCTACAAACGGCCTGGGGTATTTTTTCTAAGGACTTCCTTCAGTTCTGAGTCAATTCTGAGTCAACAAAACAAAAAGCAGCATCTATCACATAGGTCTTGGAAATAGATTCAGAGACCCTAGATAACTCATAATTACCATGGCATCAGCAGGGATTACATATTATAGCTCCTTGTAAAGCTATACATAATAATGGATAATAATTAGTTTTATTAATAATTAAAAGAATTTCTGATTGTCAGTAAACTTTATAAAAACTCTAATTCTATAAAATTTTCATGAGGTAGGAAAATATATTAAAATACCTTTACTAGAGAGGAAATGCACAGAACAAGGTAAAAGCATCTTTTCTAAACCAAATCAAGGGGGAATCAATGGCAGGTTTTTTACTTGAATGTAGGTGTTGGCAATGTCTTATACTGGGCTTAGCTACCTCACCGTGTCTCCAATGTCTGCAGGCTCTGAAGACCCCTGGATTGAGGTCCAAAGCTACATAAGGGTTTGAAAGTGCATCATATATTCATGGCAGCAGGAGAAGAAAATTACATGGATCAAATCCAATAGTTCAGGCACCCAATCAAAGCAGATTATTTTAAACCTTTTTATTAAATGTGAGCACATCTGCCTCTGTAAATGTCAAGATAGACATGCTAGAGGAAACACAAAAAGGCCAAAGGAATACTTGGGCTGTTGCCTGAGAAATTTATCCTTGCCCTGACCCCTCTCTGCTGATGAAAGCAGAGAACAACTGGGACTTAAAACTAATGGACTTCAGCTCGAGGGCAACTTTAGACGGGGTCCGTGACTGTGAGCCCGGGTTAGAGGCATGCGTGCCCAGTGACTCACATGGTTTGGGCTCAGGGATTTGTGGCGTCTCTTCAGCTAGATACATGTTGGGAAGCAGAAAGCAGAGGGGATGCAGCAGTGAGTTAGCGAGCCAAGAACGTCACAGCGATATTTGGGAAGGTGCTCCGGTACAGTTTCCAACCTCCCCTTTGTAGGAAAAAACACCATGTATTTGTGAACAAGAACAAGTCTACAGAAATTAATAAAAACTGTCACTTTAGTGTCCCCTTAGCCAGCCTTCGGATGGGATCAAGGAATAGAAATGACTCTGGCAACACTGATGGACACCCTCATGGTGGGTGCGGAGCCGTGAGACAGCCTTGTGCCACAAGCACTGTCTATACAGACCCTCGTTTTACCTCTCCAGTAGCTGGGCACCTGAGAAACGTTCAGGCACTTGTATCATTCCTGGAAGGAGGAGACGAGCTGTGTGCATTTCAAAAGGAGAGGGAATTTCTACAGAAACTGTAAATTATTCATGCACATTATGTAAATGGCAGGACTAGCAACTGCGTCGTGATCCTCCAGGAAACCTCTGCTGATCTCTACTGTGGTCAAGATAAATGCTCCTTCTCACAGGCAAACGTATTTCTCTCGCTCTGCTCAGAGGAGTTTTAATAGATACCTCTCCGAAGGCCTGCCTTGGGCCTGGGCCAGGGGAGGTGCTGATGGCCTGAGTGCATCATCTTGGACCTGTTTCAGTCATTTCTTCCAACCAGGTGTTAAGGAGCTCTCTATTCATCTTCCCAAGTGTATTTTACAGATGATGGACTGTCTTGGCCAGAAAGCAGAGAGTCTGCCTCACTAGGCATCTGGGAGAGGTCAAAAGCACCGCTAACCCATAAATCCTTGTCAGAGAGTTGAGAATTGTAGATAAAGATAATAAAATCCATTGTTTACTGCTGCTATTGACACAGCCTTTATTTTTGAAAAATGAAAACTATGGATTTGGCTTTTTTTTTTTTCTACCTTTGAAGAAAAAATATTTGCAAAAATACTTTTTTTTCTCTCTAAAAGATAATAAAATAATGTAAGTATTTGTTTTATTTCATCTGAAAGTAGTAGAAGTAGTCTGAATTTAATATGTGACAAGCTCTGGTGGTAAAGAAACCGATCACAGATATCGAAAAACAAAGTTCTGGTGACTACCAGAATGCCAATGTGAAGAACAGACACATCTAGTGGGACAGAAATATGATAGAAAGAAGAGAAAATCTTTGGAAGGTCTTGCTAAAACTCATTTTTCATCACGGACATTAGCACTCTATTTGTCAAAGCATTCAGTAAGCTTCTTAATTCTCAAAGATGCATTGCTTAATGCTGCTGCCTATATTGGGACAATAATAATCTCTCATTTAATAAGTTGCCACATTCTTTCATTTTGGGAGAAGATTTGCAAATGGCAGTCTATTCATTCATTTATCAATTCCAGATGAATTTAACAGTCTTCAGACTACTTAGGACTGAAAGTGAAAAAACAAAAATCAGTTTAATCAGAATATGGTAACAATCTTTAGTGCATTACCTTTTGCTTTGTGCCCTCTGTGGACTCCTACTTCACTTCAACTACCATTTTGGTGCCTTGGTTCTGTTGAGAGTAATGACATTACCAGCCCTGACTTTGCTTGGGATGAGTCAAGACCACCTGAAGCAATCTTCCTTTTCACACATTTACCTCTATATTTTACCAATCTTTCTTCTATAAGGCTCCTCTTTCCCTTGTTGCTTCCCGCCTTGTATTGCATGCATGCTGCATTCTCCATTCCCTTCCCACTTCTGCTGTGGGGTGTGAGGATGAATTATGATAAGGACTTGATCAGTGAATGTTTTGTCTGGCCTTTGGTAGGGGAGAAATTCCCCAGCCCACCCTGATGCTTAATATGATATTCCAGTACCAGCCCCTCTTCATTTACAGCCCCAAGTGACAAGCAAACTTTCTAGAGGCAGTGGCAGCTATCAAGTCCTCCAAGGAGGAAAGCTCATAGAGCTGCAGAACAAGCACTCTTGATTAAGGATGCTGACGTTTCGAGTGTGCACTCAGAGAAAAGAAAAAGGCACGTGAGCCACAACACTGGTATTTTTATGCCATGAAAAAGCTCTGCTTTCCCAATGTCTTGAATGGATACAAAAAGAAAAAAGTGACAGTTACACACAAAGCTAAGAGAAAATGAAGGGAGAGGAGGCAAAGTGCAGAAGCCACTAGAGACAACGCACTATGCAGCAAAAGTGCCAGTTCCAGCCATTAACACAGCACAAACATTTATACTCCACGGTACTTCTCAATGGGAGATGTGCAACTTACCTTGCATCTATAGCGGTGGTGTGTGTGAGGCAAAAGCAAACAGACAGAACATAACAGATGGTGAACATATGAGTCAAAGACCACTCTCAGTAGAAGTTACAGAAAAGGATAAGTGGAAGAAAACTTTATTAAGTACACTTAGCATTTCCTTAGGATCTTATTCTTTTAGCATGAGGAAACAGTCCTTATCCTAAGAAATTCGTAAGTATTTTATGTTATTGATTACTTCGGTAGCAATGTAAGTTTTGTATATCTGAACTGCAAGATGTAAATTCAGTACTGCATTTGCATAGGATGTATGTATGCCTTGAGGCTGACACAGGCTGAATATGTAACATATAAGATGTCTATGTATTTTCTCATTTCCATTTATCTTTTCATTCTTTCTTAACGTATTTTTAAGAAATAATGAAAGATGAGGAGAGTCTCTGGATATGCATTCCCCTCCTTTTTTTTTTATTCACTGACATAAATAGAGGAAATCATGGAGAGAGAGGTAAAATGGGAGGAAGACAACTCATAATGGTAAAAGTGCCAAAATACCGCAGTTTGAGTTTTGATGAGAAACTTGAATTTTAAGCATCAAGAAGCAAATATGAAAAAGAAAAGTTTCTGGCTGAACATGAAGGTTTATTTTTTATTGTAAATAGCTTTTAATGGCTTCATTGAGCCTCTTGATACCTTCAAAGTATAAAGTGCTGTCAGTACAAAAATTTAACATTCATTACAAGTTACATAATGTACCTACATTATAACGTCCACACACAGATACATTAGTAACTTGTACATATAGAACTATCATTTTAAAGGCCCTCAAATTTTAGCGATCATAAAATGCCATGCATCAGAGAGCTCTAAGGATCTCCTTAAAAACCTCATAAGGAATTTGGATTCCAGAGGCATACTCACTCCTTATAATAATTTAAGAAGAAAATCTGCTGTAAGTTTTTATTGAAGCCTCTACAGAACCATCCAGAAAATATATGTGTCTCTTGGCAGGTCAATTGTTCCCAAGGTTTCCATATCAGGGATGAAGTCCTCTGAGATCCACTTTGCTTTCCCTCCTTCCTCCCTCCTTTCTTCCTCCCTCCATCAGATTTAATTCTGATGTTTGCCTGCTGAAGGGTGAGTTAGCTCAAAGTCAATGTTTTTATATTTTACCTACCTAAAGAACATTAGACAAAGACAGCCTATTCTATTTCCTTCAAAGTTTTCTTGCCATAATATGGTTTTGCATTTGATATAGTCAAATGATTCTTAGAGTCCATATACAAATGGAAATGATATCACTACTTCTGTGGCTCAAATAATCATTTTCACAATGACTGGATTACCTAAAACCACTTAGATTAATGAGGTGCCATTTAGACATAAAAGGGAGTTTTGTGCGGTGGGTTTTTATTTTTTTTTTTTGCCAAGTGTTATTTAAAACACTTTCTCTTATGAACCCTAGACTGTCTTTTGCTATTTGTCTCACTAACCATTCATAGATGAATGGTAATTGCTGAATGTCTTAGAAACAACACCTTGAAAATGTCATTCAAATCAAATTTTCAACAGCATGAGAGGCTAGAAGGTAATTCACACTTCTTTTATGATAATCTTCTGTAAGAAGGACCGCACTCATCTGCCTTTCTCCTCTCCCTCCTCCAAAAGGTAGGGATTATAAATTCACTCTGATTTAGTGCGGCCAAGTTTAATAGCCTGAGAAAAACACTACAGCCAGAAGATACTATTAAGACTGGTAAATTACAATGGAAGCCATCTCTAGCATTGTTCTAAAGCTCCCCTGGTACCAGGGGAGCTGGAAGGAGCAACTTCTCCACAACCAGCAGCTACTCAGAGACATCCAAGCCCAACATATTGAACCTGTCCTCTCTCTAACAAAAGGAGCTCAGACCTCTCCTTTGGTCTCCTAAATGTCAGCTACCTACTAACCACCTGAGGGTCCTTTTTCCTATTTTTTTTCGCTAAAATTAAATCTTAGTGGCTCATTGAACCTGCCCTGATCTGCACACACTCATACACTCATGCACTCTCTCATACCACACTCCATCCTGGCTCTACATAATCAGCAGTAATTCAAGTGCCAAAGCTGGGACAAAGGAGTTGAAGACCATAGAGATAAAAAATCCGCTTCATCCTTTTGAGTGGCAACTCATGAATGAGGAAACATTGCCTAAAAGGTTCACTCCGTAAGATCAGTCCTGTTTCCAATATTTGAGACCAGCTTCTTGTATTGGCACATTGCCCCCAATACACATCCCAAAACAGCAGCGGATTCATAGTACTGTGCAGGAGTAAGTGATACGATGAAACCCAAACCACCTCTTTTCAAAGATTGCCTGAATTACTCACAGCAGGTACAGAAAGACACAAGCACTGCTATCACTAAGCTAATTTCCACAGGGCAATCTATTTACACAATCAAAGAAAAGGAAAAGGAAAATAAAAGGAAAACAAAACAAAACAACAACAACAAAAAAAAAAAAAAAAACGAGGGGTGGAGGGAGAAGCAATACCAATCCTTTCCTCCAACCACACATGCAGAACAGACATCCTTTTAAGGTTCTTAATTTACTCTCAAGCATGCCCACTCAATAAATTTTAGAGCAATGGGCGGACCCCATTTCTGGCATGGATTTTATTCTATGACTTCGCATGAAAGATGTTGACACCGCATAGTCCAAACTCTTCACAGGTTGGACAATACGTAATCTCTCCCTGATTTCACACACACAACTGCATACACTGGTCATGAACCTCAGCAAATGTTTTGCAAAGATTGCAAATTTTCTGCTGTATTTGGGTACTTCTTTGGTTCTCCTTGTTAGAACAGTTTAACACTCTTGATCTGACTTGTGCCCCACCTAGGAAAAAGATCAGTCTTCTCTTTCATAGTGCCTGGAAGAAGTAAAGATGGTTTGAAGGCCAGATTTTTTCTGGTTTAAGCACATTCTATGACAATAACCACAGTCTCCAGTGAGGAGCTCATCTCATGCTTACCTGACAAGATGCCCTCTTCTAGCCAGGAAGATATGTCCCTAGAGAGAAGAAGACTATCTATCTATCTACAGTGTTTCTACTTTCTGGCCTGCTGTAGGATCAAACGGGCCTCTGAGACAGATTAGCTCCACAGCTCCAGAGCCTGCCTGTGGAGAAGGGGAGGTACTAGGAAGCATTTTAAAAGTGAATTCCTTTTGTTGTTTAAAGATTTTGAGCTTTCTGTGTTTAAAGCAACAGATTTCAAACTGCATTGATCCCTACCATCATTGCAGCTACTGAACATTTCACATGTTGTATCTATCTGTCTGTCCCATCAGAAAACAATTCCCATTAAATGAGTTTTTGGCATGGCTGCATCGTTCTGTGCAAGTTGCAGAAAGCCAATGCACAGAGTAGCAATCAGTTTTGTAAAATGTATTCCACAAATCAGGTCTCATCTATCTGTTTGCCTTTACATTTCTGCTGGAGCCTCTATAATTGATTTATACAGTAATAAGCACTTTTTCTTCCCTCTTTTTTGATGCTGGTTATTCCAACAGACTGTGCAGTGAAGCTGCAGCAATTTCAAAGGCTTCCGCTCCCTGCACAGAACTGAGCAGCTGCAAGAATAGTTCTTTGAAGAGGAAACGACACCCAATGGGACTGGCAGGCAGCTCAGAGCTGCTCTTAAAGAACCCCCAAAGTCCTTGGGAGCATCTGAGGACATCAAAAGAGAAAAGATCTTGGCTGGGAGAAGCCTGAGGAATTTAATTTAAAAGACTTCCCCTTTCCCTAGAGCTTTCTTCAGTGTAAGCAGCAGTCTGTGAGGAAGAGTCTTTCTCACATTTGGCTGAGATGATCCTACTCATATTGAAAGGCTGGAAATGCTGGGTTTAATATGGAGAGCATAGCTGGATTCCTTGTTTATTTATTAAACTATAAATGTGTAAATAGGTGTACAGATATAAATGTATTCATATATCTAACTATATTCCCCTATGTTATTAAAAAGAGGCTACATTATTTCTAAAAATATAAATACAAATATAGAAATACAATTTACATAAACCATACCTCAAAGTGACTCTCTGTCACTCACACTACCTCATGTATTCTTCTGGTTAACTGATGGGCTCACCTCTCATTTATCTCAGTAAAACAGCTCTTTTGTGACCACTGGCAAGTATTTACATCTGACACGCACAGTGTAGCACATGCTTTACTATCATTCTATTTAGAAGATTTAGAGAAAAACTGAATGTGTGCACAGGTACATATACTGCCCACTCTCCCAGAATGTGTACTATCTATGACTTGGGGCTGAACTTCGTGTCTGCATGGAAACTTCTAGTTCTGATTCAGTGAGCTTCAGATTGAATTCAGTGAAGCCCTATGATCCTTGCCACTTCTGCATACATTTTTCTAGTAACAGACCAATGGTATTAAACCACATGCATATTCTTTTCTGAAAATTGCATTCTTCCTTTATTACTTACATATAAATAGATGTCATTTTACTATACCGTTACCACATGTAATCAAAATGTTGTCTATAAAAATAACTGACAAAACACATCCTGCAAATGCTTCTTTGTCACATTGCACTGACTATACACTCACCACTCCAAACTTTTCCAGCCTTGTCCTTGTAACGGGCAAATCCTGACTTTTGCTGTCACTTTCATACCACACTCCTCTCCCCACTTTTGAATTCTGCTTATCGATTAAGTTCACGTACAAACAAGTCTTGAGTTGAGAGGTGTGCAGACATACTGTGTGTGCCTATTTATGCATCTTGATTGTCCCATATCCAGAGAGTCTTATTTCTGAGATCACACTGAGTTTGGCAGGCCAACAATGCATCCTGTAAAGAGCAGCCCTGAAATCATTTTGTCCTATAGACAATTTTCCTTTTTGATTAACATTATGCCACAGTGTTCTGTTATCAGCCAATAAAGTAGGATATAGCATTATCTTGTGGCAATTTTGTTATACATTACAATGAATTGACTAATTATCTTAATTAAAAACACTTCATTTTTCCTAAGTGTATTGGCTGCTTAACAGCATTATTAGATGATGTGGAAAAACAGCAGAGGGAACTAAGATGAAATCAGTGGAATAACTTTCATTTGAGCTTTAATTTTGAACCTTCTGTAGTGAAAGGTATATTGATTTTCCATGACCTCTCATATTCTAGTGGTATTTTGACAGTTTGATAGGGTCAATTGTTAAGAAACAAAATTTCCATAGCTAGTTGTTTATACTCCTGACAACAAAATTAAGATGCAGAGCAGGAAATAAACTGAAATGGTCTCATACTCGAACGGAATATAAACATTCTGTCTAATTAGGTCACTATGCATATGTTTGTTTACTTGGTTATTTTCTTTCTGGCAATTCTTCTTTGGGTAATAGAACTACCCCACTTGAGATGATAGTGGAATTCCCATGGCAAATAATACGAAGCCAATAATTTATGGGCCAGAAAGTACATTTATTAGCACAGTATTAAGTATTTGATAATGAAGAGAGCTAGAGTGTGAGAGCAATACATGGCTCACTGCTTCTAAGTCAGATTAGTCTCTGTACAAAGTTTTTGTTCAAGCCAGCAGAGCCATTAGGGAGCTGGTTATAGCTCTACATTTCTGTCTGTCCCCAACTTACCCTCTGGCTTTATTCTAATGCAGAGAACAGGGTAGCAACTACCTATTGCTTACTCCATACACAGAGAAAAGCTTTCCCAGGTTGCAAATTTATGAGAACGTGCAATATTGCCCACCACATTCAACTCAATCTCTATATATCTTCTCTAGGGAAAGGAGGAAGGGAGAGACTTTTGCTGTCCCAACAGCTGACTGGAGAAATAAAAAAGAATTACACCTTTGGAAGACTTTAGTGTAGATGATCTTAATACAACTGCGATCAGGAGCTCGGAGTCCCAGTCAGAGTTCAGAGTGCCTCTCTCCCTAAAGCTGCCTGGAAGCAAATTGAATTCCTGATTTTATTTCAACTCAATGAAGTCCCATTGGTCTACTGTACCCTGAAGGCATGAAAACTACCTTGCAGCTTCTTAGTGTTGGATAATCCTTTGTGTTGTAGCACATGGGGCCTACATTTCTCTGTACCATGTGTTCTCAGGCTATCTAATGCAGCAATTTTATTTTCAGAGGTGAAAAAAGCCCAGCTAAAAAAAGAGCTTAAGAAACAAACTTTACTACTGTGATTTGCAACTATTTGGTAACATTCAAAGAATACTGAGACTCAGGGAGAATTCTGGTATCCACAGGAATATCGCACCCACAGAAACCCTAAGACGACCCCTTCTGCTCAGAGTCCTTCTACTTTGTCATTACTCACTTCACAGGCTTCAGTCTTTCTGGCTTTCTGTAATTGACTTCCCTCTTTGCTGCCCTCTGCATCTGCGCTGTGTTCCCAGCTCCCTGCTGCAGTCTTTAGCACCCACCCACGCAGGACTCTGCTGCCATCCCTTAAACACCTCTCCATGCCACAGCACTGTCTGCCCCTATGCCAAATGGCTGTTTCTTTCTTGTCCCTAGGAACCAGCAAGGAAGTGTTAAGGATACAGGAGGCATTTTGCAGCAGCCAAAAAGCCTTGTGTTGCCAAGTGTCCACATGTAAAAATTTTAGATTTTGAGTCCAATGCGTAAGCCCTGGCTTTCCCAAGTAACATGGGACTAATGCTCAAAGCCAAAGCTCTAGCATTTTATAGAGCTAGAAGGGCACATAAAATGGTCCTGCCTGGGAAGGAGTATCTCTTGCACAAGGTCCACAAGGAAATCAGTCAAACAAACAGATTGAATGTTGCCATTTCACTTGAATAGGCAGTGGACATCACTGTCTGCTCATATATTACAACTGCTGAGCCTGCATGTTGCAACAAAGTAGCAAAGCTTTTTTTTTATAGAAAATCCTCTTTTTTTTCTTTTAAAATTGTTTTATTATTTAATTTAATTTAATTTTAATTTTATTTTTTAATTCTGTGCATGTGTTTGATCTCTTCTGCTCTGAAATGCTGCCAGGAAAATTGTGATCATGGAGATAAAGAGGGAGGAAAAATGGGCCATTAACTCCAGAATACCACTGGTCACTTGGAGAAGAGGACAGAAGAGGAAGCTGTGTTGCTCCATGTCATAGCTTGAGCTAAATTACTTAAAGGCATACCTGTATAGACAAGGTCCCTAGTTACAGTTCCTGCATCACAGAAATCCTTAGCTAGGGGAAGACATGGTTTCTCTGGGCAGAAACCTGCTTTTCCGAGGAAATGGTGCAGATGCACATGGTCCCCATTGGAGCTCTGGGAAGATGTTGCCTGCCCAGCACTGAGTTGTACAGGTCTAACAAGCCTGTCCTGAGTCTGTGTCTACTGCAGCTTGTAGTTTAGCCAAATAGTTGTAGATACATGAAAGAACAGTGAAGGACACATCCCTAACAGTATCGTCTCTGCCAAAATTCAGCCCCTTGTTCTAAAGGATGAAAGTATTGGAGCATTTCCAATGTCAAAAAAAATGCTTTCTCATTTTCATTTTCTCATTTCAGTTTAGATAAGTTGCTGACCTCTTGTTTCTGAAGTTCCCTCCTGATAAAAATCAAGTAGGGAGGTGACACCTCACATGGAAAATTTTGGACTACACAGTTTAAACTAGATAAAATTAAGAGTCTTAAAGCAAGAAATCATTAGGCAAACTTAACTATGCACATTTTTATGTATGAAATCTCTCTTTATAAAAATATATACCAAACTGCGTTTCTCTTGGTTTGATTTTGCCCATACCCCATTTTCCTTCTACATCCATATGCACATCCCTGCGTTTGCTTGTTTTACGATCCCGGGCTGCTGCAAGCCCGTCTTCAGAGCCCCAGGCCCGCTTCTCATGGCGCACAGGAAAGGAACAACCACCTCCTCCCCTGTTCACATTACAGGCCCGAGCCAGCAAGTGTGCCCCAGGGAAGGTCTCTGGGGAGCACGGCTGCAGTAGAGGCAGGACAGGACAAGCACTGCGGAGAGAACAGATTCTCCTCACTTCTGCAGAGCCCTCCTTTTAAGGGCCTGTGCTGAAAGCAGGACGTGGCTTTCAGAAAAATGTGGTGACTGTTCCTCACAGATCCTAGTTCCAGGACACAGAGCTTTGAGGACGGGAATGTTTTTCACAAATAGCCGGTACCTTCGGGATGGAGTGCTTCAGCAGTTGTTCCTCCTCTGTAAGCCTCATGTCATCCCCCGGGATGGGTTTTCTGATTTCTCAATACAGATTACTTGCACCTGGATGGGAATGATAGGGTGTTGGCAGAGACGCCGTGCAGACAACCGGAGTGGGGAGGATCCTTGCCAGCCTTTGTATGTGCAACTGCTGAGTCAGTTCAGCAGCCTCTGCTACAGCCACCCCCACAAACACAGGTGCAGATGACCATATAAAAGTAATCTTAATTTGGCTGCTGCCCAAATTCCACATTCCTCTTGGCTCCACTCTCCCCGTTTTCCCATATGACCTCATCTCCTATGCCCTCAGGGCACAGAGCCAGGAAGGCAGAGTACACTTGATTCTCTAAACATCCAGGAGTTGTTGTGGAAGTGGGAAGGAGATGAGAGTCTGATACAGATGAGAGGAAGAGCAAACAGGCATGCCTGGGTCTGGGCCTTTGACCCGCAGACTTCCCCCACACCCATTAGAGTTCAGGAGCCAGATCTTTGGAATTACTGACTTCCCTTCGTGTCCTCCCATTGAAACAACAATAAACAGCCTGCAGAAGATCCCTCCTCTGAGAAGGAAACCACCAAGGCAAAGGCAGCTCTATTCAGAATCCTGAAATCTCCTTTGTCCTAGTTTAGACTCCTAGCATTAAAGCACTGTCACATATCAAGACACCTTTATGGGAAATTTCAAGCTGCTGTAAATCAGCATAAGTTGCACAGGGCCCTGTAAAGGCCCCTGCCTCCCTTCCCTATGAATCTGAGGGCTGTGGTACAGCTGTATGAAGAATATCTTTTGTGGCAGCTTGCAGGCTTAAGGGCTAATTCCTGCACCTACTTCAACGCATGAAATATTACTGAGTGTAGCTCATGGCATAAAGAGCAACAAAAGTTCACAAACATCTTACAGAGAACCACCAAAGACTAAGTTAAGTTTAACCTATACAGGCCTCCCTTAACTCTGCTCTTCACTACCATGCCAAGTTTTCCTAATGTAACTATATTCACCTGTTTACAAATGGAAAGTAGATGCTTTCTTTCAATTCACATAGCAATCAACAAATCCACAGATGGATCATTTACTGGTGAGAATAATGTAGTGAAAGCCAACAGCAACGAAAGGCACAGGTTCTGAACAAAAGCTGCTTCCATGCTATATTTCAGCTTTCAAGACTAAACTGACGGTTAGCGAAATTTGTAGCTTGTCTGATTTTATTTTGGGCAAACAAATTATTTTCCCTCCCTCACCAATTTTTCAAAGGAAAGTAAAAATGTTCCATTTTTATTTTTCATTACAGTTAAACAGAGACAAATCTTGGAATTTTTCAATCTAAACAGTGAAAGCTGCAGAAAGACACTATCAGTTTGAAACAGGAAAATGGGCTAGAAACCATGACACAACTTAAACTGCAGGAATCACTGCTTCAGCTGTTGGGATTTGGTAAAGAAAGATCAAAATTTATAATGCTGAAATAATATCGTACTTCCTGAGGCACATGTAAGACCCACCCACCTCATGTTTAGCATATCCCATGGGTTAGGGCAAAAAATAAACACCTACAGTAGGCACAAGAAAGACAACACGATTGGGAACCCTTTGCTATTGCAGGCTATACAGAGGGGGCCAGTTTGGCTGAGTTTCAAGCTTACCCTAAATATGGTGCAAGGGGCTTAGAAGAGCTAGGACAACAAAGCGAGAGAGCATGCCATCAGAGGACTAACAACATGAACTGCTGGCTACACTCCTCTTTGCTGGGCTCCCATACACTCTGTAGCAGTAAAGGGAATAATAATAAATATCAGAAGGTATTATGGGCAGACTGCCTGCTTGCTTATGCACAGCAAGAACTGTGGCTCCTTGGTGGGGCACAGGCATGGAGTAGCACACAGGTGTTCGCACTGATGCAGTGGAGCTCTTGGTGGGAAGGAAAAAATTAACTGCAAGAGGAATTCCGTTTTTAGCAAATTGCTGAGAGGCCCTTGGGCATTCTGTACCTATTTAAATGTAAATTGTGTAAGCAGTGGAAAGAGAAAGGAAAGGGTAGGCAAGGTCATGACTGCCCATTAAATTTCCTGGATTGACTGGGAAAGATTCCTATTTGGCAGCTGAATGATCTGCAGGAAGTACTCTTGACTGTGTGCCTGTATCTTTAGGCTCCTTTAGGGCTATAACATATGCTAGAAACCTTTTTCCCATGGTAGCCCTGAAGTTGCTTTGCAATCTTCACTGGCTCACAGAGATTAATACTGAGAGAGCATCTTTGCACCTTCTGTCAACCTGGACCCAAGTCACTGCAATTTCCTATGGTAACAAACTATATCCAAGGATCCTATGGACCCGTCCATCATCTTGCACATGAGCTCAGGATTCTGCCTTAGGCTGAAAGCTTGTGAACTGGGGAAAAATATGGTGTGTGGGAAGGAATAAATGAGAACGAAAGCAAAGAACAATGCAAGAACCAATAGTATGATGGAGAAATGGAGAAACACAGGAAACTTGCCCTTAGACATTTTGGAAACAACAAAAAATTTGATGACATGACAGCCTACAAGAGGCAGAACTATTCTAAATGCTAGCAGTAGCATTACAAGTGAACATGATCAGAGTAACAAGAAAGAAGAAACATTCTGAAACATAATGTGTCCCTGAAACATATAACCTAATTAATTTTGTTTTTTAAGAGCTGGAAGAAATCATTAATCATTTCAGTATATTTCAGTCTAGCTAAAAGGAAAAACCTCGCTCACAAGTACCAGCAAGCCATGTTTGGGATTATTGGTTTTTATTAGAATCTTTTTAAAAAGAGCATTTATACAAACCAAATATACATTTGCTGCTCTGTATGTACAGCAAGTAAAGTATTTGGTTTCACTGTGGTCATTTCAGTGTTACTAACCTGCAGTCTCGTGATTCATTATTTATAACATGACTCTCTTTGTGAAGCAGCAGGTCAAAGTCATCATAAAAACCAGACATTTCAAGTCACCACTAAAATTTTGATCAGTCTTTTGGAATGAAAAAGGAGGAAATATTAAGCCATCCAAATGGACAGGATAATCCATTTTGTGGGAACACACAAAAGGACAGGCAGATCACGTTAACAAGAATTCCAGCTCCAAACAGGCTAAATGGCGGGTAGAAGCTCTTGTGTCATGTTTGTCAAAAGACCACACACAACGGTTCTGGCACATATTGCCATAACTTTCTGTGGACCCGTGAACAGCTAATTAGCTCCAGAAGTAAATGTGCACTACTGATCTCAGCTAGTAAAAGTCAGCTGTGTTCCAATTTTGCAAGTTGCGGCAGTTCACGCTTTCACTAGAGAGTAAGAATTAAGGGCAAGGACCATCCTCTATTATGGCTTGTACAATGCCAAGCACAAGGCAGTGGAGGACTCTAGGTGCTACATAATATAAATACTAGTGATTTGTCTGTCATTCTGATATTTCAATAATAGTTTCATCACTTGACTTGATTCACTTGAGGTCTGTTATAGCTTCCATGGGCTGCCAGAAGCCTTATTTCGTTAAGTTGTTGATGATGGTCAACACTATCCTCCTCTTGGAGGCAGGCAGCACTTGCCTCTTCAGAGGATGGGTTTCAAGCAGAACACAGCATCTGCTCTTAATATCAGTGGATACAGTCTGCCTGGTGAGGGGGAAGACTAAAAATCAGAGCTCCTTACCTGCTTTTAATAGCTGCTTATCTCTAGCTCCATCATTTTTGGGGGGAAACTGTGACTCAAACCTCAAAGTGTGCTGCTCCTTCTCACCCTTGCAAAGAACTGAAGGATCTTCTTTTTCCCCAAGCGCCCATCAGGCATGCAGTAGTAAGCAGTTCTCCGCGCCCTCGCTCTGCTCTGAAACCATGTCCTTGGCTCACTTGCCAGTACAGCAATTTTGGAGAAGTGGATATTTTTTCATTTTAATAAAGGCTTGTCTCTATTAATCCATCCTGTCCACAATCTTGTCAAGATCCGGACTCTCACTCTGTGGCTGTCTGGGACATTTGGAAAAAAAAAGCAACAGTTTGTCACCTCTGACACACTCCTCTATCATTTCTTTTTACAATGAACAGTCCCATATTTTTTATTTCATTACCCTTACCTTTTGTCACAGCTTGATTTACCCACTCACTAACTCTGCCTATTCAAACTCTATCTGTTTGTAGGTATTGTGTTCTTATCTGTGCTGGACTAGAATTCAGAAATTCTAGTGATGTGCAGGGCTATAGGGTTTCTCTCCATATATTTGTGTGTGTGTGTATACATATATACACATGTATATACATGTGTACATATACACACATACATACACACACATATATATATGTATATTATTTTGTCTGGAGTTTAGGTAGGCAGTTTTCCAGCAGGTCTCTTTGCAGCTACTACCCGCTCCAGAGGTGAAGATTGCTGGGATAGCCCTTCTTAATACAAACCTCCTTAATAACAGAACATTGTTTCATTCAGCAGAAGGAAAAATTGTTGAGGAAAATGTAAAGATAACAAGAAAACATTTTTAAACAATAATCTTCATGACTGCTTCTTATACCAAAATGCTAACAATCTCCCAACATATGTATGCAAGTCTAATTTTTGAAACTTTTTCTTTCGATAAACTAGCCTGATTTCTCTGAATAATTCCATATCTTGAAATAGGATTTTTTTATAATTCTTATATTCCCCTCTAGCACATGCTTTTCGCTTCTTCCCATCCTGGCATCGTTCTTTATTAATGCTTTCAAAAAAAAAAAAAAATTGTGGAAAAATCTCATCTCTCTTGGGGCTACAATATTTCCCTTTTCTTTCATCCAAGACCCATGACCCTCCTGATCATTAAAAAGTGTTCAAAACTGTACAAATAATCAAAGAAGAATATAAACACCCTTTAAAATACATTACAGAAAAAAATATCTTGTAATTTATAATTGACAGGAGTTATAGGCAGGGTAACAACTTCAGTTAATTATACATTTAGAATTTTTTTCCAAATGTTTTCTTCCAACCCCATAGCTAAAGCTGTCGAAAGCTTTCTAATTTAAACTCCAATTAAAAAAAAAAACCCTAAAACATAGTTTGCATCAGTTCTTCTTCCAGTGACTTCCAGACTTCAATTTTCAGCTATCAGACATTTTACCATTATTCTTATTGCTGGAAATTCAATAAAATAAAGAATGATAATTAATAATCTCATTCCTGCAGGCAGTACACAGATATCAGTGACAGAGTCAATGGGCCGAGAGAGGCCAAGGGAGGTGAGACAAAACTTTAAGGGGCCAGGTGTGAGTCTGAGACTACCGGACAGCAGATAGCTCTGCAGCTTCTAAGCCTCTTCTAGTTTTTGTGCATGGTTATTACTGGTGAGCTTCAGTTGTTGGTCACAGCTTTAACTGCCTCTCCAATGCTAACACTGGATATGAATCAGTCAGGTTACATAGTACACTCCCTCTTGAATACTAAAACCATAAATTTCTTTTGGGTAGCCAGTGAGAAGCAATTCCCTGTCAGCAGACACAAAAGAGCAGATATGAAGATTACCTTTCCCTATTTGTGTTGCAGTGGCCTCTCAAGGCTGTAAATCTCTCCAGAGCTGCAATTACAATGATGGTTCTGCATGTTGGGCTTGAAGAACAGTGACAATTCATCATCTGCTTGCTTGAGATGCTCAATCAATGGAGAAATATTTTACGATTTTCCAAGGACACATGGACAGCAATGCATGCTGCTACTACCTCTGCTAAAGCGTTTGCCCTGCTCATGCACATATCACTAGTAATTCTCCTGTGTGCCTAGACTGGACTTCTCACACCTCTCGGACACACCACCTTGCTCTGCTGTGGACATCTATATACCCCAAGCCGACAGTCCACTGTTAAGTGAGGGAGGTTCTTATGAGCTTAAGACCCATTCATGTTTGAAAAGGTGACTTTGAAATCATAGGTGCACAGAACCACACAATCATTGAGGCTGGTGGAAACCTCTGGTCCAAGCCCCCTGCTTAAGCAGATTCAGCTCTAGCAGGTTGCCCAGGTCTATGTCCAGTTGGGTTGTGAATATCTCCAAAGATGGAGATGCCATAACCTCTCTGGGCAACTTGTGCCAGTGCTCAATCACACTTACAGTAAAAAAGTTTTTCCTCATGTGACCTTAGGTTAATGTCTTATTCAAATATTTTTTTCCTGGCCTCGAGAACTCGAGAAATAGTTATTTACATGGAAAATTTCTTACCCCTCCAGTTACCAAAGACAGGAAAGGGTGGATTCCCTTCCAACCACACATCATTCCAATATCTATCAGACCTGAATACCCAGCATAGGTTGCTACTCTTGAAAAGGATTGATTATAGCCAATAGAAATTACACAAATATCACAAAGTCAACATTAAAGGATGCCTGCCTCACAGCAGTCATTTTTTTTTTCTTCTTCTTTACCAGGTCACTGTTACTAGTGCTGATGAAACATAAGTGTGGAAGATTTAGCAGTTTCACTCTTCCTGTTGTTGCAGTATAGGATACTGGTGATGCCAACTGCCTCTGAAGCTCAGCAGGATACAAACAGTATCATTACTTTACCCATCTCTTTACCCATCTGCTTAACGTTCAGCATAAGAACCTCACACAGCATCTATTCTCTGCATGTCACAAGAGGAAACAGGTCTTTCAAGTGAGAGATTTTTGCTGAAGACAGCCTTGGAGTCAGCCTCCTGGGCCACTGGGATTTTTTTTTTTACCAGCTTGCCCATCATACCTTCATCTTTCCTCTGTAAGGTTATTTTTTCCAGCACACCTACTAATTTGAGGATTGGATGGGAAGTCTTCCACAGCATAGTTAACTTTTTGTTAACTTTTTTTTTTCTAGCATTTCAAGCATTTTTCATGTTAACTTGAGATTTGTTGCTCAAATTTACAATACTTATTATTAGTTCCTGTTAGGTTTCAAATTAAAAAGCAAACAACAACAAAAAGATGGGGAAAAAAACCCTTTGAAGCCTGGAAGCAGAACTCATAGGTATGTAAAGGTCTGTGGCTGGAGAACCTAACTGGCATGATCTGTACACAAATAGGGTCATTTAACAGGAATGCACTTTGGTTGAAGCTGAATCACCTATGTTGCCTCTCTATACCCTAAAAACATCTAATTATGAAACAAGTATATGAAATGATGAGCTGACATAATATCATCAAGTTCCAAGCAGTAATTAAGATATTGCTACACAACAGCCACTGACCAAGGAGGGAATTACAGGTCTTTCTTCAGTAAAAGTGAGAAGTGGATGAGTCAGGTCAGCTACCCAGTATAACAGAAATAAAAGAGCTTCCAAAGTAAGTATGAAGTGTAATGGATACCCTGGGTCAGTGCTTAGAGACACCTGGGCAAAGAGAGGATTCTTTTTCCTGATTTTTTATATTGAAATAAGAAAATTCAGGTGAAGTCATCCATGTCTACACTGGAAAATTATACTCTCTTAATACGTATAAAATAACTCCTCATGAAAAGATTAGGGCAACAAGGACTACCACATTTAAAGCACCTTGATGTTAGCTGCAACAATAGACGATAATATGAAGATAAAGATGACAGCGCTACATGCCACATCAAATTTAGCTCACATAAACTAACATGACAGTTAATGGATGTTCAAGGATAACCTCCAAATGGAAGAGAGAAAAAAAAGGAAAAAAGTTGCTTAATGTGGTTTCTGTGACTTTTTCTGTGGAAAAACATAGTCAGGCAGTCAAGACTATGGTAAAAAGAATATAGCTTCTTGCAGAAAACCTACCTCACGAACAAAGCAATGAAACTCTACTCATATGCATGGAATTGTTGATAGATACTTCGATACAAAAAAAAAGTAAATATAAAAAGTTATTTATTTCCATCACTTTCAAAACTTCTGAAAACAGATATTGGTCCTTTGCCATAATTGCAGCAAAGTACAAGTCAAAAAATTGTCAGTCTAAATAGGAATAATTCTGACCACTGCATGTGTCTTCACTGTTAGCTATTGCTTTTTTGTTAAGATTATTTTGCTTTTCAAGTAGAAATTTGAAAAAAATCTAGCTGTAATAGACACATTTACAGTACCTCTCAGTAAAAACAAAACATTGCACAGGATAACAGTTAACATTAATGAACTAAAATCTGGAATACAGAACTTTTGAATTAATAAAGAATACTTCTTAATCAAAAGATGCATTTTTCATAATGGACAATCATATATAAACCTGAGTCTTTAAGTGGAATTTATTAGATTGCCCCAACAATTAATTAAACTATGAGTATCCGAAAGTTGTCTCAATGCTACAATATACGACAGAGAATTCACTACATAAGCAGGGCAGAGTGGTCTTCAAACAACTGGAAGTGGATGTGTGGTATTATTTTCTCTTTTGGAACATAGGCATTCATTTCTTTTGGATTGTAACTTTCCATGGATAAAAACAGCTACTGTTTCCTTCAGGTGTTGTACTTGCCACCTCAATGGAAAACAGAAGTAGAAGGGGAGGGTAGGCCACATATAAAAAGGAAAGCAGACACACTGGATTGCAGCATTATGATGCCCAGTCTTTTATGCTCCCCAGGCAGTGACATGTTTCTGGGCAGCCCATGACATGGCAAAGCAGCTATATTAAAGGCAAGAGCAAGACTGCTGCACTGAATTTAGAGGCAACAACAGGGACTCAATTCTCCGTTATGTTCAAGCTCTACTCAGCACAAACGCCAAGAAAGAGATAGTGAGCAAATATATAAATCTTTGACCTTTTGTGCTACCTGGTATTAACTGAAGCCACTGGTGTCAGGCTCCTAAAATGTAATTTAAACTACGAGATGTGTCTACATACACACACAACTAAATGCCAGCTCTGCAAAGGCGGTTTACATTGGCAAAAAGTTCCTCAACCAAAATAAGCTACAATGACAAAAATATTTTTGTAAGTATAACCCTGGTATAGCCACATCCACTTCCGTACAGAAAGGAAGCAACATTGGACAACCTAAACCAACAATGCTACAGTAGCAAAAGCGCCCTGGCTATCCCATATCCCGGCTGCCACATATTCTTCCACATTTCTTTTATATCACTCTCAGATATAAACTGATGTGAAAGATAGGTGAATGGCAGCTGTAACAGGAGAAGAGGTCTTGTTTACTCTTCACTGGGAATTACTGCTGTGGTTCAGAAAGGTCCTGCAACCACAGCTGAAAAAAGTGAGATCGGACTGGAGAAGTGCCCGTTGAACTTAGCTTGGCCCCAGGGAGACAATGTAATGTCCTTAATCCGTGAGTGGTATATGAAATTATGTAGATGAATTGTTGGAAGGCTATGTATAAGTATGCAAGTTGTGTTTCTTCAGAAGACACTTTTGTATTTTGTAGAATGCTACGTACATTTTATTCTTCTTTTCCAGATTCTTACGTATTTTCAAAATGCACTTAAATAGTTTATTTCAGGAAGAACTTGAATTGTGACCTTTATTGCCAATTACCAAGAGGAACTGAGAATTATACAAAGGGTTTCTTTTTTGTCCTTGTTGGGTTTTGGTTGTCTGTGTAGTTTTGTTTTTAAATACAATAGGAAGGAAATCATGTTTGTGCAACTGGTCAGGGCTTCTCTATCACATCAGAAGATATTTTTGATGCTTGTTTGAGAAGAGAAAGACCAAAGATTTAAATATCTTCTATTTCTAGCAAAATTTGATGTTATTTGTCTACAAAAATAAGATATTTGTTGTGTTTTTAAAAGCATTGGCAGAGGTCTGGCCACACATTTTCCATTAATATTTTAAAAAAAACAACAACAAAAAAGAAAGGGCAAACCTCCTCTTGCAGTTCTCTGAAAATCTCAACCTTTGATAAAACAGAATGCCAAAATAAAAGTAGTAATAATGGGGTTTATGTTGACTTGAATGGTTCAGATGTTTAAGCTTTATCTGATTCCATGTTTCCTGAATAGGCATGGTTTGGTTTCTGGAATAACAGAAATTTGGATAGTTATTTCATTTTTTCATCTCAACTGGGTTTTTGAGGAAATGTTAGTTGGTTTGCGGGTATGTTGTTCTTATTTACCAATGAAATATTATATTCAAATACAGCATGGACTTTCTCCCATTTGCTTTATATATAAAATAATAAAAAATCAGCAGTATCCCTGGGGGATTTCTAATTGACAAAATTATACCAAGGGTTATTTTATCTTACTATTTTTTATGCTTCCGTTTTGTCAGTAACTGAATAGATATTTAACTTGGACTGTCATATTTTCTGTTATATAAATAGGACTTTAAAAGAACAACCCTGCAAAGCCCTCTTTTCTTTACATAACATTACAAAAAGTCTGAAAAAAGAAGGCAAAGTAGAGACTCAAAACCAACATACAATTGATTTCAATTTTTTTTTTTTAGAGTTCCAAGAAAAAGTCAGTTGCAGGACTTCCATGTCAGTTCTTTGGAGGCCTAGGATGAATGAAAAGTGAACACTTTTCACATCCTTTCTAAACAAGTGTATCCAGTGCACTATGCTTTTTCACTGCTTCTGTATGTGGTATTTTATGTCTATCTTTACAAACACATTTGATCTGGATCACTTAGTATTTATCAAAGAATCTGCTTCCCCAGGGGTTCACAAAAGATGACAACAGACCTGTATGCCTTGCTCTGTAGGGAGCAGCCACCCCAAAACTCCAATTTATATGACTGCTAATGGGAAAGACATTTCAAACTACTAAAACAGAAAAAAAAAAAAAAGGAAAAAATCATCCCTCTTCCCTCCCTCCACATCTCTGTAGTTATAATAGCTGTGTCATTCTGTTTCTCAGACATCCCTCAGAGGGATCAGACAATGTATTTCTTATTATTTTAACCCGAAAACAGTGACATGACATCACTGGATATAAATGCAGTTGCAACTAAGATTGCATTTTGTCAAAAATCTCTTGCCTTACAAAAACAGGTCTGTTCAGATTCAGATGGACTGAATTATTATTCCTTGGTAGTATTTCCGACATAATAGAGGGAGGAAAAAATACACTGAAAAGTATGCAAGGCAAACAAAAACCGACGGATCTGCCAGAAATGTTGACTGCAGGATAGTGCCTTTCTTAAGAACGCAGTGAGGTGTGAACTTATTTCTGGAGACACATCGAACTATTATTTGGTCTAAAAACAATGTTCCGCTGTCAAAAGACAATGGTAACTAATTACTGAGGAGTTTTGGGGGGTTCGTTTTTTTTGCAAAGGATCAAGTGAAGGCAATACAAAAGCAGAAGAAAAACATTACTAGGCTTGCGTTTCTGTAACCAGGGGATTTTCTACTTTATCCTGCTGAACACAATTTACTATGATTTTTTTCCCTCCAGGTTTTCTCAGAAAAGGGTGCAATAATACTAAAAGCAAGTTTTCTAGATTAAGAGAAGACCAGCACACCATGTCACACTTTAGTAACCCCAGGTTGGGTCTGAGAGCCTAAAATCCATTCCCCATTGGGAAACTAACACGGAAAAAAATGATCAAAAAAGAAACAATACTGCGATCCAGCTCAGGTTGAAGATGTGGGGCTTCATTTTGAAAGAGGGGATCAAATTTAGGGAGACAACATTTTTTATGAAGTTGCCCTTTTATAAAGGGCAACTTTTATAAAGAGAGTTCCCTGTGGCAGCTGCATGTGCAAACACCCACTCAAGCCTCAGTATCAGCCCTGCTCCTTCCTGGCCGGCGGGGACCTGGCTGCCCTCTCCACTCTCGCACCTTCAGAGGCAGCCGTGCAGAACAGTGGCGATTCGATGTGGCTCTTTCTCATGACATTCTGGAAAATGATTCAACTAATGGCTTGGTGGGCACGTCCAATTTTTGTGCCTCATTGTCTGTGTTCTGACTCCAACCTTGTCTAATATTTTGGAGAAAGTTTGCCTTTTCTGCGCTGTGCCGAGTAAATATTTTGTCAGTTGTTAAGGATGAGCTACGGAGTAAGACCCAGCAACGTATCCAAATTCAGCAGCGAGACTTGGAAGTGCCTTAGAACTTTTTCCAGATTGTGATTTGTAATGTCTTTCAGGAGCCAGCAGAAAACCAACCACTTGAACTATTACAGAAAGGCTGAATGAACCCTTTTCAGAGCAGCAAAAATGTTTTTCTGCACAGTTGAAAAAGATCAAGAATGCTAGCAGAAAGGGGTGGGTAGTAAACAGGGAAGTTTATGTCCTTGCCATTCCATTGTGAGACATCTTTCCAAATGAAGCAAGTATCTGCACTGCACCAGACATGAAAATCTTCCTGGATAAGGTAAAAATATGGAAATGGTCGGTACTAGGGTAAGATTCTGAAACCAGGCTGCACGTGCTGCCGACACAAGAGTTTATGAGGAATGAGCAAAGAAAAGGCAAATAAAGGCTGCCTGACTTCCTGTCTCCATAGTGGAACTATAGAGAAAGAGTCACGAGAGAAGACTAAACAAAGACCCATTTCAGGAACACAATTATTTGATCCTTGTCACAGCCAGGCCATTACTAGCAGTGATGTTCACTAAATTCCACCACATAAGTTTAAAAACATTCAGCTTATGAATTACTAAATAAAGAGAATAAAATGTGGGTACAACTATGCAGCCCAGCATCAATCTGTGATGCCACAGTGTCGTGGCAACCATTTGTTTGTATTTTTTATGTTAGGCCTCTCTCTACAGCATGTGAAAAAGAGAACTACAAAGATGCTGTTCTTTGGACCAATCAAGAAACAGAATACCTGCCTTTCCTCATTTAATCCTCACAGATGCTGCATCAAAATAATGGTGTCTTGAGATTTGTATGTTAGAGGGACACTGTCTCCCTTTGATGGGGCCTGAAAAATAATCTTTGCAGTTTACATGACAAGATATCGCAGGTCAGCAGGAAAGCAAATACAGAGAGAAGACAGAAACTGAAGAAAGTTTCTGTCCCTAGTAAAAAGTGTAATGGGGGAAACTCCTAAAACTACCACAACTATGCAAGAGTCAGGAAAATGACAAACGATTTAATTTCCATCCATCCATCTACCTAGTCTTCCTTCCCTCCCTTTCCTCCTTTTTCCCTCCCCCTCCTTCCCTGTTCTTTCCCCTTGCTTTCTTTCTTGCTCCTTCTCTCCTTTCTCCTTGCTTTCCTTCCTTCTCCTTCTTTCCCCTTCCTCTTTCTTTTAATTCTGTGCGTTTTTGTTTTTTTTTCTGTCCCTCTTCCCTCTTTTGCCCTTGCTTCATCTTCCTCCTATATTTATGTTTCTCCTTTTTTCTTTTTTTTTCTTTTCTTTTTTTTGAAGGTGATACGGAAGAGCTTATGGAACACCAGAAGGATTTAGTTTTAGATGCAGCTACTGCAACACTGGCAACAGCATCCAAAAGGACTCCCTGAATCATTAGGCAATATAAATTGACAAAATTTACAATAATTATTCTGTAAAAAAATAAATCTTGACAGATTTTACAGTCTTCACTGTGAAGATATTTTGTTTTTTTCGTGCATTCATTTACTTATCTTCCTGCTCTCCCTTTTCCTCCACAGACACCAACTCAGACAAACCTAGGCACACACTTATACTCCTTCTCCAGACCAAAGCTGGCACGTACCAAGGGATGCTTGCGTTCCTCCAGCTGATGCCTGAATGTCCTTCCGAACTGTCATCCCATCCCATTTCAGGAACTTCCCCTCCGGTCTTCCTCTCCTCATTCCCTTGCCTCTGATTTCACTCCTCCTCCCCTCTTGTTTCTCTCCAAGCTCGCAGTGCTTCACCTCTGGAAATTTTGCTGGATCCCACTGGTTTCATGAATATACCAACCCCAAAAAAGAGAAAGGGACACATTTTGGAAAAGGTCAACCCAATTCATTTTTGCATAGGTATGCAATGACAAAAGGATCTTTGGCTGCTCTTTAAAGGACTGCAGAGCAAAGAAGCTTTTTGCGAGATTTATGATTTCTTGATACAAGCAAAAATCACAACATGGACAGGGAAAGGCATAAAATCTGTGGTTTCCTTTCAAAGTCTTATCTCATTTTCCACACAGATTTATATCTAATGTCAGTGTAACTCTGCTCATGATCTATCTCATGGGACCATATACATTTTTTTAGCTGGAATCATTCAATGGGAAATATTATTTTATATAAACAATTGACCAAATCCTGAAAGTCTTTATCATGTGCTGTTTTTACTCAAGGCTCTCTCAGACAAACTTCAGCTACAGTCCCAACATCTAAGGGTGACTTGTTTGCCTAAGGAGAAGATGGAATCTTATTTCCACTGACTTCAGTAACAAAAAATCTTTCATATCCTGAAACTTCCTCAGTCGCCTTCTACCTTCTCATGTAAAATTGCTTCTATGCCCTGAACGACTCTTGTTCTAAAGCTGTACTCACCTGAGTATCAACTGGCACCACAGGTACCTGGTAATGACAGGTGTGGTATTTTTGCAACTTCTTTCTAATTTTCAGTCTTTTGTCTTAAGGAACTGTACTAGCTCATACATTATCACAGAGAAATTTCAATTCTCTTATCAGAAAGGACAACTTTGTCAAAGATATTAAAAAAAAACTGCCAATGTCTATTTCTGGTTGGCAGATGATTAGTTCAGTGAGATTGCTGGTGCAGATCTTGTTAGCATTTCAACAGCCAAAGTCCTTTCCCTTTTGTGTCAAATTTGTAGTATCAGAAAGAAACATCACACTGAGCTCCCAAGCCGTTTAGGCATGTGTTTCTAATTATTTTCTTTGATTCCACTATCCAAAATTAGAAACTGCACTAGTATATGAACACAAGTTTTCTCTGTCATGGTTTATCTTTTCATCTTCTTGCTAGATCACGGAATGAAGTCATAATAATATATTTATATATGTTAAAAATTATAGTCTGCTCACATGTAACTATTTTCAGATAAGGACAAGAAAGGACTATCCTTGAAAAGTAAGCACCATGCAAACAAAAGGCACCACTTCAGGAAAAAAAAAAGGATTGTTTTTCTCAGTATTCTGAGGAAACTTCTGTCTCAATAAGATTTTCAGTGTGTTTATAAACCGTAAAATTTGACTGAGGTTACTCGAATGAAGGGAGAGAGTCAGTGACTAAGCAAAGACGTAACAGATGATAACAGAATTAGGAAACTAGATAAAAGCTGACACAGGATTATATACAGACTTAGTGCTCTGATCAAGCCTATTTGGCATCTCATCTGAAAGAATTTATACTCACGCGCATGTATACTCACTACCTAAGTGAACTACTGGCTAAATCTAATTTCAGTGGTGTACAAGCACCACCTTACTTACCAGATCCACATTTCTGAAAACATACTTAGATATATATATATATATATAGAACATGAGCATGTTCAGTGGCTGAAAGAAATTTTTGCAATTTTGTTTACTAACATAAAGAAATTAGAAATTCAAACTACATCTTGGTAGCAAGTAAGATGAAATATGATGAGGAAGAGCCTAATAAGGCATGCAAACATCAAAGAGCAACTGAATATAACTTGAGAAAAACACTTTAAAATTTCCCTTGGCAAAGTTTAATTATATGTTTTCTAAAATCTGTGAATATACTTCTTAAAAAGCAAATTACTGGATAATTCCTGACTGCAATGGAAGGAATGACCAACACTCTATTGATATTAGGGGGTTAAGATTTCACTGTCTATATAAAAAAAAAAATCAAATGATAAAATTTAGTAATAATACATTTTGCAGGGTTGCAGGGTATGTTCACAGTTAAAGAATGATAAAGATAAAATATTTTTCAGATAAAAACTAAACTTAGGCATGTTTTGTAAGTTTTTTTCACATTATGCTGCTTTATTGCAGCATATTTTGAATTTTGAATAACAGATTTGACCTCTCTGAGAAAAATTAGATTTTTATTTGAAGAACAATTCAAGAGCCATAATGAAGTTTTCTCAACTTCAGTAAAGGGGAGACAATGTAAAAAACATCTTTGCATCTACTAATGCATTTTTATAGTATGTTAAAAAAAAAAAGAGAGAGAGAAGTAAACAGTAAATGGGATGCCAGAAGCAATCGGAGAAGATTCCTCCAGTACGTGATCCCCGAGGACAGCTGTATGGCTATGCTCAAGCGTACCAGACATACCACAGTGGAAGGGTATCTTATAGCACCACTGAAATTTCACACCATACTGCAGCCCAGTGGGTAGCCCGTGCAAATTACTACAATTCAGACAACATATATTACAGCACAACTCTTTCCAGATCATGGAGTAAAAAGGTTTAGGAGGATCTTAACAGAGTTTAATATCAACTTCCATTGTTCCTCTGGGCAGGAGTGTCACATCTTTTAGAGGCACAATATAGGACCTTGCCCACAGCCCCAGCATCTGCAAACTAAGTATTTCTTCACATTTTAGTTAATGGTTACCATTTCTTTTTCATATTGTTATCCTATCTTCCACCCAAAGACTTATCCAGGACTACTACTCTCTAGTAATCTGGAAGGCCAGGATTGCTGTGATTCTGGCTTTGGCAACATCTTTCATTTGCATGTAGATATGTTACTGATCTTGTTACAAAATCTGCATTTTGGGAGTGAAGAGAAACCAAAACTAAATAAACAGAGAGTCGGATTGTTTTTCTATACCTTTAATCCTGAGAACTTCTGTAATTAACTAAAAGTCTAGGGAGGTAAACTTAACAAAATTTAATTAGTTAAATTTCCCCTTTCATAGTATAATTTATTACTGTTTCCAAAATTATCTTCTGCAGACTACTGCAGCAACAAACACAAGTCCAAGCTGATCAGAATATCATCTCACTGGCTGATCTAATCTCACCGAGAGAAAGGGAGGCTTATAAAAAATGTCTAAAGACTAAACATTGAAATGAGTGCCAAGTTTCGCTTGACTCATTAGAAGCTGAGGCCTATATAGTCAATGCTCTTGTCTGCCAGAGGTCCATGTTCTCAACTTCAAACACATTTTATATTTGCCAGTCATACTTCCAGTAATCACCGAGCTCCAATAAAGAAGGCATTTAACAGCTCATATAACACCATATGCTGTATTTAATTTTATTTTAAAAATGCATTAACAAACATTGTTTTAAAGTGTAAGTTCCTTATAAACAAAATATAAACTGTATGGTTGTGACTACACAGAAATCTATGTGTGAGGGAGATTTTCAAAAGCAAAGGCCCTAATCCAGTTCTTCTGAGAAGTCCTGGGTTTTATAAACTCAGACAAAGAACTTTCAAATAAAGAAAAAAAAAAAAACAGTATCGAAGGTTATCTTATGGGGCAGTTCATGCTACAAATCAAAAACAACTCAGGAAAGAGGTAACATAATTTTGGAGGCTCTAGTGAAGTTTTAGATAACCAGAAAAAATTTAAGAACAAACTAATAAAAAAAAAAAAAAGAGCTATGAAGCTTCAGCATATTTCAGCTCTATCCCCTCACATTGTGTTGTTCTGCACGGACTGCTGAAAAGAAGCAGAAAACCTCTGAAAAACTCCTTGTAGCGGGAAGCAGAGAGTCAGTCTCCTCCCACAGTCCGGCCAGCAGGCTCTGCACGTGCACGCTGCTGCTTTAAGGCACAGCAGGGAGTTTCGGAGACTGGACTACCCTTTCCATAGGTGTCTTAAATAAATCAGACCGGTGGGACAGAGGAAGAAGGCAGAGGTCTCCGGTGGCAGCCTGTGGTTTGGGAAAGCATCCAGGCTGCTGTGTGCGCACAGAGCTTGGGAGCGGGGACTTGAGTGTGGGCAGGGCAAGGCTTCACTCTATCTCATCTTGAAGGAATCCTGGAAAATGTAATCCCAGGATCTGCTGGGATTTGCAGACCTCCATCGAAAGGCTATTTGGAAGCAGTACAAGAGAGAAGCCTCCTTTCTAATAATTTAGGAAAGTTTGAAAGAAGCTGGAGAAGATGCTAGTCTCTCCTGTAAGCAGGGAAAAAAAGATCTGCTTGTTTGACTTGCACTGTCAAACCCTTGAAGGCAGCCAGTCACTCACCACAGAAACACCTGGGATAGTTTTAAATTCTGTGAACATACCTCTTTTTTTTTTTCTTTAGCTTTATTACAAGAATTTTTAGTTACTTGTTTGTTTAGACTTTACCACTGGCACTCTGGGGAGAAAACTCCCCTCAGAGAGGAGCTGTATTGTTTGTTTTTAAAATAACTTAATAGGCAGAGCCTGCAGGGAAGACTGGCCTGTAACAGGCAGGAAAAGCAAACACAGTAGTAATGGATTCAAAGGTTAAAGCAGAGTCAAAGAGGAAATTAATTAGCTAATATGTGTCCCCAGCTCTCCACGCACCCTTCACCCAAATACACTGGCAGAGCTGCACTCCAACTCTGGCTACACATCCAGAAGGGATGACAAGAATCCCTCACACTGGGATCACTGGAAGATGCAGCACCCATTGCACACACAAGCTCCAAGCAGGTGCCCGCGCTGCCCTGCCGGCCTGCAGCACCAACCACCCACAGACTGAGCGCCTTGAGGCCAGCAGGGCCCCTACGACAGTAACGGGACCTCCTCCAGGGCACAGGATATAGAATTACATTTGGCTACTGAAGGAAACTGTTCGTATTAAGTATACGCACATCATGCACCCAATGTGATAAGGTTTAACTACACACCATTATATGGCTGCAAAAGACTTATCGACTTCTGCAAAAGACTTTTCCATTTGCCAAACCACCTCTACCGCTGGACTTTCTTACATTAGCTTGGAGAGTTTACGAATGGCCCAATTAATTTCCCATTACAGATTAAATTAAAGCAGCATTTAGAATTCCTTCATTTCTGAAATGACCCCCCACACCTTCTTTATCCCAGTTCTGGATGAATAACTCAACAGCCTCTGAAATTCTGTTTTACACTGTGGTAACCAATTTACTTTGACTCGCTTATTTAACATCATCCTTCCTCTACATCCCTATTGTCTTCAGAAACTACCCTGAAGCTGTACGGGACTGTAAAAAGTGTTTATGTAAATTAAAACATCATTAATGACTGCCAAGAAACTATATAGAGTGCTACCAAAATAAAACTTCAATACACTTCATGAGCAAAACCTCAAACCTCAGGCCAAACTAGCTTTGCTGTTAAAACAGCCATACAGTTGCATAATGAAGTTAGAAAATCTGTCAGAAAATTTTTGTCAGAAAACATAATTTGGGCAAAACTGAAATTTTCTGAAACACAATTTAGATTTTGACAAGTTTTCAGCGTTCACCTACTCCTCCAAAACACCCCAAAAGTCTGTCAGACTACTTCATCACAGCTGCGTTGTGCGGCACTCTGCCTTCCTTCAGCAACCTCTTCAGAATAGTGTAGCCTTTGGGGAGTTTTAGTTTCCAAGCACCTAATGAACCATTTCTCTACTGTGCACTGAGCTTCCTGGCTAGACACCAGTCTTCATGTAGTTCAGCCTCTCCTCAAACTGACCAGTTGCAACACAAGTGTAATCATGAAATACAATAGGAAAATGCAGTTCAGGTTAGAATTAACCTCAAGAGTGAAATATTTTGTGATTTCCAAATTTAATAATTTGAAATATATATATATATATAACTATAAAATAAGTGAAAAAAAAGAACTAAATATTACCATTTTTGCCCCCCCCTTATGACATAAAGAATAAACATAAGCTATGGAATATAATAAGAAGAAGTAGAAAATGCATGTGGATTTGAAATGGATGCTGCATCAGCATATAGTAGTGGTGCACTTGGGACTGCCTGATGTGAAATGCTCTGTGTTAGGGCTGGACTGTTGGTGCAGTACTTATGAGCATCTAGAATATATGTTTGCTAGACTTCTATCACCATCCATGCTGGCAGGAAAACACACTGTTGTATCTTCTGCCTTATTTGGGTCTGGGGAGGAAAAAGAGGAATAATTAATGCAAACTTTGTGTGCAGTTCTGGGCTCCCCAGTACAAGAGGGATGTGGAGTTTTGGGAGTGGGTCCAGAGTAGAGCAAAGATGATTAATGGACTGGAGCATCTATCATATGCTCAACCAACCTCAACCACTCTGTGGTTTTGTGAAACTTCCATCCAGGTAAACAAACCTCAGAGCTTGCTGCCCTTCCTGGGGAAAAGGCTTGTTTGAATGCAAGAAGAATGAGGGCTCAGGAGGGCTTTAAAATGCATCCAAGCCCATAAAATTATACTCAGAAACAGAGCAGGTTAGGCAAGTGACAAACACATCTGTCTAGTAGCACCATAAGTGGCTGAAGTTTTATACCTAGTCAGCCAGCAACTGTGTAGACTGCCTATTGCATATAATGCCTTTTCTCTGTCAGGTTTTCCTGCTAAAATAAGCAGTACTGAGTTTCATTAAAGGTAGATGGTGACTTCTGAACTTTGTTGTGGAAAAAAAAAAGGCTGTGTTTGCTGAGTTGCTGGGGATAACCAAAGTAATTGCAAGAGGACACTGAACTCATGGTTCTGCAGAGATAAGAACATACGTACAAAGAGGTACCCCCAGTTAAAAGAGGGTATTGAAAGACATGCAAGAAAATACACTAAAGTCATTGGGGGATTGGTGAAGATCTACTGTGAAACCCTTAAGAGTCTCAACCTGATCAGTTTATCCAAAAGAAGAAATGTCCCTTTATAGAAAACAGTAATACAAAGGAATAAAGGGTTCTTTAATGTAGCAGTGGAAATAACAAGCTGAAGTCAGACAAGTTAGAAATCTGGAAAAGAATTAGCACTGACTGACAATGAGTAATGACAGCAGCAAGCTGCTAAGGAAAACAGAAGATTGTTTATCTCTTCAAATCATGACCAAATAAACGCCTTGCTGGAAGATGAGCCTCAGTGAAACAAAAATTACTGGGCTCACTACAGGTGCAAGCAAAATGTTATGGCCTCTGTGAAACAGAGGGTCAGGCAAAATGATCTAATATTCTTTCTGGTCTCAAATGCCATGAATGTCTGGGCTTGTCTGCATGGTGTTTGGTTGGTAGGTGAGAACTCGCTCTCTGAGTCTGGATGAATCCAGGCCAATAATGAAGGAGGAGCTGTGTAGTTGCAGTGCACAACCTAATAAACTTGCTTCTGGCTTGGAGCTGGCTGCTGTCCGGTCAGCTCAGAACACAGCTGGAATAAAGTCGCAAGACAGCACATAGGCACACCTAGCCATACCCAGTCAGCCAGCCACCCTGATATATTCTTACAGATAAAGAGACAAAAGGCATGTCTATGCCACGTCCTGGAACGAATGCAGTGAGGTGGCACCCATGGAGTTAGCCTGCAGCAAAGGCAAATAAGATGCGTACATGCTCATATCTTTGTCACCAGCTGCTTTGCCTTTACTGAGATGGGAGTAAGCACAACCTCTCAGCAGAAGGCTCTGTAATGACCAGAACAGCAGAGTTTGAATAAAAGTGGTAGAGCATAGCCCTGAGGGAAGAGCTTTTTCTGAAGAGGCTTATTCCACCGCACTGAATTAATGATATGAAGAAGTATGCAAATATACTACAAATTAAAAAGTAAAAAGGAGACATTTATTCCACTTGGGCTAATCAGGCCCAAAATGGTAAGCGTCAAGTGGCAAAACGGTTAAGTGCCATTAAAGGATGAGCCACTTCTCCAGAAAAGTGGACATAGCAGAGCAGTTGTGAAAATAGCTGAAGATTTGTAAGAAGCATCAGAAGAGAAGCTTAGATTGTGCACAAAACTTAGTAAAAGAAAGAAACATAAAAGTAGAAAAACAGTAAATATAAGCAAATATTCAAAGCAAAAAAATTAAGTAATTTCATTCTAGATTCAAAGATATAATGCTATAAAAACTAAGGCACAAAGTCTAATCAATCTGCAGTATCTGTGATTCTGTAAGAAGTCCTAAAGCTTTAATAAATGCAAAAGACAAAAAAATTACTGATATTTTAGTACTTTGTACTAAAAGTTCAGCCTTTCTTACAGTGGTAGTGGAGTATGTGACACATCCTACATTCACAGCATTATCATGTATTTCATGACATCTGGCATCTTTTCTTAAGGTGTCAGATCCTCAATTAAAGTGATTAGTTGATAATATCAGCTTTCATTTAACAAGAAAAGGTTTTCTAATCCTTCATGCTGTGAAGAAGAATTTATAAAAGCGACCCTAAGGATTAAAACATCAAGACAAATTTTCAAAATTTAAGTATTTTTGAAACTCTGCTCTTTTTAACCCTGAACACTCAAGGTATGTTTGCTTTCAAGACAATGGACAACTTGTAAAGGGCCCCAAAATCTCATCAGCAAGGGATATTCAGTTTTTTTTTCACATCAAGACTACATAAAGAAACATTCAGTGAGAAGGAATGGTGTCTGAACAATACTACTAACTATGGCTTATTCCAAAGTATACCTCCTGAAAGTGCTCTGTGTAGTAAGTTTCTGTGGGTGGACAGTTCCTTGAAAGAATAATATCCAGCTAAATCCAGAAAAATGAGCAGAGCATTTAGAAAGAGTGGTGAAGGGAGCTACACAATTTCAACTGCAATAAAGTATAAAACACAAAAGTAATTTAATGAGGGCTTATAAATTGCAAAACTGATGTAAGATCTCCTAAAAGTTGAGTTTGACCGTAATCATTGGACCTTAAAAGTTGAGAAGTTTCCTTCTATCTCTATTGGACATGAGTATGACTCTCAAGAAAACATCGCTTCACTTGCTGTAGTTGTGACAAAAACAGGATGGATTTTAGACACTGGAAACTCTCCATTTGCCTTTACCACAAGTTTTTTTTTTCCTTTTTTTTTTTTTTCCTCCCATGGATTATGAGAAGGGCAGCTGGGCATCCCCCTGAGGCACACAGAGATGTTTTCAGTACATCATGCAACAGGAATACTCCCTGACAACATGTCTATAATAATATGTTCTAAGCACAACTTTCTGTACGGCACCTTAGGCTATTTAGCAGCACTCATAATTTAACGCCCATTCATTTGCCTTGAACTTATGCAACAACTAGTACAACTAAACAACAACTTTTAAAAGCTGGACCTCTCATTCAGCCACACAGATGCTCCAAACTACTCAACATATTCAGAAAGTAAAAGAATTTGCATATTCTCATTATCCATTTCTCAATCAGCAAGTTTGAGCTATTATGAAGAAATGTACTTAGTCATAGTGTATCTGGCCAGGGGAAAGATTCCAGCCTACTCCTTGTCCCAGCACCTAGTTTCTTCATGCAGTCTTTATTTGGCCAGGCTATGATGAAGAAGTAAAAAGTGAGACTACACAAAATGCCATCCAAGGTTTCACTATGGATAGACTTGCAAAATAAGGGAGGCTTCTAGGTCTCCTTCAGTGCCATGAAACTCCACTCAACACAGACCTAAAGCAAATGCCATCTTGTGGCCTTTCCCCAAGCATTAGCCTAGGTAAACAACAATCTCTGGCGCAACATCCGTGCTGGACAGGTCAGCTCGTAGCTGATACAAGCTATCCAGCTCCTTCTCCGCACATCCAGTAGGATATCAGCTGTGGTAAATGCCTTGCTATGAACACAGCAACAGAAAGAGGATTTTCAACTCTCAAACTGTCTTGGAAGAGCTACCTTCTCTTTGCATCTCCACGAATTACAGCTGTAGTAGCCCTTTTTATTGAGCAAATACAGTTTATCTGTGCTGCTGATGGTCCTTCCTTTTTGTACATCTGGAGACTGTTAACCATTTCCCACATGGTCTGACACAAATACATTCCAACGAACTCTTGTAAAATATATTTATTTGTATTAACTGGACACTGGATACCAAAACGATGCTGCACTGGGCACTTTATTCTCCCTTCCTCTTCACTCTGACATTTCACCTTGACCTGTTCTAATAAATAAAAAGGCAGCCACACGTTTTAGTAGTTGGAAGTTCAGTACTGAAAAAGCTGGAAGCTGAAAATGATTTAATCATGACAGCTCTGTTTAGGAGAGCCTGTGTACATATGAGCAGTGGAAGTCCCAGCTAAACTCAGACCTGACTCTGTGAGGCAGTGATTTCCCCTTGGATACCAGCAGCTTACAGAAATCTCTGTTCTTGCAAAGTCATAATTTGCTGCATGGAAATAATTGTATTAGCAGAAACTAAGCACATTTCTTCAAATCTTCAAGGAAAGAAAGGGAAAAGGGAAAAATATATATGTAGATGTATTTTTTGCAATTGCAGGAAGGAACCAGAGAAACAGGGTTAGGGGGGGACACAGTGGAATTTGGGAAAATGGTTTTAAGATGCTAACACTGCAGAAAAACTACCCAAACCTTAGGCACTAAAATTTGAGGCCCTTTTTGGAAAAGACCAGATATAAATTATCAAAGGACTAACTTGGTGCAAAAGCGTTTCTGCAGAAATATCTTTGCAGAATATTCAAGCTACTTTTAGATGAAAGCAGGAATGGAAAGTTAAATGTTCTGCAGCAGTAAACCACTGCAGTGAACTGCCGAAACCAAGATATAATAAAGATACTTATTAAAATAATCACTGGTAGCAGGGAAAAGAACCAGTTCAAGAACTTCAGAACATCTTGCACTCTATGCAAGCAGGAAAAGCTCTCCCCGACAAATTCACCAATGTGCCTGAACTAGACAGAAGAAGAATAACTGTTAAAACTGAAAATGTGAGAGGGAAAATGATGATGTTTTTTACCAGTTAAATAACTGCTCCCTTATCTCACTCATTTTCTTCTGGTTTTAAAGCCCATTGCTGTCAAATTCCGACCCCTCTCCTTTTTTTTGAAGGCACTTTGTACCTTTCAGGCCATGTCTGCAGCAGAAAGCTCAGCTGTCAGAGCCCCTTGCTGCCCACACTGCAACATCGCTGCGCTGCACGAGGTGGCAGGAGATGTAAGTCACCCTCAGCTGCAGCCTCAGGCTTCCTGCTGCTGCTGCCAGTACGTCAGCGGAGCCTGCTGGCATGGGCATTGTGCCAGCAGGGAGATTTCATTTAGGGATTATGCCATGGATAAAGGTGCTGTAATGCAGGATGCAGGAAGGCTAAGTCTGGCTGGCTTACACCTAATTCACACGTGTGTGCGTATAGGTATTAATTGTTAATAGTGAGACGCAGAACTCACAAGGCTGTGGCTGTGCTCGAGCCCCTTTCCTGTCCCAAGTGAGCCCTATGCCCTGTAGAGTGGGTAACTGCCCAACATACACCACCTGACACTCAGCAAAATGCAGAAGAACAGTTTTCCTCTCTGGAATAAAGGAGCACCAAAACCTTTTGCAGCACAGCCAAAAGTTTTTGCACGATCTCTCTCACAGAGTAATTTTTTTTTTTAAACAATGGCAAGTTATTGCTTTGAGATGACGAAACAGCCTACCGTTTTTAAAGAGCTCTGCATACCATTCTTACTAAGGTAAGGTGTGTATGATGGACAGAGTCCTGTGCTGTAAGAATCTATCTTCTAAGTTTTTGAAAATGTCAGAACTTGCATCTTCCAACCTGCAGGCCAGTGCGAGAAAGCTGATGCAAGACTCCTGGCTGGGAGAGACTGCTGCCAGATTCCCACTGGCTGGTAATGACAGCTGGAGAGACAGGACTCTGAAAGGGTAAAAATGCTTGAAACCTCAAACTAACTTCTTTTAGAAACACAACTCCTTCAGAAGAGAGGAGTTGATCTCTGTACACGGATAGATATGGGCTGATGGCTATAAATAGCTCCAACCTGGCAGCACTACAACAGCAAGAGGAGCCAGACTGTGGCAGGAGCCGGCTTTGCTATAGAACCTTTCATCTTAAAGCCACCCTGCTTCTTGCCCTGGGAGACACACTGAAAACAGGCCTGAGGAGTACATCAAAACTCTAGCATGCTTTCAGCAAGGCTTCACCAGGGATTTTTCAAAATCTTTTTGGAAAACTTCCTATAAAACTCTTAGATTTCACTGTTTACATAAAAAATGCCAAGTAACATATCCTTATTTTCTTTTCAGTTTATATATCTAGTCCAGTATGGTAACTCTACAGCAACATTAATATCAGTAAAGAACCTTATACTGAAGGAATTTGGATAAATTAGCCAGATTAAAGAAGCAGATATTCTTCATTCTCTTTTTTTGCTGCTATTTTAAATTGATATGCATAAGTTATTCCTTCATCACGAATGCCATGCATTCTCAATAAAAAAGAACAAAAAATATGCCCAACCATCTTCAACGCTCTTGTAAGTTTAATTCATTTGTTTGCAAAGTAATCTGAAATATCTAGAAATATTAAGTCTGCTGCAGTAACACTACAGAGACTATTTTTCACGACTAGATTCTCAAGGATGTCACACCTGCACTGAATACACTGAGCAGTACATACAAAAGGAAGGAGAGAGAGTCGTGTGAAGTACTAGCACCCTTCTGACAGGTGTTGCTAGGGCCCACTTTTCCTGCAAGAACAAATGAAAATAACTTTCTATTCTACCTTGTATGGACAATAACTACCTTGGTACCCATCTGTGAGGGAACTAAGCAAGGACAGTTCTAGCTAAACATTGTCAGAGATTTTTTAGTGCCAAGGAACTTTGCACATTCCTATTTATATCTGGAAATCGCACACATACTGCTCTTTGCGTGTTCACATTTGCTTTTCTCTGTATAGCAATGTATACTTAAGATGTTCCATAGACAAACCAATTTGACATAATTTGTTTTCAGGCTCACTGCAAAAGGTTCTTCTTTACACTGTAAAACTTACTAAAAGGCTGTACAGTATTATGTTACATGGTAATGGTATTTCCAGAAAAAAAAAAGAATTACACATGAATAAGGCAATGAAAGTATGCAGGTAACCATGGCTACTGTTGTGAACCAAATAACATTTTTTATACAGCTGTGAATATTTGTATTACTGCCAGTTAAGCGGTAGAGTTCAGATTTGAGACAGGACTAGTAAACACTGAATTCTTGCCTGAAAAAAGGTACTTCCCAAAGCGGATGCAGGGCTGTACATCTTATTACTGTAGATTTTGGTATAATTTTTGCCTAGTAATCACATACTTCCTTATTTCCTCCTTCAGAATAATCAAATACAGCTCTTTATGACCACTAAGTGATACAGTTTTCCATAAGCTATCTTACCTATTTGAAAGATATTTTTATTTCTGACTGTCTTGCCATATACCTGTAACTGTAATTCCATACAGACTTTGTAAATAGTTGTGGCTCTATAAAAGTGACTTTTAAAAAGTCTTTAAACAAAGCCTGCAATCAAACTCTAATCTCCTTGATTTTTGCTAATGGTAACATCACTTTGATGCCCCCAACATCATTCCAGGTCAACAACAGAGAAATCAAATCCAAATGAGAGGGTAGATGGGGTCTTCCCCCCCTTTTCTGAATTTTCAGTGTTATCCTTTTTAAATCATCCTTCTGTTTACATGTCAGGGTCTCTCTTCTTAAATCAGTTATCATCAAAAAACAAATGGAAACCTAAGAGTTTTTTTTTTTTTTTTTTCTGGGTAAAAAAAGTGTGCACAAAGTAAAATTCTTTAGAACAAGTTGGCAATAGTTCCTGTGTTAAAGAAAAAATACTAACAAGGTGATCCTATGTTTCCAATATAAATAACAAACTGAAGATAATGAAATTACCATTGTAGCCAAGTAAAATGGGACATAGAGGAACATCTATCCATGCAAAGATCAAAAGATCACTTCTTTCCGACAGAACACGAGTTTGAAATCCAAGTGAGGGCTCGTTCTTTCATTAGGATTTGTCTTCCTTGCTGGGTTTGGTCGGGAAAGATGAATTCTTGATGAAAGTGCCAGCTAATGAAGGAAATACATATTCAGTTCGCTGTTTAATCACAAACTTCCGGTTATCTCAGGCAAACCCCAACTTACGTGTTCGATTTTCTTCCTTGTAGTACGGGGAAATTACCAGCTCTTTTCTCCTAGTGTTTACCTGTCTTGCTCACTTGGACTACCAGCAATTTAAGATTTTTATTTGTATCTACAGTGTTCAGGTTAAAATTATGTGAGATGTTCTTTAAATAATAATATTATTATTATATTAATAGCTAGTATTAATAATCTACTATGCCATCACACTGATGTCACAGAGCTGAATAAAACTGAAAGGCACGATAGTCCTTAGGAAAGCAACTGTGAGAGGGTTACTCTATGAAGACTCTCAAACTCTGGGGTATTAGAGGTAATGAGCGAATAAAGTGGGGTAATTTTTTCACTTTTGCATAGACTAGCTCGGAAAAACCTTATCAGTCTCGAAGGGAAGGGCTCTGGAGCAGACGCTCGTGCCGGAGCACCTTGTCCAGAGGCGAACAACCGCAGCAAACACCGCCAAACGGGAAAGCGCAGAGCACAAGAGGCAGCCCCAGCGCCGACCTCGTGCAGTCGTGCAGGCAGCGCGGAGCCCCAGGCCAGGGGCAGCTCTGACTCAGCGGCGGAGCCGGCAGGGCAGGCGGGAATTCAAAGGCTGCCCCGGGGAAGCGGGGCGGACAGAGCGCAGCAGCTGTTGCAGGCGGGGAGCAGGGAGTCTCCTCCCAGGTGTGGGAAATAATTCTCTCCACAGACTCTCCCACTAGCGGGAGATCAGGTAAAGCCATGGTCTCTACTCAGCACAGAGCTTCCACCAGGCAGCATGTGGCAACACAGGCTGAACTGCCACAGAAACATGCGGCAGTCTGGGTTTCTAGCTGTGGGGAATGTCTGAGCCTTTCCATGTTACTGAGGAGTAGGGAAAACACCGTCTGCCTCAGGTGTGAGCAGGTGGATGACCTGCTCAGCCTGGTGGTGGAGCTCAAGGAGGAGGTGGAAAGGCTGAGGGCCATCAAGGAACGTGAAGGAGAAATAGACTCATGGAGCTGCATTCTGCAGTCTTCCCAGGAAGGCCACCCAGAGAACTCCTCAATTTAGTCTGTAAATCCAGTACCCTCTTGCCATAGAGCAGAGGGGGCAGAATTAACACTATCAAGGGACGAACAACTGGAAACGGGTCCCTACTCGAGGTGGCAGGAGAACCCCTCCACAGCCCACCTCACCTCCACCAGTGACCACTTCCAACAGGTACGAGGCCCTGGAACTTGGGGATCAGGCAGGTGAGGTCAGGATCCGAGACCCATCTAGGAGGCTGCCTACAGACAGGCAGCCAGGCCCATGCCCCGAGGCTGCTCCCCCTAAGGAGAAAAGGAACACCCGGAAGAAGCGGCGGGTGATCCTCGTGGGTGACTCCCTGCTGCAGGGCACGGAGGCAGCGATCTGTAGACCTGACCCCTTGTCCAGAGAGGTCTGCTGCTTGCCAGGGGCCCAAATAAGGGATGTTACAGAGAGGCTCCCAAGGCTTGTCCAGGAGTTGATTATCCCCTGGGTACTGTTTCAGGTGAGCACTATGATGCCATGGGGAAACTGAGAGACATCAAGCAGGATTTCAGAGTGCAGTGACCATGCACTGACCAGGCTGCAGTGACCATGAGTTGGTGGAGTTCAGGATCCAACGAGGAGGAGGCAGGGCTATAAGTAGCCTTGCAACAATGGACTTCAGGAGCACCAAATTTAGCCTCTTCAGAGACCTCCTCGGAAGAATCTAGGGCTAGAGCTCTAGAAGGAAGGGGGGCCCAAGAGAGCTGGCTAGTTTTCAAGCAGCACTTGCTCAACGCCCAGCAACAGTGCGTCCCTGTGTGTAAGAAGTCAGGCAGAGGGGGCAGGAGACCTGCGTGGATGAGCAAGGAGCTGGTGGCAATGCTCAAGCAGAAGAAGGCAGTATACAGAATGTGGAAAAATGCACAGGCCCCCTGGGAAAAATACAGGAGCGTAGTCAGGGAATGCAGAGATGCAACAAGGAGAGCTAAGGCGCGTTTGGAACACAATCTGGCAAGGGATGTTAAAAATAACAAGAAAAACTTCTTCAAATATATTAAAGGCAAAAGGAAGATCAGGGAAAACATGGGTCTGCTGGTAAACGAGGTGGGCACCCTGGTTACGAAAAACACAGCAAAAGCAGAGTTGCTGAATGCCTTCTTTGCTTTGGTGTTTACCAAGGGCAGCCCTTTAGAGTCCCAGGCCCTAGCGACAAGAGAAGAAGCCTGGAGAGAGGAAGACTTGCCCTGGGTAGAGGAAGATTGGGTC
>JAWLRI010000145.1:521800-575720 GCA_034781795.1 Crypturellus tataupa
GAAGGCTGAGAGGGGATCTGATCAGTGTGTATAAGTACCTCAAGGGAGGCAGTGAGGAGGATGGGGCTGGCCTCTTTCCAGTGGTGGCCACTGACAGAATAAGAGGAAATGACCAGAAACTTAAACATCAAAAGTTCCACGAGAACTTAGGGAAAAATTTCTTAACAGTGGGGGTGACAGAGCACTGGAACAGGCTGCCTAGAGAGGTTGTGGAGTCTCCTTCTCTGGAGATCTTCCAAACTCGCTTGGATGCAGCCCTGTGCCACATGCTCTAGGTGTCCCCGCTGGAGCAGGGAGGTTGGACTGGATGATCTCTAGAGGTCCCCTCCAACCTTAAGCATTCTATGATTCTACGAGTCATTCCATGATTCTATGAATCTACAACCCATCCTGCATATTGGTCCCAAGAAACCAAAGGAAGACGAATTTCTGCATATTGGTCTAGAATAAATGGTCAAATTTTCAATATACACTGTATAGTTTAAGCATTTCCCTTTCAAGCCCTTTCAAGCTTCTTCTCAGGGAGGTACAGTACACACAATTATCACCTCCATGCTCTATGGCTCTCTCCAGCTGACTACTACTATTACCTCTTTATTTCAATGTTTGCTTTCCTTTGCTTTACTTGCTTTCTGTCTTTTCTGACAAAAGACCTCTAAGGTTATCACTTTTCTCTTAGTTTCTCACATATATATTTCTCTCTGCATCTGACTCCCTCTTATTTTTCAGCTTTCGTTCCTCTGGCTCAGAAGCAAAGGCCAGAATGTCATCCACCTCCATCTCTGATCTTAGAATGTACATACATACACACCTTCTACAATGATTTGCAGCTGCCTGCATTTCCAAATGACTTGCAGCCAGCACACACTTGTTTGTTAATGGGAACATGAATTAATCTTTATCCTAGTAAAAAGAGATGTTTAATGGATGCTTCCTGCATAGAAAATGATTTCACTTCCCAGTTCTTCCTGTTTAAAAATGGCTCAAAACAAAATGCTTATTAGACCAACATGCGTATTTCGTCTTTCCCATAAATAGTTCATAACATTTTTCTACATTACATACTGTATTTGCAAGAGAAGCCACAAAAATGTGCATGGCAGTGACTCAGCAGAATGGAACTCTGCATATAGGGTTTATAGAAAGCCAGTAATGCTCAAAATAACAGAATAAACAGCTAAAAGCCTCACAAAGCCCATGAAATTTCTTTCTGTGGGAAGTGAACTTGAGGATATGATGTGCCTTTTAGGCCCATTTCTCATAAGGAAGAACTCTCTTTCTAGGTATATTTGAACTTTCTACATCATGCACCACATCAGCCTGGATTAGATACCACTAGCACTACATTTAGGATACAACCCATAGGTAATGGCATTCTTTGAAGTGCAGGTCGCTTCCGCTCTATAGAAGAACCAGTAATGCTGCTCCCCACTTCTCAACTGCCTTTGCATCCATAGACTATGAGTAATTTGTAGAACATAACTGGTCTCTTCTTCCTGATTGAACACGCAGGGCATGAAGGCACATCAAGAGAGATACCAAGGAACTCCCAGCAAACAACCAGCACATGGCAGAGAAGCACCCACACTTGCAAATTCTGTTCTTTCCTATACTTGGGACACTTCATAATAACAATCCAATACAGTATTATGAACCTTGTTAAGGGCCAGCTCTTCTTTGCTAATTGTCATGAGAGCCCTGCAGCCTGAAGACAGTAGCTAAGAATTTTTAAAGTGATTTTGATCAAATACTATATAATTTCTCTAACATTTTTTTGTAAAATAGTGGTAGAACTAGGACTAAATCTGAATTTTCAATGGAGAGCTTCAACAGCACTTCAGATGTGCAGTGGTACTTTGAAGAGAAAGCAAGCTAAGAAGAATTAAAAGATATCAATGCAAAAAAAAAAGAAGCTAAGAGGATATATTGCCCATTTGTCTCTCTTTTGCCATTCTTCAACATCTCCTCAAATAATTCTATTTCCTTATGATCGGAGTTTTTCTGTTTGGAAAATTTTTCCTTTGTGTCACGTCAGAGAAAGAAAACAAGTCGCCTTAGTCATTTTTATGGTTACTCTGGGAAAAGAAAAAAGATACACTTCAGAAAGGTGATCCTTTTCACTGAATAGGCCAAGTAGGCTTGGACTTCAGTGACTGAGTTAAATGCACAAGGGTAGATGGAATAATTCTGGACCTGCATGACTAACAGAAATGGCTAACACAACTGTCAAAAACATCCCTCCTTACATGCTGAATTTGGCTGAAAAAAATAGCATATTCCCCCTTCCTTGTTCTCACTCCCATCCATCTGAGGAGATAATAAAAATATACATGCTTTCTACTTAGTTGTTTCTCTGTGGAAAAATAAAAACAAGAGCATTGAACAGAATAGCAGGGCAGAGATCACGTGCTGTCAAATGCTCACAGTCCACCATGAATAAGAGTAATTCCCAAGGTCATCTAAATCATCTAAATATTAGGTGTTTTCTGAAAAAAGGCTACCTGTTACCAAATATAAAAGCATGCAAAATGACAGCAATAAAAAAGAGAAAATGTCCTTTTAAACAATGATAATATGTTACAAAAATAATGTCAAAATATCTCTTTATATAAGTGCTGCTCCTGTAGCTAAAATGATCTCCGGATACATGGAGAAGGAATATCTTTTATTTCACCAACTTCAATCTCTGGAAAAAAGCATATAAGCTTTTGGGCTCAGAGTCACTTCACCAGGTCTGCTGATTCTTCTGGTATTGTGTCCACATGAAATAACCCACTTTCCAGCAACGATAAATAGGTAAAAATCTGGTCACTGAGTTAGTGCATATGTCTTCAATTGAGGAAATGCTGTCTGCCAAGCTTCAATCAAGCAGATCATAGGTCTGTGAAAAAAAGAATCTAAAAGGATGGAATTCAGTTGCTATAGCGGCAAATTAAACAAATAAATGAGATACCATGGAATGCTGCAAAATATTTGCGGTCTGATTAAGTCATATTTGCCACATGTGTGAATAGTAACAGCAGAATTTAGTACAGGGGGTACAATGCAGTATAATTAAATAAACAGAATGTTTACAGAATGTACATACTAATTCTTATCTGAGTAAGTGCTAACAAGTGCTAATTAGTGTGCCCAAGGATATATAACATTGCATTTTTTGAGCACTAAAGTAATCATAAAGCAAAGTATAGTCCTCTTAAATACACAGAAGTAGATAACATTTTAAATGACATTGAAAAAGATATTTCCCTGCCTCCTTGTGTATTTATGGCCTGATAGAAAGACATGGCTTTTCTGTAATGATCACATCTAGGATGACTTGCTGATGGAGTGTTTAGAATAAACAACCTATAGCAAGTAGCAGACATACTAAATCTTCTTCAGAATAAGCAACCCTCCTCCCCTAGACTTATATATATATTTTTTTCCAGTGAAATATGCTCTTTCCTAGATAAAAGATCCTCCTATTTATTCTTAATCATAATGCTTCACTTACTTATAGTTTGATTCTATTATTTGCCTATGTTCTCTGGAAAAAAGAATGCAAGAGAGAACCAGAACTTCATTATGTGAAAAGATAGAACAAGTGTCTGATTCTGGTTTTAACTGAGGAAGAAGACTAGAGGGCAGACAGATTCTTTACAGAAATGCATACCAGCTCTTAAAGCATTTTTCATTTAAGGCTTTTTTTTTCATTTTAAGGTTAAACATTATTTTACATTTACAACCTGCAAATCTGATAAGTTGTGTAGGAGCATCACAAAAATGTATAATGTATCAGCTTAAAAATTGTGGAGGAATCGGGCATGACTAACAGTGATAAGGTTAGCAGTATAAGCTGCACTAAAATCTCAAGTGAATCTTAAAAATAAAATAAATTGGCATTCTTAATATTGCCAGAATTTTGGAAATGAAACAAATGGTGTTTCTGTCCCATACTGCTGCTCATTTAATAAGCAAACCAGCTACCCAGGGCCAAACCCTCATTCTAGGAAAGCTGTATTCCCAATGTATTACACACCCAGGGAAGGAGAGAATGTCAAGGACTCCCTCTGTATGTTGTTTAAGGGCTTTTCTGTGATAATTTGTTTGCCTATAAAAACCACTTTATCAAACATCTGTACGAACAACTTTGTGGGAAAATTCAGCTTTGAGCTTTTATTATCATTATGATTACCATTATCATTAGTACTAATTTCAGAATAACAAAACTTTGCCTGCTAAAGCAGGAAGTTCTGAGATATAGATAGCACACTTCCTTACCTCCAGTGCTTCAAATACATCATCTTCCAGTATGCCTACAGCTCGCAGCAAACAGTGCATTTGACTGTTTTAATATGCAATGCAACTCAACAGTTCACAGCTGATATGAAAAAATAAGGAAATCTCTAAACAGGCTTGTTTTCAAAAGCAGACATGAAATTCTGTGGGTTAGACAAAGAGCTGAGATAACGTACCACACTGTTAGATAAAAATAGAGAGATACAGAGACACCAAAATTAGTCCACAGGTACTGCGCAGATAAAACCTATATAAACACAGGCCTTGTACTGGCCACAAGTTGCATGCAGTTGCACTAATCATTTTACAAGGCTTTGAAGCTCTTGGCATACCACCATGTAACTATTACTACTTCTATCCTGTAAACTTATTTTCATGTACAACAGCAACAGAAGCATTTCTACTCAATAGTAGCGTCATTAAGCCATCTCCTTCCTCTCAGATGCTCTAATTAATAGCTCTCAGGGATGTTTCCTTGGGGCAAGTGAGTGAAAGATGTGGCAAGAAAATATGGTCTTCATTTCCTTCTTTTTAACTTTCCCTGGTTCTTTGATTTTCCTTTCTTCCTTCTTCCTCTTCTTTCCTGAGACATTTTTTTCTCTTTTCCAGCTTGTCTCCACAATTCTGTAGCTCCTTCTCATCTGTTTTATTTTTTTGTTTTCTTTAGATAGAAGTTGGAACAGCACAGTCCACTTTTGGATTTTCCTTTTTCTTCCTGCTTGTCTTTTCCTCTCATCCAACTATCTTACCCTGATCTCTTTTTTGTCCTCTCTCTCTCTCCTCTGCCCCTTTGACAGTCACCTTCCCTGACTTGGTGTTGACATGACATGCTTTCATCCTCTGTGCAAACAGAATGGCTTATGTGACCTTGTCAACAACAGAAGGCAAATTTCAGAAAGACATCTGATCTGGAAGACCTTTCAGGCTTTTCGTGTGTAATGCTCACTTCTAGAGGGAGGCTCATGTATAAGAGCATTCAGCAGTTACTAAATACTCAAGGATGTTTTACAAAGAGCTTGCTTTCCCATTATCATGTTTTTAGGAATTCTATTTACATTCTATTTTAAGTGTAAGAAGGCTGTTTGTGTATTTTCTCTAGATTACTGGAAATAACAAATTACCAGAAGTATTTAACAGCTGTGTTTAGTTAGAAAGCTATCTTCAACCTACTATACAGTAGAGTTGCCTCTGGCACAAACACAACATTGTTAAGGCCGACTATCTACTACCTAAGAAACGACTTTTTTTTTTTTTTTTTTTTTTTTTTTTTGTTTATTGGATAAAGGGTTTTCCTAAGAGTGTAAGAGGATGTCACTCTCATAATTGTCATCTTCATCTAGAAGCCTTTCCCAATTTTCAGTTCCTGTGCTCTCACTAATCCTGACATACAACCAATTTCCAAGCCCTTCACATAAGTAAAGGAAAATCAGAAAAAGCTTTTATGCTATTGCTGATTTTCTCCCCAGAGCATGGGGATAATTGGTACTAGTGTATTCATGTTCCAGGTGTGGAACTGGCAGATAATGAGGAGAGATTCCAGAAGGAGCAGCATAACTACAACATGAGTATGCAAGAAGTGTACAAATCCAGCAACATTATTTTTATTGGTTTTGCTAAATATTCTGGGTTCTCAAGTGACATACATCAATTGCAATTCTTTCTATCAAAAAGATGTTTAGATAATGGTCATCTAGTACTAGATATTCTGCAGGAAATGAAGTTTGTGATAACATCATATATTTCCTACAATTTTTATCAGAAAACTTTACAATTTATGTCATCAGTGTCACATCTGATATATGCAAAGATTATAAACAAATTTTAAAAAGTACTTAAGATGGAACATCCTTGAGAGTCTTAACATAGATTTAGAAAAAAATCCAGGAAAGGCTAAGTCTCTTCTAGAAATCATCAAGAGACTTTCCCAAGGTGTAGTATATTGTAAAAAAAAAGCCTTTACATGGGATGTTGACCTATTCCGAAAGCATTCTCAAGAACTGCAATACACAAGCTAAGCCCACTGAATTGAAGACAGCCAGGAAGCACAATGGTTGAATAAAGAGTAGGAAGAATCCATACCCCTCTCTAGTGCTTTGAGATTTTCAACTGGACAGCAGTAAGGAGAGAGAGCCAACCTGTGAAAGAAGCTAGAGATGTATCATTTGGACAGGCTCCTGCATCACAGTAATTTGTCTGCATTCTATTTGTCCCACTTTTCATGCATGCTCTTGAATACAAGGATATAGGAGATCCCGTCTTTGTAGCAATGCCTTTGTTTCCCATAAACAGTGTAAAAAGTACACTAGAAAATAGGAAATGCATCTATACATTGTGGTGGCATGTAATCCATACAATAATCAATTTTCCAGCTTCACAGAGACAGACATGAACCATCTTTGATGGAATAATTCAGCAATTTAATAACTAAAAATGTAGCCAGCAAAGATTAATTCTATCGGTGCACAGTCTGATAAATACAGAAAGTAAGTAAACTTGACCATTTATAAACAGAATTAGGTTGAAGTATAGCCCCTGAGAACTTGGTAACTCTCTTTAGATAAGTAGTTATTTCTAGTGATAGAAGCTTAATCTGAGCTATTTAGATGTGCCCTCTACAGATAAAAAACTTACTTCCTCTCCTGAAATCAACAGCAACTTTGCCATGCATTCCCTGACTATTTCTCAAATTGTTCTGAGATCATGAGAGAAGTGAAATTGCTGCCCACTGGAATCCTGTGTTAGTATGGCCAGAGTGGGTATGAATGCATCAGCTCACTGAGATGAAGAAATGGATCATCTTATGGCATTCTACTGTTCTACTACTGATGACTTTCACGCGTGCACAAATCTGTGTGTATGAAGTACCACCTGGTACCACAAGGTACCACTTAACACATTTAGATCCTTCTGCAGACAAGAATGATATATTTCTAACTAATATGGCCTATATGACAGAAATACAGTTCTTGACAGGATACTGTCAAGATGTCTGGTTAGTAGCTTCTGACTTTTATCTTTTTATGCAATGATCAACTTTGCTGTGTTTCTGCAAAGCTTTATAAACAATATCAGTAATGGAACTGCAGGGTCTTTGGGTCTTGTGGAAACTAAAATATCGTCAGTTCATTTCCCTTGTGTTTTCCTTTTCTACTGAGGAACTTTTTAAAATATAAATACTTTTGAATGTTTAAAAAAATGTTGCTAAGAGGAGTCCTATCTCTGAGTATTACCAAGATATTACCGTGTATGCAAGAAAATATTTCCATATGATTATAGACAATGTTCTAACAATGAAGACAGGAGAAAGAGGGAGAAGAAATAGGAAGAAGAGAACACATTACTACAACTAATCAAAGCAGTGCACACAGTGCTGCACAAACCACTTCTGCCTGGGCCATTGTACTGAATCAGGACAGCCACTTAAACAGTTGTTCATACAGTCTTCAATACAATCCCTTTGAGACAAATGGTTGTGATGTACGATTACTCTTGAGTATTTTGACATATATTCATATTACGAATAAAAATATGACTGCTGTTACTAGAGACACATATTTTATGGCTTTTTATTCCCTTTTGACTTGAATATTTTCTGGGACAATATTGACAGCTGAGCAACTTGTTATAGCTGGCTTTCTCTCATAAAGTTTTGAAAATATGAAAAAGTAGGGAATCTTTTCTGTGTGGAAATTGCTTATTTTGCTTGATTTGAGCTTATTCTACTTATTCTACTTATTTTGGCTTGCTTTCTAACAAAAACATTTTTAGGGAAAACACTGTGAAAAAAACCTGGACAGTGTTGATAGGTGAAGCAACATTTGAGCACAGATCATGAAGAGCTGCACTAGGTGCTGCAGGGGAAGCTTACAGAGAACACGGACACATCTGCAGCAATGCCCTAACAAAAGCACCCAATTCTCACTGGCAGATTTCATTCTGCCAAGGGAACCGAACCTCCTCGGTGAATTTTGTTTCACAAAGTTAGGCTCCAGCACAACGATTCTTGGATACAGAACAACCATCACTGATTTGGCACAAATGTTATCTAAATGTGCAAGAAAATAGGAAAATGTTTATTCCTGTAAAAAATAACAGTCATACATTCTGACTTTTCTGAAACTGTACTGCCAGAAAGCCTACCCTTTCAGCAAGGGCACCTCTAACATGAATATTCCTAGGCCAATATCCTAAAATTTCCTAGTCAGAATTGTAACTCTGCTAATAAATAAAGGGCTAGCTTTCTTATGGTATTTTAAGAAGAAAAGGTTTCTACCCACACCTTCCATCCTTATCCCCTAAACCCCTTCACATTATGATGGGCAATGCATCAGAATTAATTAGCATGAAAGCTGGTAAAGATAAAATGATGGCTCAAACATCAGAAGGAATTAGACTGAAAGGAAGTGAAAAGCCCAACAGCCGTAAGCCTCCCCTGTGACCGAGAGGAAGGAACACTTGGATAAATACAGACTGACACAGCAAACAATTCCTTTACAAAAGACTTTCAAAAATGCCTTCCACAATATTTCAATTCGAAAATAAAAATGTCTAAGATGCTTGCACACAATTAATCTCAGCCAACTCTACTATCTCCAAAAATCTCAAGCAAAAAACACCTTCAGATATTTCAGCAGGTATACATGTCTACAGAACAACATGAGCTTGATGTGCTGTTTAGCTGTGCCATACAGAACACTTCCCAAATACACAGGATCATTTGTTGTCAGCTACTTCACAATGTACATTCATGAAAAAACTGTTCTAGGTTAGGCACTTTCAGTATGTGGAATGTCACCTGGAAGAAAGGTCATCAGAATTGGCACCAATGCAATGTGAGAAAAAAAAAATCAATGTGTGCAAACGTGCAACCTCAAAACTCAAGGGAGGACAGTCTGAACAAACACAGTAAGAAAGTCATTCCTCAGTTCCACACAATAATAATATGCTGTTTCTTTCCAAAGAAAGTACAGTACCTAGCCAAAGCTCCTCTTTCTAGTAGTAACTTTCATCCCGCTCTTTTAGTGAATTTAGAGACACAATTCAGAGAATAAATAAACAGAGAATAAATAAACCATCTGCTCCACTTCACAAAGGGCAATTTATCACCTCAGTGTTAGTGGATGAATCTTGACCTGGTGTGCTGATACAATGTTTACATCCTAACGAATGAGCTCTGTAAGAGCCAAATGATTTGCCTTGTCTTGATAGGGATAACTTCATAATAATAAAACATCCTGCAGAGGTACAACTAGGTAAGATGTGTGAGGCAAGCACAAAGCTTTTCAGCTCTAAGTACTGCATAAACAGTTGTTTAGCACCTGCTGGCAAAGTGTGGTCTTAAATTTTCCTTTACTCTTTTCACACAGAGTAGAGAAGAGGAGTGTCCCACTTGGTATATATATCATTGCCACTTGCTAGAGAGGGAAGAGAGGGTCCATTTTGTTGTAATTAAACTACTTCAACAATTATAGATGAAGCAATTTTAGAACTCATATATCTTTGTGTTAGTGCACAGAATTCTACACTTAAAAGAATACTCTGTTCTGCTACACAAGATTGGTGTATTTGCGTAACTAGTACTACAAACAAGTCCAGAAAACATACTGAGATTTCTTGAACAGTCTTACTGCAAGATTCAGCATCTTTAACAAATAGTTTTTTATCAGAAACCTTACCATAAATGATTCTTTACCATTCAATTAAGTTTTTCTGTCATTTTCAGGGCCAGATCTGTCAGTTGGAACTTTTATTTTGTTGGAGAGGCTGTTTTGATTCAATTTCTTCATGATCATTATGATGTTGTAGGAGAGGTACTCTATAACAGAAAATAGCCCTTTCCCCAAACTAACCTAGGATGTAGGAGACACGAAGTAAATTCCCACATTGTTTCAACCTGATGTAGATTCAAAAATGACTCAAAGACTCAAGGAAGGGAAAGTTTTACTTTTGTTTACCAGGAATGTTCCTTAATCAATTCTGTAGGGATTAGCTCTAACTGTGTGCTGAGTCAAGCACATGGAAGTCAGCATCTTATGTGTTTGTTTATGGAAGGAAGTGTTTGCATCAATTTACTCACCATTCCATGATTTAGCCATGCTGGTATAAAATTATCAAGCAGCTTCGGGTAAACCAGCTCCCTGTCATAGATATAGATGCTCCAAAACATTGTTACAACAAACTAAAAAACAAAAAAAGAAAAGAGAAAGACAGTTTTTATATAAACACTTCTGAGCAATTAGCTACACATTTTAGACAGCAAAACTGGGCAGTTAGCAAATGATCTATGAACAGACACAGATTGCTCTTCAATCCAGTCTTCCTTTAATGTACAGTGTGGATTTTTTGCGTTAACTGCAGTTAAAACTTTGTTTTCTTTCTTTTGACATTCAGACTGGAAAAAAAAACATTTTTGACTTATATGCCTGTGGCCAAGTTACAACTGAGTTCTGTATTTTAGTAGCAGCTGTGGCACATAAATAATATTTTACCACTAACAGGAGAGAAAGCAAATGGAAAAATAGGTAAAATCTCGTTTAGAACATACAAACATATAGAACATATAAATATGAGGCATTCACCCCAACAGGAGTCTATAGACTGATCTTTGCAGACTGATTCATGTCACCTATCACAACAGGGCTATTTAAAAAAATATAACCCTTGAAGTATTCTGCACACAACTCATGGACTGGGATCCACAGAGAATGAATTCTAGTGTCCTGCTCATTTTCAATATGAAATTTGCCTTGGCTTTTGTCAGAGACTATTTACTAGGAGCTGAAAGAAAAATCAATATTCCCTCTAAGCTGAGGGCAAGACCGGACAGGACAGGACAGGACAGATGACTCAGACAGAAATGTGCACTAGCCTAAGCTTTTGCCAAAGAGTGCACAAAATCCTTAAAGGTACCCTGATGTTTGAAGCAGAGACAATATTAAAACACAAAATTTTAAGAGAAACTTAGCTTACTCTTACTTAGCTCAAGAGAATACAGACTTCTAGTCAAAATATATGTGGACTTCTGATCAAAACACAATTGCCATTTTTCCTTGAGTTTAAGCTCACAGATTCCCCGTAATAAATGGCCTATTGATTACAGCAGTAAAACCAGGTGAGCCAGGAGTTTTTCAATGACAATTTTCTGGAGACATAAAGAGTTCTTTACACAGTAGTGGCATGACTGAGTTTGGGAGACAACAGATAGGGCTTTCAGTGAAATGGGCCTGCAAGCTCGCAGCACCTCTGAACTAGCAAGGCCCACTCACTGTCCCGCTCTGATGTGCTAGAGTTCACGTGGGTGGGTGGTAAAGAAAAAAGGAAAGAAATATAGGGTGAGCACAGCAAGGTCAGCAAATTACTAGTATGTGTGATAGTGCAGGTACAAGTTGTTTCATATGTTTTTGACATTGCAGTTTATCAATGGCACCTTGTTCTAACCACAGACACGCACGCTTGGGGCAGACAGCTATGTGAATGATCTGAATCACTACACTGTTCCCTCAGTGCGCATACAGTACATAGTTTCTTGGTTTCCAACACACTTGTCCATCTGTTATGATGGCTACTGGTGCCTGCTCAGATTAAGCTTGGACCCTTTGACTAGTGCACAGATGCCAGGAAAAAAAAAAAAGATGATGATGGACAGCCCGAAAAATATTGCGAGTGTAAAGTACCCCACAAGAAGTTTCTTTTTTGGTCCAGTATTGGCACTGACACAGCATAGCTTTTTACACACCTGCTGACACATAAGTGCCAAAGTATGAATAGCTGAACAGCAGGGAAAATGGAAGCAAAGTATCCTTATCTCTGCTGGCTTCCTAGAAGTCCTGTATCATTACAGTGGGTCTCTGAGAACCTCCAAAGACCAACGGGGATATAAAAACAGGTTCCCACTATTTGAAGACCAAGGAAGCCTTAGGAAGTTTTTTTCCAAAAGAAGCCTTACAGCAAGGCAAATCACCTAAGATGACCCTTAATGCAGTGAATACAACAAGCTGGCATATTTTGACCTGTGATTTTTGTGAGGAGCAGAACAAAACGATAGACTTTGCCAAGAAGGTAAATGTAAGAAAAGAGGGGACGTGCCATCTGTCCCCTAACCGACGTCAGCCAACGGATGGAATGAGATCAACCTAGCTGGTTGCAACCATCTGGAGTTACAGACGGCACATGCGGCTTAGCAAAGCACACAAGGTAGACATAAGGTAAAAGAAGTGTTCAAAAATACAGTGTTGGAGAACTAACCTATCACAGAGGACATTTAGACTAGCAGTGCCCTGGAGAAGATCCCATCCAATGCCTGAATAGTTCACTTGCACTTTTTTTTACAATTAGTTCATTTGGATAAAATAAGAACTATAATGAGGACACGTTACCTAGCTTCCTTGGCTGGTCCTGATTTTTTTTTTTTTCTTTTGATTAATAAGCACATGTTGGACTGCTACTTTTAAATCACCCCTTTAGTATTGTTATACCTTGGTATGGCAGAATTTTATCTGGGTTGGGTTTAGGCTAGATCACATGCAGTCATATAGTAGAAGACCAGGATTTAGTGAGCTACTACTCCATATTGCCCGTGTAAGGCCCACTCAGAACTGCAACTCCTGTGCTTACGATCACGTCTGCCTTGTGGCACAATTCAGTATTGCCGTGGACAGTGTCATTTACTACTCTTGAATGCTGAGCTGAGCAGGCTGCTCACATGCATGCCTACACATGCATATGCTGAGTCTTTCATGCACTTTTTTTTCATCCCAAGGCAAATGATACAATGTTGCTCTTCCACTTCCTCTTTATGCAGAGCCAAAGACTGTATTTCAGGAAAGAAAATGGCAATTGGTTTTGAGCATAAGTTTAAGCAACATATAAAAGAGCAAGAGAAACCAACTATCCTATCCTGCTACCTGTCCTATTCTAGGGACATTACAGACCAAAAAACAACCTCAAATTTGCAAGCAGGCCTTGAAAATTGTTTGAGAATATGGAAAAGGTCACCTGTCACAAAGTATCACAGCAGCAAAATAGAAGGCTGAAAACAACACTCTATTTTCCACTCTACAAAGGCTAAAAAAAATCCTTCAGTTTTTGCACTCTATCTTCAAAGCTTCAAAGAAGGACATGAGAAGAACATGTGGAAATACCAAGAAAGAAATTTTAAAGAATTAATTGCGAAATGGTTGTTGATTCAAAAGGAAAAACAAGTGGCTTTATCAAAATACCACAAATAGAAGCAAAGAAAAAATAACAGGGGAAAGCCAGCAAAAAGAATTGCATCATTTGCTGTTTTACATGAGTCCAACCAAGACATCTTATGCAAACGAACAGTGAACCCAGCAGAACTTTGTTTTTTCCTGCACTATTTAATTTTGTTTTTAGCTATGCTGTACAGCAAAGTTAATCAGTTCCTGGATGGCTCCAGGACAAAGAAAAAGCCCTCTGACCTCGACCAACATTTCTAAGAACGCTGTTACTGAGTTAAAGGTAACCTTTCTGGCTGTCTCCCAAGACAGTTGTGATTAAGCGTTAGTATAAACATATTATCTGTGAGCATCTTTGAGAGTTAAAAGCATTACATACAGAAGCAAAGCATTATTAAAAGGTGACTCTAGTAGCTGCAAACTGGCCTTAGGCGTGGACCAGTGCTAGCTCCAAATCTCAGCAACTGAATGTGATAGAGGCCAGTGAAGGAAATCACAAGAAGCTGCCGAAAATCAGGGACGATTCTCCTTGCAGGAGACAGTTGCTTGTTTCCACTGCAAGCTGCAATTTCAGCCCAGATGATGGCAGAATCTAAACTGAGAAGATTTTAGCAGAGTCCTCTCCATTATGGAAAAAAAAGTATTTTGTATGTTGGTCAAATAATAAAAGATAAGTAGGAGACACAGTGGCAAATGCCTGTAGATCTATAGCTGGGATAAGAATCCTGATGAGTGTTACTTGTTTTCAACTGAAGAAGGACAAATAGCTTTTCTTTTGACTGTACTCATGCCCACTTAAAATACTACATAGAAACAAGAGATAAGGAGGCATCTCTGACTTCATCTATTTTGGGCCATAGATTTTTTAAAATATGAATGTAAAATGATTTAAAAAAGTGAGCACATTCTTGCCAGTTTAGTCTCAGATCAAAACAGAGATATTAAAGCTACAGAATATAAAATATCCATTGCAGGGTTTGCCATTTTCTAAACAGTAGTCTCTCTTCTAATATACAATAATACCCATTTTCTTTCTTCTTCTTCCTGCTTGTATTAAATGCAGGCTTAAAAATCTAGAAATGGCCATTTTATTTCCTCCTCCTCTCGCATTGAAAAAAAATACAGGAACCATATTGATAATACTATGTACAGTTTACCCAAAATACTAATTAGGCATGGAAATTGGCAATTTCATGACCATGCTGAACAAATGGAAGAGATGGGATAGCCTAAAAACATCGCTAAAGGTGCTTACAAGGTCATCTTTTCTTCGGAAAGACCATTTTATATATCTTGTAAATTATTCCCAATATAAAGCTCCTTTACCAATGTAATAATTGATAAAGGAGTGGTAGGTGCACCCAGGACAGATGAGAAATAGTAGTAAGCTTTTTAAATGCCTATGCAAGCATTTGTTTTAGTGGACATTTTCTGATTTCTCCGTCTTTTGAATAATACCCTAACCTTATAATAAACTGAAAAAAAAGAGGGCTTGTAAATGATGCTCAAAGAGATTTTCTAGGAATAATGCTTTATTACATAGAATTTTTTTTCTTTTCACTTCTGACTTCATTTTTAAGACCTTTCTTAGAAAGAGTAACAAAAAGTAAACAGTATTCATTAGGTCTTTCAAAGAAGATCATGTTTATTTTCTGGTGTTCCTAAAACTAATAGTAGTTTGGCAGTTCACAATTTTATCTGAACCCTGGAGACATACAAGTCACTACACAACACTGTGAAGATTTGATTTGCTGGAAAGATTTTGCAGTATTTGTTTTGTTGCAAAGCCACCCAAAGAGACTGTGCCTTGGGCTGTGGTTTTTTTTTTTTTATTTTTTTATTTTCCATTCAGAGGTGGAAGGAAGTTGGTGGTCAGACTTCCCAGGTGGCTACACATAGTACTTTTTTAGGAAGCACTGAAAATGAAAAGCTTTATTTTGGTCCTTTTGTTTTTTCACACATCATGGTTTGACTTGGGAGTAGAACTCCCTTTTCTCATCTATTTTTTTTTCATAACAAACCATCTCAAGGGTTTCAGGAGGTAGAAAAACAAGAAAAAAAATGTGATTATCTTTTGAAAAACTAGCTACTAGGCTTTAAATGTTCCTCCAGCATTTGCATTTTTTCCTATACATGCCCTATATAGAACACTGAGTGATAAAAATGTTAAGGTAATCTTAAGTATTAAGCATGAGCATGGTGCATTACACCATGCTGGCGCATTACAAACTCAGTATGGATTTTATTCATATCTTTTAATCTTTCTCTTTTAAAATTCCACCTTGTCATCACTCAAAACCACAGACAAATTCCATAGAAAACCGAGTGGGGTATTCTCGAACAAAAGAACAAACAAAACAAGCCCCACACTTGGACTTTGTTTGCTTTGGGCCTAGGACTCTTCCTACCATCACGACAGGGCAGAAACTGCCCCCGCCTGTGACGGGGTCAGTTTGTGTCACGTTCTGCTCCCTGCCATGGTCCTACCCAAGACTTCTGCAAGCAGTAACTGCAATGTGCTGGTTGCAATGACAGAGGATCTAGTTTCGTGAAGGAGCTGCACTTATGTGGGACCAGATGTTCAGAAACGTAAGCCTCAGGCAGGTTACTGGGGCCAGCAATATGTTTTGAAGCTCTTTTATCTCCTAGTAGCAAGGAGAAGAAACAACAATAAAACACAACCTTTTCAGGCTTCTTTTCTTTTCCATATAAAACAAAGTGAAAAAAAATGTGGCAAACAATTGCTCCCTCTCACTATGGGAAGGTCACCCCTAGAGATGAGGAGTATGAGTTCAACGAGCATGGCCCTTCTTACTGTTTTCTAGAATTTGTGAGTAAAATGGAAGTTGTTTTGTGTATGATGCAAACTGTTGAGAAATGAGATAGTTTCCAGGTATACAGAATGTCTCTCGGGAACTGCAAACTTGTAGATGCTGCAGCAGTGCTTTCAGTGCTGGAAAAGACTAGCGGGTACTGCTTGTTTATCAGTGGCAAAAGAAATAAAGCATGAAAGAAAGGTTCAGAACATAGCTTAAAATTTCCCTCAGTATTGCCAAGAAAAGGAAAGCTGAGATTCTCCAAGATCTTGAAAAGTTTCAAGGTCAGAAACATTGCAACACAGATATCAGTATGCAGCTAAAAAGAGGGAAGAATCCCTGAATCCTGAATGTCACAGCAAGCATGAGAAGACCAGCAAGCGAAAAAAAAGGTTGAGGAAATGTGTGTTTTGATGCATGCAAAGGCCTACACTGACAGACTGAAAAAGGCACTTAAAAGATTTAAATAAAGATAAATAATGTGATGTTCTCTTTTATTTCATTTCTAGTATCAACACAGTACAAATAGCATCTGTTGCCAATCACAATCACAACTACTACATAATTCCTGACCTCCGTTAAAACACATATTTAACCATATATCTCTGCACAAATAAAAATCATACTTGCAAGCCTGTTTATTCACAGATTTTTACAAATGTGTTAGCTGACATAGGTGTTTGGCCAGAGAAGGGCAGTCAGTGAGAAGGATGGCAGTGCCCAAGAGCTGAGCCACTCAGTAAACGAAGGCTACCAACTGGGTGTTTTATGAAGGAAATACCTGAACAGTGTCTCACATATGTTTTGTATTATCTAACTTTATTAAAGCATTCTGTATTTCTTCACATATTGTGAAATCCCAAATAAATGGTGAAATCACTTTTTAATGAGGCATTTCTGAGTATATAAACACGTAAAAAATACATTAATACGTTGGATTTACAACGTTGTCAGTTGTTAATTGACAACGGGTGTTCAGCCATTGTGAAACAGTATCAGTGTTGAGGTCTCATATATTTTTCCAGTACTCCTCCTATGATAAAAAGATTATTATGATAATTCCAAAGACTGAATTTTGAACTACTGTATACTAAGACTAAAAATTAGAAATAGTTTGATCCCAAATTTAAATGAAGTAATACTTCAATTAAAGGTACAGATTTTTTTTTACGTACTAAATTTAGAATTAATTTAAACAGATCGTGCTTTCATATAAAAATCTGTGAAATTTTGAATTTTGAACCGCTTTCAGTGTGTAGTAGGAGATCCCTCAAGACACTGGGTACTTTTTTATTGAAAAAAGCATGTAATGTCCTAGTAGGAAAGAAACTGAACCACAGAATAGTTTCACTTTGGAAAAGACCTGTAAAAATCCACATTATTCAATTCTGTCTTTATTCTGCTTTTTCACACTCCTGACAAAACCTTTCTTTTCTTCCCTCATTTTCTTCTCTTAGCTCTGAATGCCCTGTAGGATTAACACAAAGCAATCTAGATTTTAGTTTCCCTTCTTGTCCATGACAGGATGGCTTAAATTCCAGTCAGGCTGCAACACTGTGAAAACACATCTCAGTCAGCATTTTTATTGCTACTGATGATGAGACAAGACACTAAAAGCACAGCTTGCCTCTTAGGATCTTACTGGTAAAATTCACATTTGAAATGTCTTGTACAATCAAGGTCCTATTGTAAACTACAATTTTTCATTTTATGAACCAAAAATAATTTTAGTAACATCAGTAATCCCTTATACGCTGGATAAATACAGAGTAGTACAACCATCTTTACCATTTTTTCTCTTTTTGCATTATCTTTTGCCAAGAGCTGCAAAAGGCCTTGCAGCCAGAAACCAATCAGTAAACAGCAACTGCCCTCCCAGTTCAGTAAAGACATGAGCCAATTCACACCACACTTACCACTCCAATGGGGAAAGCTAAAACAGCCATCATCCAGTCACGGAGGGAAATCAGCTTTTTCAGCTGCCTTTCTTGTTCTTGGCTGTCATTTCCCTTGGTGAGAAGGCTGGAAAGGTCGGTCAATACACAGATACCAAAAAAGACAGCCTGGATAACCTGTGCAGAAGGAAAAATGATTTTGAACAATGAAAATTTGTTTGAGCAGTGAAAGCACCAGCCACTCGGTAGAGAACAAGAACAGAGATAGGCACATGTGAGGATATCAGTGCAGATTTGACATGGGGAATGGCAAAATATCCATTGCTAAAATATAAGCAGAATTTGTTCACATAAAATGCAAGTCACTTGTGCTTTAAGACTGAGAATTATTGGGGTAAGTCATATATTCACTTAATTTTCTAATGTGTTGTTCGAAATATTTATATTCTAAGAACACTAAAACAAAAGCCGTGAGGAGGATGCCAGTGCACAGCAAATGTGCTAATCAGGTAATTAGTGTATAAAAAATTGATTTGTTGTTAGTGGGTTTGATGTCCATCACCCACAGGTCTTGTCCTTGATTTTCCTGGAGGCATCTGTGTATGCAGAGGGCTTGTTCCAAACATGGAGCTCTCTACTAGCTCTTTAGTGAAGACCAGACTGTAATTGTTACCTCTCCTTAACCTCACAGAGCAGGGCCCCAAAGCCACAGCATCGATCTGGATGGTGGAAAAAAGTGAGAAACATTCCCAGTAAAAGGCAAAGGAAAAGAAAAAGGGGTCTTCCCTTGTGTCCGGAGCAGTCTCTGAGGCCTCCCATTGCCTTAGATAGTCCTCTCAGAAGTGAAAAACATTTTTGAGACTTTCCATTAAACTCACCATGCACTAAAGATTTGGACAGAGCTACCGGTTCATTTCAGATAAGGGCATTAAAACAAACACGTTGCTAGAGCTATTCAAGCTACTTTCTTTTCACGATGGAAAACTGTCATTTACTCATCATTGCATTTTCTGTGTTTAAGTATTTGCTTGTGATGTTGTGAGATTATCTACAGCATTAAATTGGTAGTTTAATAATCTGAACCCACTGATTTAGTTCATACTTCACTTGTTCTCAGTTTGACCATTGCTTTTTCCTTCCCTAACTACCTTAGTGAAATTTTAATAAGTCAGCTCAGGAATGTTCTTGCCTGAGGGCATATTAACTTGCTCATCCTTTTTAATACAGTTCAGAAGAATTGCTCAGGGCTTGTTTACTTACTTAGATGGAAGCCTGGGTCACAAACCCACACACATCGGGTAATCTCAGGTAAGAAATTAGCAAAACACTGGCACAGTTTCCCTATTGTACACTGATTCATCAAAAAGCATAAGCATATGGTAAAAATATGTTTTCAAAATACACATGGAGTACTAGTTTAAAAGGCTAATTGTTAATTGAAGTGCTCTTCCATCTGGGACCTCAAATCAATTAATAGATCATCAATAAAAAATAAGGAGACACCCACATTTAAAAAAATGCATTTTATTGTGCAAATATTTTTCCAGAACTTATAGTAGAATTAGTATCATTAAAAATACTTTTAGGATAGTAGTCCCAAATTTGAAATATGTTAGGGAAGAACAAGGAGGGAGGGAAAAAGTGAGGAAGTTAGAATAAGATAATACTGGACCCTTCAACACCAAACAGATGCTGACTACTAGAAATAAATCCAGAAAAGTGTCATAGTTGGATGCAATAAAGTACATTTGCTCAGCATCAGTTATATAACCTGAACAACGAGGCCAATAGGCAGAATGATGCATGAAAATACTTGTAAATTCTGGCTGTAATACTGCGAGTGACAGACCTTCAAACGATCCCTGAATATCCAACATACAGGAGCTGCTTGTACTTTTGTTGCCACTGTTCTCCCCTCTCCACCTCTAGGTACATGGATTTTGCTTGATAAATAGTGCAGAACACAAATGAAGCAACATTCACAAAACATTCCCTGAAGCCACGAGACACAGCAGACTGTTAGTGTGAAAGTTGTGTATTCAGTTAGAAATAGGCATCATTTCAAATGAATGCTTGGAAAAGTTATCAGCTTCCACATAACTCTTGCAAGACATTTCAAATAAAATTTGGGACTCCTTGGAGCCACATAATCATACGAACTCATAATGTACTTTTTCATATTATGTGTTTGAAACAAGCATATAGCAGGAAAAAAATCTCCCCATACACAGCCCTTTTTTTCTACCACGCAGATGGCTCATTTGGAGAGGAGGAATTAGAAGAACAAATTTCTACCTAATATTTGCTTTCCTTATGAGGAGATATGATAGCTATCTGCTATTCACTCAAGAGTGTGAATGCCAAAGAAGGAAAAAGATTTAAGAGAGGATTGAAATAAAAGTGTATCTAAGAGTAATGAGATCAATCTGGGTGTAAAACATTTAGGCTGAGTACCAGGAAATATTTCCTAACAGTGAATTCTGTTAGACCATGGAATAGTTTCTCAGAGGAAGTGGTGGAAGCCTCATTGCCTGAGTCATTCAAACTGATATTGGACAAAACATTCAATAATGTACTGCAGGGAACAATATTGCACTGGCTGGGGTTAGACGTGTGACTAATAGACTTCTTGCAGCTCTAACTATGATTCCCTGAAATGATATCTATCCAGAGTAACATAGACTCAAACAGCCTCACACCCACTTTCCAAGGGAATTGAAATGGTACATCCACTAGTCAATCATAAACTGAATAACTTCTCTTCCCATTATACTGTTATGAACACAGTGTTTCAAGGGAAAACATAATGATATCATAGTGAAAAAGTGAAAATTCATAGAGGGAAAGAAAGTACCCAAGATTTTAGAGAGTAGGTATAAGTAAACTATTCTATGAAAATAGTAAAGAAAAAAAAGGCAAAATAAAAAGTGACATAAAAATCTATACAAGAAAGAAAAGAGTACATATTTATTGAGAACTGCTGAACATTGAGGACCAATGAAAAAAATCTCAGTCTTCGGGGAGAAATATTTCCAGCTTATTCACACAAATAACTTACGTACCTTAGTCATAATGTTTTCTTTCCTTTCTAGAATGTGTAAGAATATTCTTCTGACAACTGTCAGCATCTGGGATTAAACTGAGGACCTCCAGACCTGCAGGAGTCTCAGCAGCATAAACTGAACAGCCAGAGCCAGCAACAATTTACATCCTTTGTGGGTCTGGCATAACACACAGCTATTGGTAGTTTATGGTGTGAAAGAAGTTTTTAGAGTCTATGCTCTTTAGTGTGAATTCTGCAAAATAGATGTGAAAAGTTTGCAAGGGACTAGCAAAATACCCTGATATTACCTCCCATTTTCAAAACAAGGACCTCCTTTGAACATCTGCAGGTGGCCAATCTACACATGGAACAGTCCCAGGATGTTAAACAATTAATTGCCTTAATTATTTTTGTATAAATGTAAGCATTAACAGCACAATGGAGGAAATATTTTCCAATTTTTGCTTCTAAGCACAGTTTGAAGGAAAACATATACCTGTTTGTCCACTGTAAATACAACTCTGTATTGGCCTCAGTATTTTGGAACCATGTTCTATATTCATCAGCCCATAGACACTTGTACTGGACAGTCTGTACCCTATGACACCCCAATCTAAGCTGAAATACACTGAGGAAATGCAGGTAAATCAAGGGTAAAAAAAGTATTTTTTTTTTTATAGAAGAGGCACTGGGTTTACAGAGGAAGCCATGAGCTATAATTGTTTATTAAATCTGCTCCTATTCTCGTCTGCATGAAGATACTGGTTCTTCTTGTCCACAGCCATACTATTATTACCTACAGAGATGTTACTTTTATTCTTGTCACTTCCTTTCGCCTCTCTGCATTTTTTTTAGTTTTAGTAGCAAGCAGAAGCTGAACAAAAATATATATAGTCAAGCACAAATCATCATATCAGAGAAGAAATGCCAACATTAGGTAAGTAAAAACAAATCTTTGCATTTATAGACAAATAAAGGATAGAAAGAAATAAAAGCAAGGCCCAGTACCATTTTAAGCATTAAAATACAGGTCATTGTAATATGTCAAATTACTACATATACAATGAATTAAAGTGCAAACAGAAAAATATTGCAAATTACTTAGTCGCACTTCTTTGCAAGGAATGGGGAAGAAAACTTGTATTTTCAAGGCTGAGGTGGAAGCATAGCACCACTCTAGGAGATTCACTGGTTGACTTAGATTGAGGCACAAAGCCAGCCCCTGTATCAGTTTGGAAACAATCTTATTCTGCACAGACTGCAATCCTATGACCATTTTAGATCCCTTGGCCTGTTGAAGCTTCAGTGATACGAAAAGCCTCTCCAGCACTGGAGATGCATATAGACCTTGCTCATCAAAAGCCAGTCTTCTTAGAAACCAAATACACAAAATACAGGTAGAAAGAAAGAAATCAGGGAATAAAAAGAGAATAAGACAAATGAATTCTAAGTACATTTGACTTTGAATGTTTGTTGGTTAGGAATCTTGGAATAGATAATTCTCCTTTCTCTTTCAGCCACACAAAATTAAAACTTAAATTGGACTAGTAAAACTTTTTTTTTATTTTTCGATCAGAAGAGCTGTTGTTTGGCAAGCGTCCAGACTCCACAATGATGGGCAGCCTTACAAATATCTCGCACTGCTCTCATCCAACACAACTCATCTTGTTCTTCACAGCCTTCGCTGAGGGAAGTAGAGGTTCCTGTAAGCGGGATGTCATATGTGAGGATTAGAAAGAAGACCTGACTTTATTTTCATGATCTTGCCATATGACAAGAATTGGAGCTTACAAACACACGCCTAATTCTTTGCCATTTGATATAAAGGGACTCCTACAAACATCATCCTCTGCTTCCCACCTAACCTCTTGTCATCTTGTCCTTTGAAGTCTACTAGGGTCATTCAAATGCAACCAAGAAGAGGGTTTTAAGCCAATGAGATTTGACAGAAACACACACACACAAAAGAAGTCTACTATGTAATTATTACATATGTAAAAGGAATTCCTTTGATTCGTGGGTCTAGTTTTTGCAGTTATTATATTATTCAGGATCACTGGGAACTATGGAAAGAGGATATAGCTACGTATTTAAATCTAGCCTTGTGCTTCCAAGAGGAGAGATGCATTTAAAAATTCTTCCTGATGGAGGACAGAGGAGTTCCATGCACTGCAGCCACCCCGTCCTTCCCTCTCCATCCTCCCCCTTTATTCATGAAAAAAGCTTATTATGTTACATTTACTGGGTGGGTAAGTCTCAAACCTTATGATTCTTGACTCTCCGGTAACTTTTTCAAACAGATGCAGCACAATTCCTGGATATGTAATGTGGCTGTGCTAAAATAGTTTTAAAAGCAGTACCTATTAGAAGTATTTTTAGAAATACATGTAGAATTCCGTACTACAACAGAATAAGCTGAAAGTTGTTAAAGCATCAAAAATATTTAGAAATGCTTTAACTTTTAAAGACAAAAAGCATATTTAGGTATGCTTTTTATATGGGTAAAATACCGTCCTCCTCTACCCTCCCCCCAAAAAGTTTTAGAGGGCAGCAATTGAGAAATTTGTTTTAAAGTGCTCCTCTATCTCAGCTGTGTTGCATAGACGACATTTCCAGCATGGTATCAGCATGACAGAGTAGATGCCATCTGGCTCAAAAGCGTGAACAGCATGGAATCCACTACCACATATCAAGTGAAAGGATGGGATGGAGAAACACAGAAAATACTACACCAATATAAATAAAAATTTGATCAGATGCTGAGAGAGTGTTAAATTCCATCAGATCTTAATATTTTTGGCTGTACCCCTTTTATGCAACCTCATATCCACGCATTCTTTCCTCTTCCTCTAAAACCTAAATTTAACTTTCTGGATATTTTTGAATTATAGATGTCAGGATTTTTTATTTAACCCTATGTAAGACACTGAAAGATGCACTAAGGTCACTGTTGCATCATTTAATAAATTATTATTATATTTTTATCTTTATCTTTTTGATGTTAAATTGTTTTGACTAAACTAATTTTCTAATAATGTCCATTTTCTCCCTTACTTTCTTGCAATGCATATAGAAAAGCTGCCATTACTGCTTACTGTATCCTGCTTATAAGACAGTGTAATTTCATTAAACTTATATAATCCATTCAGCAAACATGTATAATACAGTTTATTCAGAATAGATTATGATTTTATTAGGTTATATCTTTTATGTTTTTCTTTACTAAACCTTAATCTTATTAGGATTATACACTGCACAGAGGGTTATGTCATTATTTTGGCTTAACTGCTAATTTTACACATTTCAGCATGATTGGTAGTGTCTCTTCAGCAGTAGCCCCGCAGTGGCCCTGCAGTCAACAAGGCAGGTAGGAATGGCAGCTCTCTAGACAATGTTTGGGATAGCAGGATAAGAAGCTAAGACTTGTTCTGCAGCTGTCTGTGCTAAACTGAGCTTTAGGATAGGGTTTCTGGTGGCTGGAAAGTCCCTAGAACTTTTCAAGTATATTACCCCAAAAAGAAACTGAATTTGATTAAAATGAAAGTTTCCCAAAGCAATGTCTTATTTTAGAAATTTCTGCACTGCACCATCTTTTTTAATGCTTAAAAATGCTGTTTGGAAACCACTAGGGGGAAGTAATTTTGATGCATCAAATATGAAAACAAAACTGCATAGAAGTTTTTTAGTGTCACTGCTTTTCCTTTTATTTCTTCCCTTTTTTAATCAATAAGATAATAGTTGACTTTGGCAAATTGCTGAATTTATACATGGCAATGAATGATGTACCTCAGCAATATGGTGACAGACATGGAAATGCGAACAGAAAAGGCACTAAGTTCTTCTCAGACATCACCCTCAATGCTGCCCTACCATGTCTACAGGAAATAAAATATTTTAATTCCTCTATTTTCAGAGGAAAACAATATGAAAACAATAATGCAAGAATCCCTACACCAGGTCAGCAAGACAGGCTATTAAGTGACACTGTCTCAGTCAGGACATTGTTCCTCTCCCCAGGGAAGTTAAAGGAAGGAAAGATCGAGAGCTTAATGACACCTCTTCATCCATCCAACCTTCCAACCTGACACGCTAAGTCAGTCTTTAACCCACGTTATGAAAACCGCTCATATCTGCCATCATGGTAATCTGCAGCTTTTGCTTAGAGCAACTTCTCTTTCTCTGCTCACTGCTGCAGCAGCTGAAAGATAATTTATGACAGGAAGATAAAATAGCCTCATAAATAAAGTCGTTTCTAAAATAAGAATGCTTTGTATTTATATCATAGTAAAAGACGTTGCTATTCAAGCTTTACTTGGAAAAAAAAGGACAAGTGGTCCAATGAAAGTTGATCTGACATTGTTGTACTATATTCAAAAGCAAGACTATTTACAAAACACTTAAAGCAATGGTATGTTACAGAGTTGTATGTAACTCAGAAAAAACATAGTGTTCCTTGTATGTCAAACAAAAATACTCTCTAATCTAAGACAATTGAATTTAAATTAAGTAATATGGAAAGGATAATCTTTAAATTTCACCAGGTGTGTGGCATTTGAATCCCAGATAATAATGTTTCCCTGCTTACATTGTCTTTCTCATGAATAAGTCTCCAAGGAAATTTTGCTTCCTCACTTTCTGCTGGTGAAAGTGAAGCACAGAGAAGGGAGACAGTCCCTGTCTCGCAGCAAGTCAGCAGGGGATGCAGGAAATGAACTCAAACGCTCCGGACCTAGGCAGCTCCCTAGTCATTAGAACATGATGTTTTTCATGTATTATGTGCTCTTACAGTGACAGCTATTCCAATTGCTTACTAGGGAAACACTCCCAGCTCTCTTAGAGAAACAGCGCAGCTCTCTTCCTCCAAATGCATCCATACTACTGTTAGTATAAACACAAACATGGTTTTCCTTAGTCAGCTCACACTGTATTTCTCAAAGACCTATCTTATTGCATCTTTCAAAATTTTCTGATAGATGCTTTAATTCTGACTAGCTCATCTGCCTATGCCAACCAATTAGTATTAATAAGTGCTGAAGTTTTACAGGTTTTAGAGAATTTGTCCACTGTATCCTTCCCACTTTCACTGTTCATAACCTTAGTTCATAATACTGAACAGCAAATTCTGATTTTGAGCAACACTATCACCAAAGAAATCTTTTAATTTTTCACTTTACTTGTAAGTACTTTTGTTTTGCAGACTAATGCTTTTCCAAAAATCCCCAATTCATTTTAAATAACTTGTACCAGACTCTACGCTTGGAGAACAAGCGAATCAAGATAGAAAATGTATCGAGGATGGAGAAGACAGTAGGCAATCGGGACAGGGAGAACTACAGGAACTCTCTGTAGCACAGGAAGAGCATCAGGGAAGATCCCGGGAGGGAAAGCTCCCCAGCTACCTGGGGAAAACAGCTTGCTCAGCATCATGTCTGCTCTTATGTGAACTAACATGTCTTTTCTCAGCACACCGATGACAGGAATAACACTAAGTTTGATTCTTAGCTCTTCAAGTTCTGCTTTGGACTTAACAGAAGAACAGCATCTCTTGAAGCAGTTAAGAAAGTAGCAAATAGGCCCAGAAAAAAGGACCCCATCCTTGTGAAACCCATGGCACTGGAAACAAGTGCTGTTAATAGCAGCTGTGGTGTTTTGGGCTTTCAATGGCAGGGAAAGCACAAAGTGCCAGAGGTGGCAGCATGACCCAGGGAAAAGGCATCCATGCCTACCAAGGGTAGATCACATATGGGACGGAACGCATCGGCAATACCCAGCTGAACCTCTGAGCGGATACCAGTAACCGCTGTGTCCGCCAGGTAGGGGTAGTGCACTATAAACTAGCACTGCAGTTATGACTGCCCTGCTGCTGGGGATAAGGGCTGTGCCGATAAACAGCTCGCGTGCTGAGTCACCCCAGGAACTCCCAGGGCAGTCCCGGGAACTCCCCGGCCGGTTTCTGTGGAGAGCAGATAACCGGCGATAGCGCGAGGAGCCCGCCCCAGGCGGCCCGGCAGCCCCGGGAGCACATCGCGGAGGAGCTCCCTGGCTCTGCCTCAGCCACGGCACCGCCGGCGCGGCAGGGCCCGTGGGGCGGGGAACCCCGGCGGCCCTGGGAACACACCCGGCGCTTCCGCCCTGGCGCGAACCAGCTGCTCGACCGATAGGCGCTATCTGCACGTTCACATGTGTTTATGACTGAACAGGGCAATTCTGGGACTGCTGTCCTAAAAGACCAGTTCAGATAGCTTTAAGCAGTCAATGGAAACAGATTGGGCATGCAATGGATGGGTGACGTGGGGATACAAGCCAGCTGGGTTGTAAGAACTCAGGAAGCAACAGGCCAGGACGTCTGGTCTGGTCTGGTCTGATGTAGCTGGAAATGCTGTTGTGAGGATGTCTGCAGGGGAGACCCTGTCACCACCCTGACAACAACTGACCAGCCTGTGTGACTGCCCTCAGGAGCAGCTAGTTCCCTCAGGCAGAAAATCCACAAAAAAAAAAACAGTTTCTTCAGCTAACACTTGCACTGGTGTTTGTGTAACATGGACCAAAATGGTCCCTATGAAAATGAGAGCTCACCACCACATATGCTGCCCACACTGAACTCAGATTCAAAGCATTATGCCAGGAGAGTAAGGCCGTATGTCCAAGTATATGTATCCAATACCACCACCAAATTTCATATGCGGTATCTAGAAACTTGCAAAACACATATTCTTCCCAACATAACTAATAAATAATACATTCCAATATTCTGGCCCCAACCTCACAACACAAAAATGTTAGTATCATAGATAACATCCATAAATGTTGGTAGTTAATACACATTGCCCATTTATTTATAATCTGGTTATAATTTATTTTAGCACTAGCCATCAAAACCACTGGAGTAGGATAAGGACTTCCCAGGTCCACATCACCTCTAAATATGAGAAGTGAAGCTTACACGAGAATCCCTGAATTCAGATGTACTGATCTGTTCTTTTGGGCTTCCTGCCCTGGCCCGCTCAGTTCTAACTGACAGTTGTTGTCCATGAACCAAACAGTGAACTCCTGCTCTTTCATTATTATTTGTGGTTCTTTACAGGAAGGATAATTGGTGCCACATACATGGCAGGCGACTGTATCATCCTGTAGTCAGCAGCAATTTCAGAGACATCCCAAGCTATCATGGAAATATGTGCGAGAAGCCACCATGGAAATATTTTACCAAATCTTTTTTTTTTATTTTTTTTTCATTCAGTCAAGAGGGGATTTTGGAAACAAAAGTTTTCCACTAAGTTTACTCAGTGTCCAAATGTCTATTTTTGGTGGGAATGAGCCAGGATTACTTACAAATTTTCTCCTGCAGCAAAGCCAAGACCTTCTATAACCCTTCCATTGATTTCCCAAAGCCTCAAGATTGTTGCTAATGTCAGACGAGGCTAGGTCACATTCAACCTCTAGCTTTTGAGGAGCCAGGGATTCTGGCTAACAGCCTAATTACAAATTTCACACAGCACAGCCTAACCAGGCAGCTGAGCCCCTTGGCCCTCCTATCACAAGATCAGGGCCAAGCATCCCACACAGACTTGAAATTAATTCAGCCTTAAAATCACCAAATGGGACTGTCCCTCGTGCATTCAAGAAACCGTAGCATGGATTAGGCCTATATATATATAAGGTGGTAAACTGCATAGGATCTTTACACACCCCGCTCCCAAAGTGCAATTCACAAGTGTCAGTCATGCACACAAATCCAGGAAACAGAACAAAAAATGAGGAGATGCCTAGGCAAAAAACTGCAAATAGTATGGGAAGAAATAAGTCAGGAATCTCAGCTCTTTCCTGCAGGATGTGTACAGGCAACACTCAAGTAACTTAAAGTTAATTACTTATGTAAGACTGGTATTTGCTAGAAGTCTCCAAAGGGTTTGACATTTAAAAAAGTAGTCAAAAGGACGGTTTTGAAAAAGAGGAATTATTTGTGTAAACTCTTCTATGATATCACAGTGAATAGAGTACTTTCTCAGGACCCTTCTTCCATACCATCTCAACACAAAAGGAGTTCCCAGCTTCCCAAAGAGCTCTATTACTGACCATGCCAAAGGCGAGGATCCTTCCTGTTGAGTCCTGCCAGTGCAAAGAGAGCACACAGATGCCTTTGGAGGCTTGTATTGAGGTTCCAGTCCATTTCCTAGATTTCAGATAGAAAATCTTCTGCTAAAATACTTTAATTTAACCTAGGGCACGAAACAGGAACCAAAAATGAGGACTTGGTTCTGTTCCACACAACATGCAAACTGGCCAGGGACATGTATCTACTATAGCTTTCCAGTAGTGCTTAGCTTACCATTTTATGCTTAAAATAGTTTGCCTATGAGTGAACTTCTTGGTCAGAACAGTAATACATTTACAGCCTCATTGCAGAGCTCAAATATGACATTTTAAGGTATTACTGAAACCTCAAGCAAAATACACACTAAAGGTGCATTTCAGTTTCCACTTAGACTCGATCTCTTTATCTTGTTCTTCTCATTCCACTGAAGGAAGAGGCAGGAGAGAGCTCCAGCTCTATCCAATGTTTTGTATTATTACGCTTTCAAGAGTAGATCCTTTGACTTCTCTGTTTCTATTTATAAACACAGTGAGGTATTACAAGAGCCAGACTATTTAACCACAAAGACTGTCAAAACAGATAATGTACTGTGTCTCATTGAATTGGCAGCTGGCTGGGTGTCCAGCCTTTTGACTTCTAAGGTCCATTCCATCATAGCTCAAGCAAACTCTTTTCTACTTCAAAAATGCCTTGGTAACAGACAATATTGAAATGACTATTTGGATGACACAAAGTGTATCTGTCTGTCATTCTGTTGGTTTGCTGTACTTAGTTACTAGATCTAGAACCAAGCTAGGAATAGCCATGCTTCACCAAATAGCCTCAATTCTAAGAAGACACCACTCAGCAGAAATCTCCAGAACTATCCATACCGGTGTGTGCTCAGAGAACTAAAGGTGATTACTTACTCTGCTGAACCTGGTTCTTTGAAAATTGTTTTCCCTACATCCACTGGGAGTGCATGCATATCCACAATGGCATGAAAATTAATATTGCATTTCAAAGAACTGAATGGTTGCTGTACTAACAGTTTACAATACAGTAACTGTTTTTATGGGGACCATGAAATTTTATTTGACTCAGTGAAGGCATTACTTAGAACTGCTTCCAAGTCATCTAAGTTAGAAAACTAATTGCCATTAAGTGGATTAATATTAGGCAATAACCTAATAAAAAACCTATAAAAAAAACTGCAAAAAAAAAGTCTAATTTAGATAGAAAAACAACCTTTTTTGAGATGAGAACATTGAAACAAATGACAATCCAGGAAAGACATGTTCCCTGCAAGGTAACGTATCTCAGCTTATCATTTGATGAAATTGCATGAACAAAAATTAAATATGGTTTTGATCTATAAAATGCTTGACATTCAAGTATCAATATGCACAAGTGCACTGAAAAAAATGAAAGCACCTTTGTCCCAGGGATTTCTCTATAACAGAAGCAGCTTTTAACTATTGTGAATGTAAATGTTGTTGTTGAATATAAAATCAAAAAGTATTCTTCTTTAAAAGCAAAATATCAGTAGGGTTATCATAGATATAAAAATATAAACTTCAGGAATTTTGTATCTATAGTTACAACATTTGAATTCCTAATGCAAAGACCATGTATTTGAAAGCTAGTACAACAAATCCGCAGCTGAAATGAAGCCCCCATATTTTAACCATATGTTCAGTAATCCTTTTTATGCTAAAAAAAAATGCCATTATTTCCATATTGTATCTGCAGCTTAGAAAAAATAGACAATATTATTACAGTGTTATAAATTTCTATTTCCTGGCATTTTCCCTCCTATTTTTTTATTCTTTAATTTTTATTTCCCAGGTTTTCAGATTGAGAATGGAGAAAGGACCAAAGAGACTCTTGCCTCACTAAACTGTTACTCAAGAAATGAGATTGGGAAGCTGAAAGGATCTTTCATACCTCATCTTAGTGTTGCTTTCATTTTAAAACACTTACATAATTTATGTTTATTTTGCTTCTACATGGAATGATTGCCAAGTTTAGATTGGGGACTTTCTCTTCGGTAAGACTAGATGTCTTTCACCCCATCTTTTAAAGAATCTGTGAACTGATGGGGGATCAAAGATATGATCTACTTGCTTCTCATCTATCTCTTACTTAGATCATTCTAAATGTTGCACGGTAAAGGGTTTTCACAGTATTAACTGGAACTGTCACAAGCAAGCCTATTTAATGGAATCATTGCACATATTTGACAGTATAAATTGGTTATATACTGTAAAATTCAAATCAACCTTTTGGCACTTTTCAAATACACAAAAAATCATGAAGTAGGGACTAAAAGACTGTTGACGAATTTAATAAAATCTGTCTCAGCCTCTGGATAATACAGTGTATTCTCTCAAAATTTCTTTTCAACAGCAGTTTCTCTTAAGTCTCTAAAAAGAAAAGGACATGCCTTGTAGGGCAATATGTTTCCGCAGCTCAAAGAAAGGATTAAGTTTCAAAACTCAGAAATCCCAACCAGCAACCATTCTATGTCAAGGTAAGAATGGTGCATCTGTTAACGTAACGGTTGCAACAAAGCACAGAAGGATCAGTAATCAGCAAAGCAGGCAAATCCAAAGCCATTTACATCTTCTTAGGTCAAAACCAACACTTTAAAATCATCCAGAAAATATCCACAAAAAGTTGGATAGCACAACCAAAACAAACAAACAAACATTCCCATTTGTGGCAAGATATACTTAGTAAGTAGAGTTCTACATTCTGGATTACTGGATGAAGCCCCTAATAAAGAAGGCTGCAATGAATAAGGCAGGAAATCTTGTAGCTAGGTCAGCATTGCAAAAGGCTAGGTTGAATGCAACCTCATAATCAACCACAGATAGAAAAAAGACTCATTACTATTTGGAAATGTAACCAGGCTTTCGAAGGCCAAAACCAAGAAACAGAAAGAAAAACACTTCCCCTTAAAAAAATATTTTTTTCACTGTTTATACTAGAAACAGTGAATAAAATGGCAAATTTATTTTATTTCTATTAGCTAATTATCATAACCGATGACAAGCTGAATATGGATGGAAACTGGAATAAACTAAAATTGCTCCAACAAGAATTTTGAGTTGTTTTAACTAAATAAATAATGCTACTTTAAATGTGTCACATATGTGAGAAAAAAAGCTTACAACAACACATTATATATTTAAATCTGACATACAGAAGAAATGTTTTTTTGTAGTGAGTAGACCAGATTTAATGGTTTTTTTCATCGCATCTTACACGATTTTAGAAGTAGTAGATATTATCCTCCCACACCTCATTGTTATTCACAAATGAGAAGGAGGAAAAACAGCTTTTCTACTTTTTCACTCCCATTTGGTTTCTCAGTGAATTGATTTCTCCTCATTCTGTGTGAATGAAGTATTTATTGAACTGAATAACAGGAAGAAATTCTTTCTCTGCATCTGCACAGAAAACTATTGTTGTCGAAAACAATTAATACTGAAGCAAACAGTGCTTAGCTCTGGTGCTTAACCATGTCCTTCAGGTCCTTAGTGGTGTGACTTTTCTCGAAAAATGAGTAACTCATACTCTTTGTACACAATTATTTTCATGTGAGTCATTTTAAGACCCTTGAGTAAGTCAGGCTTTAAGAAACTTTTTAAAGAGTTGTGCTTTGAGAGTTACTTGGCAAGCAGGGACAGAATCCTTAGATGCCATATGATAAGGTCCTCAAAGACACAGAGATGCCCAGCAGTACCTGGGGATATTGCTGAGAAACACAGCAACCCTTACACAACGGTGCCATCCTCCGAATCATTCACAGCACATCATCATCATCATCAAATAGCTCACCACAGCAGGAGCATCTGAAGTGCGCAGGATATCCGGCATAACGCAGGTGCACAGGGTTGTACCCTGACAAAGAGCAGCGATGAGATTTCAGTGAAGAAAGAGCGAGTAATAGGACAATTTCCGGAGAGATTAATTTGGATTCACTTCACAAATTAATGCTATTGTGCGTGCTAAGCACCTTGACTGGTAAGGTGCAACTATACTCAATCAAGAAATCACTTCTGACTGAGATTATATTCTAATTTGAGAGCAGTTCTAGCCCATCATTGACTTTTAACACTTGCAATCTACGACTAAAAGGCCCAAGGAGCAGCAATGCACAGGAGTGAAACACAGCACACAAGGGGACCAACCTTAGCAACACTTAGTTTCAAAGCTGAGGAGCTCTGAACCCTCCCCTCTTGAAGCACCTTTCAGTGTTAAGCCTTAGACTCCAGTTACAGTCTCAGTAAAGATCTTAAAGATCTTATATACTGTACTATAGTTCTCAATGAACTATTTCAAAACAGCATAAAGAATGTGCTGCACCTGTAGGTAAAGCTATATATGTCTTTATATTTTACCTATTGGGAGCTGTGCAAATTTACATTATTTATTCAGTGAACAAAACAAAACAAAAAAATTAACAGTTTGCCTGCATTCTTAAGGAACTGGTATTTGTTTTACTTTCAAAACACATACAGAGAATTTCTAGCAAGTGAAACTACTTAAGACTCTGCATGGTCATGAAAAGCCATCTCACTGGAGGGGCTGAAAGAGGACTTATGACTTATTTTTCTTAGTTCTGCAAGGAATATGTAGGGTCTCTTCTACTCTAGAAACAAATACAAAATTAAGATATGTCTCTATCTCATTGAACTTACATAATTTCATAGCTAAAACAAAGCAGTCTCTGATGCTGAAAATGTCTTAAGGCAAAACTAACTCTAATGAAGTTTGTGGAATACATTACCCAACTTTTCTACTATATTTTTTAATTCTGTAAAGAAAACATGAAGTGGAGGTGTTTGGAGAAAAATTGGGATTAAAAAAAAAACTACAGAACTAAAACTGGAGAAGAAAATTTGCCTTATAAATAAAAAGCACTGCAAATCACCCTCACAGATAATGATAGGAAAGGGGGAAGGAAAGGGGGAAAGAAAAGGAGAAGGAAGGGGGAAAGGAAAGGAAAAGAGAGAGGAAAGGGTAAAGAACTAGCAGGTAATCATTTTTTTTTTTTTAATTGGAGAACCCAAAAGATTACTCCAAATTGTGCTTACCTACACTAGCCCCTAGAAGGCTACTTTGTCGTCACAGAAGAAGGAAGCAAAGCAGCTATATACGTGTTCTATCCTCAAGATCACGCTCCTCATACCAGTGTCAAAAAAAGAGGCAATATAAATCTTGCTGCACCATGTCTCTATTTCCAGGGGTCACTCCACACCTAAGTTAACCACATTTAATCACATTTATGTCATATATAATTTTACAGTACTGAAATGGTGTGGAAAAGAGTCTTGAAATGTCTCACAATGCCCTTCAGAGGGATATGGCATGTCCCGTTTGCACTAATAAAGCAATAACTATGAATACCTTTAATGCGGCTTAAATAAAAACAAAAGTTGTTTTGCTGCTGTTCCTATGAACAGAAAGAGCTAGCTGTTTGGGGATCGTGAAGGAAACTTGGCAAGGGGATTAATGTATTGGGAATCTTGCTATCTCTCATCTAGACCATGAATCCTGAGTCAGAAGAAAATGCAGGTGGAATATTGCTCCGGAGTCAGACAGAACCAGGCAGCTTATCCTACACTTTCAATTTCCTAGGAGTGGACAAGGATAGACTTCTTTTAAAAGATTTCCCTATCTCTTATTTCCTTATTTCTTTCCATCCTGCTGTATAGGCATGCTTTTTATTGAAGCTGAGACTCAACATTGTTACAGATTTGCTCACAAAAACATAATATTCCCTGTAAGAGATACTTCTGGTTAGATGTAACAAGAAGAAATATTGAAAAATAGTGTTTCTAATCTGTGCTGATAAGAGACTTTAAGAATATCCAGCACAAGGATACACAAGAGGTTATGAGTAATCGTGCTACATTAGGTCTGATTCGGCAAACAGGATTATCGACAGTGAGATTTTAAGAGACAAGGTGATCAGGCAATTCACAGGGAAAGAGATGATTATCTGAGGAAAGAGTATTAACATGTAGATGAGTGGAAGTTTCCAAGACTTGTCTGGACAGAGTCCTAAGCAATCTGGTTCAGTGTTGAGCCCGATGTGAACAAGGGGATGGACTGGACAACCTTCTGGGTCCACTCCCCAGCCTAGGTGATGCTGTGATTAAATCCTGTCTGGGATTTAAACTCTGTAGGGGAGAAAGTTTAGTCTTGACAGGGCCTATGAAATCTCTTCCTTTTAGCAAAACACAGATATCTCTAGAACAACTCCATCAGATCACAACATCCTAAACAATTCAGAAGTGTTTTCACAATTTACTGACTTTGCCTCTAGCCAATACAGGCTTAAACCTCGCATAAGGATTCTGGTGCACAGACAAGTGTCCTGATTTGATGACATTTCTCCCTGCTGGGGAGGCTTTAAATATGTTACCCAATTTCTGGGTTTCTCCTTCACCCAAACCATCTGCAGAACTGGGCTTAAACTTGTGTAGTACATAATCACTAACCAGTACATACTAAGTACATGTGATTGGTATTTTTTATATTCATATGGAAACAGTATTAAAAAAAAATCCAAGCTGTGTTTCACCTCTAAAACTGTAGATCACTCTATGACTGCAATGGCAGCAAAAACACCAGACAGGCTCATCTTATCCATAAGAATAAAAACAAGCTATTTTTGCACATTTGGGCAGGTATTCTACATTTTAAGATGAGAAATAGTTTCTAGTGCTGTCATGCAATACTGTATTACTGTCTTATGTGAAGAAACTGTGAAGAAAAATTACAGCTCTTAAGTGCTAGAGGACAATTTACACACTTTTAAACACTAAGACTTACATTATGGCTTGGATTTCCAGAGAAATTTGAGTGAAATTCATCATAACACAAGCTACAAAGTATTGGAGAATTAGATCTTGTTAAACCCTGTAACAGTGTTCGAAAGTTATTTTTATTATCACATTTTATAGACAGATGAAGCACACAAAATTTATTAATTTTCCTGAGATGACATGTTAGGGCACAGGAGAGTCTGGAACAAAACTCCTGACTGAACTAGAATCGCTGAATAATCCCTTTGGCCTTGATAGAAGACAAGTTATATCAAGATTTGAATACCTATCTCCCTTAGACATCTTTGAAAGGTCATACTTAAATATAGATGCATGCACTTAAATACATGCTGCTTGCTTTGTGTTCTTGCATATAAAGCTATCCCCACATAAGATAATCTTTTAACTGGTTATCGTGGGAATAAAAAAGCATTTTTTGGCAGCTAGAGTGTGTAGTTACAGCTCTAAACACAGCAACATAAACTTAAGGAAGTGTCCTCTGTGTTCAGTTTGATTTACCAGATCAAACCTTTCCTTACTCAAATTGGCATCACCTTTACAGAAGAAAGGGACTTCATCCATCATGGGTCTAATATTCTATTGCCTTGAACCTTCCGTTTCATGTACAATTGCACACAAAATAAGGATAAGATACTAGCAAAATCAAATGATAATAATGTGCATTCATTTTAAAAAGATGTAGATGGCAACACAGTGCAAATTAGAGATCTTAAAACTGGATAAAGAATGTACAGAACTTCAAGCATAACAATCTCAGATTCACAACTTTCTGCAAGAAAGCAGAACAGCCATAAAAACAGTGTAATCCTCCAAGTAATATTCTCAGAAGCAAATTGGGACTGTGATTAATCAAGAATATAAACACCTAAAATTTTACAACTGCCATGATTGTTTACTACTAATTAAACAGGTAATTTTTTTCACACTCCATTTGCAGGAACATCTTCTGTTTGAAGTGTTGTAAAGATGCTGTGTTTGTCCAATAAAGAAACAAACACTTGTTAATTTCCTTTTTTGATGGGTCTACACTTTGATCAGTTCCGTTTCTTTTATGACTTCAGGAAAACTGGCTTATAGTCATTATTAAATTTCCTGGTCTTAAGCATAGTGAGAAATGGTGATATGAAATGTTTGATAATCACTAGCTTTGGCTCTTTACATTGTTATGGTGTCATTGTGGAAGAAGGATTAACTTTGACTTCTGTGAAGAAGTCAAATTAAGCATAAATATCAATATTTCACCTTTTCATTGCTGCGATTCTTTAAAAAATATGTTGGCATACTTGATGAATCAGACTTTGTCCACAGAGATAGAAATCTGCCAGAAAAGCATGAGGGAAGAAAGTATATCTATAATCAGAGTAAGTCCGATAAAACTCAAATCAGATAAATATTTAGGATTTACATTTTCAAATACAGATTAAAAAGGCAGTTCCTCTCAAAATTAAGTGTATCAGGAAACTATTCAGCCTTTTTAACTGAGATCCTGTAGCAACATATGTGCTACCTTATTTGAATCCAAAGCGTAAAGAAAGTCTTCCCATTTTGGGATCCACTGCAGTATGAATCAAGGACCAGTGCACATTGAAGCAATCAACACCAAATCTTGCTCTGTCATGTTAAAGGTTTCTGTTAGCATGGTTTAGTTGCATCTTCCTGCTATCCTTCATCTAGTATAAAATTTTGAATCCTCAGATTTTCTTTTTAGACCAATTTTATTTAATTGAGTCAAAGTTCATTTTAGGCCATAGAGCTGAAAGGGATATTAGGAAATTATTCAGAAAATATGAATTTCATGCTCTGGGATGAGAATGTGAAAAATCTACTCATTATAAAACACCCTTGGAAAATATTCTTGTATGAGAAAGAGTAAATCATAAACACTTACTCTCCCCACAGAAAAGATTAATTAATGAGATGACTGAAAAACATAAACATAAAACCCCAAAGAGTTTGTGAATTAGCTCAATACATGCACCACTTCAAGATGCCAGCAAAATACTTTTTATGGTATCTCCTTTCTTCTACATTCACAAAAATAATGTATAGATTTCCTCTTTAAATCTCAGAATCTTTGGGTTAGGACCAGCACTGCTTTTACTGAAGCAAGGTGATCTACTCAGCAGCTACAAAGGCTGGATCCCTGTTTCTGGAGTTCCTCATGGGCTGCACAGACACAGCGAGAGGAGGCTGAGTTCACAAGCAGGAAGAAAGCAGCAGCCCAATGCAGCTCAGGCCTGTTCTCCCACATGAAGTGTATGAAAAGGAAACAAGTAGCAGTGTATGCAGGTCCTGCTTGTCTTTAAGGGCTCTTTGATCTGCTTAGATGACTGCTCCTCCTGTGCCCTGAGAAAAGCTTGGTGAGCTCTATGGAATTGTCCCTTGGGCTGAGTTGGACTTGTGAGCCATCAGCTGAACAACAATGCTAATTAACAACAACAGCAACAGCAAAATAGGGCTCAGTCACATAAATTCAAATCTTACATCAGCTTAAGTGCTTACATAACCAGAGACTACAAAATACAGTGATAAATATGGGCAGATAGGAAAATCAGAATTGGGAAAGACCACCAGAACATCATTTTCCTCTCCAAGGAATGCATACAACAATCTCAACCCCCTTTTCAACAAGGCAGTTTAATATATAAAGGCCCAGTTTCAGAAAAAAAAAAAAAAAAAAAAAAAAAAAAAAACAGAATGAAAACAAAGATTTTCTGTTTAAAAGAAGAGCTTCCATAAATCTAATCCTGAATCCTCGTTAAGCGTAACTTTCTCGGACATCAGCAGTATGACCAAATGAATAAGGAATGAGAACTGAGGAAACACTGACAATATTTCTTTTGCAGTCTCCTTTACCGTCTCCTTCAGATTCTCTTTCAACTCGCTGATCCTTTGCATGCTTTTAAACAAACAATGAATAACAACTACTTAAGAAAAAAAATGTTCAGCAGTGAAGGAACAGTCCGTGGATATGAAATACATTCCTCATTCCTCTCTCCATTCAACTTTGCATGAAGACAGTATCACAGTAAACAAGCCTCCTCCTCAACACACTTCAAGTCACTCTTCCCACACACAGCTGCCACTATCATGCATATTTCAAAGCCTCCATCTGGGCTTGACAACTGTACCTTCCTTTCTTCCAGCCAAAAGAAATACACGTCCTACTCAAACATGCATGGATGATATCATGCTGATTATTTCAAAGGAGAAACTGCCACCGATGTTCCACAACTAGGTCACGTGGGTGGAAGCCCCCATGTTAACATGTAGTTAGAGCTACCCCACATCCACTTTTCCCTCTTTTCCAACTAGAGATCATCTCCAGGCAGAATGTGAGGATTTGTGGTATTTGTTCAGGCTGCTGAATGTCTGATTTTTCTAGATAAATATCCACAGCTCACATAGGGGTTAACTTCACAGTATATATCCCAGTAGGTTCAATATTTCCCCCAAATTGCTGATTTGTGCTGCATGTGCTACACAGTGCAGGTACACCTACTTCTGTCCACAAATATGGCAAGACTCCCTATGGCTGCTTAGGACTTTGAGGATGCTCTAAATTTGGCAGACATAAGGATCAGCTCTCAGACTCTCCCTGATGCGGGATCATCCTCTTCCTTCCAGCATCACTGCCCTGCAGCAGAAACCACCCACTCTCAACACCTGTGGTAGCAGCCTGCATTATGTCACCTCAGCTGCTGCTTCTATTCCTTCCTCCTTCGTCAAATACGCCTAGTCAGACCTATTGTGCAAACAAGCATCCTGTTTCTCCCCTTCCCTTGCTCTGCAGCAGCTGAGGAGGCCCTGGAGCTGAGGCTGGGGTCCACAGCAAGACTGGGAAGGAGAGAGGCCAAGATAGGACATGGTTCTTTTCTTGGAGAGTAGAAGCAAGTGGGGATGTAATGGGAGTCAGTGTGGAGCCAAGTTGCTTCTGCTCTGCCAAGGAGGACGAGCTGTGGCTAAAAGAGTATCCCCTCAACCACCCCTCACAACAATCGCTGTTGCTCTCCCCCCTGCAACTATCCACACACTTCCCATCCCTCTTTGGGCAGCAGTAACAGCAAGAGAGTCACTGTGTCAGCCTGGACAGACCTGAGGTTATGTTTGATTTTCTGGACAGTCCTGTTTGAACAGTCAACCTTAACTCCATCCCCAGCCCATCCTGCCCCAAACCTCATCCTGCCCAAAACCCCAAAGGCTGAATGCGAGTAATCCCTTGGTGTACGGCTCACAAATCACCTCCTGGACCACCTGAGATGGGGGATGTTTTAATATGTAGATTATGTGACACAGCTAACTTTGTGAAGGGGTTTTAATGACTACTTATTCAGCAAACTTCAGTGGCTTGCATGCAGGTCTGCAGCTGGTTTAGCTTACGGCGTGCCACAGAGAGATGTCGGGAAGCTTAGTTAATACTTCCTATGTGCTTTGAGATGTCACAGCAAAAGGTGAACCAATACTACAAAGCAACCGTACTCTTAGCAAGACACTGGGTACTAGGATGTATTACTTTTGTCTGAAAGAAGTCCTCTGGGTACACGTGAATTGATTCTTTCTTGTAGGTTGGAACTAATAAAACTATATGAAAAAAAGTATCTGAAAAATGAATGGACAAGGTTGGTTCTTCAGAATAGGCACTTTCTATTATTTACACTATTTACCTATGCTTTCCTTCAAGAAGACCATTAAGAAGGAAAACTGCAAAGGATATCCTAGTAGAAACATATTGTCAGCCTGTAAGTGCTAAAGAATAGATGTAGCCTAGATCCTCAGCCCCCTTACAGCCACTACCCATCTTCCTATTTTAACAGTATTTCCAACAAACTGAAATATGGCCGTAATTTCTATAACCTAATCATTCAGGTTTAAATTTTTTTCTCTTATATTTACAGCGCTTTGGAGGTCACACAGGCATTTTATGCAGACTGCTGCTACACTTAATCAATTCAGTGGTTTCCTGCAGTAAATCAGGAGATACTACATTAATAAAGGATGGGACTGTTCCAGGTTTGATTCACACCGCTGAATCCTCATCTACTTAGCTTAAAAGAGTCTTTTAAAAAAGGTCAGCTTTCTCTATAGAATTCTGAATATCATGGGTATGTTTTTTTTCTAGCATGAGCCTTATGCAGAAAATACACATTCAAGGCCAGCATCCTGAGGTGCGCGGAGGGTGTAGATTGGAGTATGCTGGAGTGCCGGAGAAGCAGAGCTAACTGGTGTCAACATCATCACCTGGCCTTCCCCGGGACACCGGCCGGCCCACTGTGCAATTAAGTGCCTCGTGCCACCTCCGCGCTTCTTCATCTGGCCAAATGTGTAGCCATATTCATCGAGGACAAGATCCAAACGCGGGAAAGTGCCACGTCTGAGAGCGAAGGATCGGTCAAAAGTAGGCTTCACTTACAGCATGTTATTATATTTTGGTTATGTCTTCAAAATCCTTACTAATCCTGTAGGCAGGATGCAGCTAATGGGGGGGAAAAAAAAGAAGAAAAAAAGAAAAAAAAAGAAAATGATTTGACAGTTCATGTTTCTGACTTGTTATTGAATCTTCTCCTTGGTTTCACTTTTATATTTCAAATTAAATTTTACTTTCACTATCTCTCAGGACAGATAAAATTCCTGTGAAATACAGATCACTACGGATGTTTTGCAATCTTCAAGATTACGTTGCTCCCATGACAGTGGTCTTGCCCTTGCTAAAGGAAAATAAAGCAGGTTTTCAATGAAAACAGAGAGCAAAATATTTCTGCATAACAATTTCCCACTGCAAATGCTCTTTCCTTTGTAATGTAGATTTTATCCAAGTATTTTATGAAATTTATCAAGTGTTTCATTTCTACTTGGTCAGTTCAACTGCACTGAAACCAGGAATTTGATTTTTTTGTTCTATTTTTTCCCATTAGGTATTGTGGGACTGTTCCTTGCAATTTTGAGCAAATTCGTAATTTCTAAACCTACTATCACACCAGAAGAGATTAAAAAATCAACAATTGAGGGTCTCAAGCAAGGTCCTAAAAGGTTCTGTTCTGAAGGTGCTGTTCATGTTTGTGAGAGTGCAGAGTGTTTCTGCCTCTGTTGATGCGCACGGCCAGCCACGTACACACACCTGCTGGCTCCGTGTGCTTGGGTGCCGACACACCAGGTCCACGCTCTACCTTCTGGCTGGACCTGGAGACCCGGTGCTGCAGCAGGCTTGTCTGTACCAGGCCACCAGATTCAGCAACCCCTTACAAGAGTGGAAATGCTTCCAGGTAGGTTTGAGTAGAAAGTTACCACTAAGAAATGCAGATTTTCCCTTTCCTTGCTTCTATATCCCAATTCATGACAGGTATGCACCTGTTGCACACACCTGCACGCACTCTCAAGCCACCCGCACAAGCAAGAACTACCTAAGTATGTTCATGTGAAAAAAAGAAAGCTTCTTCTACTAATAACAGCAACAATCAGCAAGGTAATAATGAGGCAATATTTTGAAGTATATTTGTTAGCCTCACTGAATGCAGGCTATTTCCATCCTTATAATGACAATTATGAGATCAGTTTACTTATTATGAATTACAAAATACAACTAAAATAATTTCGGTATCTCATTAAAAATATATAACTTGTAAAAAAGAGAAGATAGAAAATGTTTGAATAAATAGTGATTGCTGATTATCCCATACCACAATTCAAACATCAATTTCTATCAAACATCTGTTTTTGAGTTGGAAAAATTATCATTAAAAAATGCACGGCAGACTAAAAAAAGTGACAAGATTTTAAAGCCATAATAAAACATTACATTCTTGATTCATTATGCTGAACACTTATGGGTGTTTCTTCCTGTAATCCAAATGGTGAAAAATTCACTCAAAACTAGAAAGCAAAACTGATATTCATTTGTAATAACATGATTCTGAAAGTTGCTTCTTTGAGGCTATCGCTAGACTGAAACCAAGCTTTTCTGAAGGGAGACAACTGGTTCTTCATTCAAACTACATGGTAACTTAAAATGACATTATAATGAAACCATATTCAGGTATTTGGTACAGGTCAGGTATTTGGTATGGACAGCATGAAGGTGCAGAAGTCAAAATAAAACAGTGAATGAACAGTGAGAAAGAAACAGGATGTGCTGGTGGGAAAAGAGTCTAAGAAATACAGAAACACTAGGCAGGAAGACAGAGGCTTTTAGAAGAAGATTGGTTGCGCAACTGGATCTGAGATACACTGATAAAAGATCAAGGAGATGGTGCAGGGTAAGAAGAGGTTAGAAGGGATGGGGTTGTTGGACAGGGATATTGCACCAGTTGCTATAAGCAAAAAGAGCAGAAAATATAGTGACATCTAACAGATGCCTGTGAGAAGTCTGACCAAGTGATACAGGCAAGTGCGAACAAGGACAAAGCAGGAACATTTTCACTCACAGGGCTCATAGTAGATACCCAGAATCAGTCCCTGCACACTCTGAAAGAAGATCATGCTTTTGTTTATGTTGCAGGTTGAATTTTCAAATCAAAAAGTTCAGATTGAATCTGGCTCAAATCCCAAGAGTAACAGGAGACTCTTCCATCCTTTTCTAAAACACCTATACATAAAATAAATCTTGTGACTGTAATCTAACCTCACCATTAACAGAGAACAAAACAACTTTTAATTTATTTGACAGTATCAATTTTGTAGCTTTTGCCTCAGACCATGAGAAAATTAGCCTGAAATGCCATAGGACTAATAACATAGAATATCATCCCTGGAAATTTAGAGATGCGCAGCTTCTGAAATTAGGTTGACACAGAAGCCAAAGAGATTTTAATATTATCTTCTAGAATCATACATTTAGAATTAGAAACCATCATTAGCTTCTTAATAAATACAGAAATATCCCTTTCTAGCCATTGTAGGTCATGAGACAGTTGACCTTAAAGCTCTCTGCTCCCTCTTGTTAACTGGAGTTCTCTGACATTCAAAAACTTTACAGTGTCTTGTACTTCAAACCACCACAATTTCTAACTTCATTAATTGGCCAAATGGACTCATTTCAATAGCAACTGTCCATTTCACAGTGTGCAGGTAGACAACAGACCAGACTTTATGAAAGCAGTTTAATATTTTCACATGATGCGCAGCACAAGTAAACAAATTATATCAAATCTATACAATGATGCATATGCAAAACCCCCAAATCCCCTTCAGCCTCCTGAATGCCAGTTTAAAAGCACAGTGCTGTGCCCCAATTGTACAAGGCATCAGGATTTCCTCATGATTCACGCATTCCCCAGAGCTGCCCTGAAAAGCACAGGAATGCGGCTAATTGTGGCGAACGCATATGCAGATTTTCAGTTCTTGGAACACAGCTATAACAAGTAAATTGAGGTCAGGAAAGTTTTCACAGCACAGAGTTTCAGTGTGTGAGCTGAAGTGAACAGCAACTGGGGAGCTCTGCATCTGTCAGTGCACACGGCTTTCAAGGGCAACGCTTTGCAGGCACCCTGCATGGTGCACAAGGGTGCTGAGCTCGACCGCAGCGCGCAGGGACGCGGCATCACGTATGCCTGAGGACAAGGGTGCCCGTGGGAGGCTGTGCACAGGGAAGAAGCAAGGCACAGGCCATAGAAGGAATGTGTGAGCTCCCTCTCACATGCTTATTTTGACAAGAAACACCAGCTACTTCTGATCTCCACATCTGATCCTCACATCACCCTCACAGCTGCCAATCAAATCCCCAAATAACAGCTTGTCGCTGTATCAGGTTCTTCAGCGTGATGCACTCTCTCACCTACACGTTCCAGGTACGAAGTCTTCCTATGGGCCCCTCCTCGCCTCTCCCGTTCTCTCTGCTTGCCTCCTCCAGAGGGCTGAGCCAGAACAAATAGCTGGGCATAAAAAGTCCAACCTTCTCTAGGGAAAAGTATCCTACGGAAGTGCCCCAGCATAGCAGAGATGCTTGGCCGAACGTCAGCTGTATAAAACACTTGCACCACTTCAGCCACCAGCTCTCCAAGAGTCTCACGGAGAAAACATCCCTTCTGCATTCACACATTTTATCAACTTATATAACAGTATTAAAAGACAGTATTTTTTCTCCCTTCCTCTTGCATCTGATCAAGTGCATTTAGGAGCATATGTCACCTGTGCCCTGCACGTGGAAGTCTCACTCTCACCGATTCTAATAAGAATAGCAATAATAATAAATAACTATCTTTTACTGCTCACTCAGATATGGTTTACTTGCACCTTGCTTGGAAAGGTAAGTTAGTAAGTAATCGTCCTTTTATCCTCCTGCATCTTCTGCTCAAGTTCATCTTTACCAGGCACTCACCGTTAAGCTGGTAAAATCCAGTAGTAGCACTTTGTCTTAAGCTATACCGCAGAGTGTCCTCAAGTAGCTGAAAACTAACATGACAGATACTGACAAAAATACCTGAGCTATGCCAGTTACATAGATTTCAGTGGAGATGATATAATTGTACCCTTTGGCAAATGTTTTTATGGAAAATCCTACTGTAAACAGGATGTTTGCAAGGACAGTGGCAATACAAGATGTTCAGGGAAAACAGCGTCAGCCATTCAAATGTTTGTTTCAAACTTCAAGGGTAAATTGCATGGATTGACCTAAGTTGCCAGAAAAAGTATTCAAATAAATGAAAAGGAGGTTCTAATTTCTTCCCAGCATTTCACACAAGCTTAACTTCTTTCTATGCAGCAGAATCTCTACATTTTGCAGTATACTGCCAGAAAACCGCAAACAAATTAAAAGACAATGCCAAATATTTGTGAAGAGAGTGTAAAATACCTGGAGGTGGCTGGCAAATTGATGATGAAAACCCTCTAAGCCTTAATGCTTAGGCCCATGAACTGGGGATAGGGTTAGAGGAGTGGGAATCACTAAATTTTCAAGGTATTTCAATTTTCAAGGTTCCAAGCATTGTTGGAAATTTTAATTTAGTTTAGGTTCTTTCTCTCCAAAAAGTCCAGAGGTTTAACTTCAGCTTTCAAGTGATTTTTTTTCTTCAAATTCAACATTGCTATCCACTAAAGTTAATAATGTTTTTTCAGTTGTAGCAAATTTACGGTGCTGAGTTGAAAAATGTTAAGAATGGCATAGCTAAGGATGTAAAGCTTTGAAGATGAATAACAACTTCAAAATTTTTGAATATAGGGTATGAGGGGGAATGCAGTTATTAAAATAAATGCAGTTGATTAAGACAAAATTTGAAAAAGCTTTCATTAGAAAATATACTCACTTCATTCACAGAGCCCACACAAAGTTTGTGCTTCACTTAGGTCCTCAAAATAAGCCTAGGCAATGCCTATTTTTAAGTCTTATATGCCATATATATATCCAGACTTCTCAAGGTGAGAAGACCAAGCCTCAGATTCAGTAAACAGCAAAAAACAACAAAAATGTGCACGAAAGAAATTTGACATGTTTTACCTGTGTCTATTACATGCAACAGTTTCTCTTACTTCCAAGTATAAAAATGTGTCCAATATAATGTGACACATTTTTACATTCCAGTATCTGTTTTTCTAATTCTGTTGAAAGTTAATAAACCTTCCACTGGTACTGGTCTTTTTATGATGTAGTCACTGGACTTCCATTAGTAATTACAACTGCAAATAGCAAGGACCTCTCCACCTTTGCTGAGTTTCTCCCAGTTCCACGTTGCTTGACATTGGTGAACTTCCCATTGCCTTGGTTAAAAAGTATCCGAGAACTGCTAAATCTCCTAAGTTTGATTACCTCTGTCATTTATTTAGAACTGGAACAGGCTGCTCAGAGAGCCTGTGGAGTCTCCTTCTCCGGAGATCTTCCAAACCTGCCTGGATGCCACCCTGTGCCACGTGCTCTGGGTGTCCCTGCTGGAGCAGGGGGGTTGGACTAGGTGATCTCTAGGGGTCCCTTCCAACCTCAACCATTCTGTGACTCTGTGATTAGAATATAAATTGAACAACTGCGATTAGAAAAACATAGAAAAACGCTTTCTGAATACTAAAGTAAGAAAGATAGGCACGGACAACTCCAGTGATTAACCAGGAAAAGTCACAGCACAGAAATGGCTGCATGTAATGGAAGAAATCTGAGAGAGATTTTGATTTTATTGGCTTGCTTAGATAAACACATATAAACACCAACACATATAAACATCAACTCTTGCAATAAACCTACATTGTACCATATGTAACATACTGCAGAATTACCTGTTATTTTCAAATTTATTTGATTACATTTTACTGTGATTTAACTTCATTCAGATATATATATATGCATATATCTATCTATCTATATATATATAGTGGAATGTCAGAGTTTTGTTACATAATTTCATGAAGTTTTTCTATTTAGGTCTTTAAACAACTTCATGTCACGTTGCTGTACTATGCCATGTTAGCATATTTCAATTTTCATTAAACCCCTAGTAAAATAATATTACTGAGGTTACTACAGTTTTAAAATTTAAAATTTTATAATTTCAATGCTTCTCTACATTCAGATATCAAGATTGAGTTTTTCTTTTTTAAACCAGCTTAAAGATAACCATGTGGACTTCTAGCCTACAGTTTTTCTATATATTCTCAAGTGGTTATAGCTGCAAAGACTCCAGAAAAAAAAAACTTTTTAAAAATCTAATTTAAAACACTAAATTTGAAATTTTCTATCCTTGTTAAGGATTTGATAGGCTATATAAATCTTTAGTAGAGCTTAAGAAGGACCATCTCACAAAATGTATTTATTGTATAAGTTTACATGGCCTTATTAATATAAATACAGCTATAATGTCAAAAATATATCAACTGGATATTTTATTATGGGCTTACATTCATAACGAATCAGGGAAGCTCAACATCTCCATTTTGATTTCCGCATAGAAATTCCCTGACAAACACTAGATGTGTTGTCACTGCCTAAACAGTCTTTTAAAGTACAACAATGTTGTTATGAGTTTTGCCATATGAGAGCTTATAAGAATAATTTAGTTATCCCTGACACCAAAACAAAATTATAAAGAAAATCCTCCCAATGTAATGCAATGTACATAAGATTTTTATCAAAGGGCAATACAAAATTCACTCAAAGTTGTCGACATTTGACACTGTTCTGGCAAAACTTTACAGATTTGTCATTGTTTTGTAATATAGCTCTATTACCTAGGTTATGAAATAACATTACTGCTGTTAGTTACATCCATAATGGTAGTAAGTGATCCCAATTTGTTCCCTCTTCAGCCAAGCCTGCTGCCACCCAAACATGACCTGGCAGCCTTAATTTTCCTCAGAATTCCCCAATTAAATGTTCAACATTTTAAAGCCCAATTATAAAATAAAAAACATGCTAATGGAATGTAGAAATGGAACTCTTCAATGTAATGCTCAAACTCCACTCAATCTGTAACAGCATTTCAAAAAGCAATCGGAAAACATGGTCTATGAATGAGAAATGGCGATACTATTACATTTTTATTAGTGCATTGACAGCATAATACATAACTGTTTCTCTGACATATTTACAGCCTGAGAAGGAAAAAAGGAAACTCTGAAACATATACTTAATAAAAGGCTCTCTTACATATATCATTGCCTTTCTCTCAAATGCATTAAGCACAATTAAGAAACCTCACCTGGTTACTCTTCAAAAAGCAATCTCTTAGTCTCGTTCTCTGTAGACTGATAAAAACACTGGTGATTGCGTTCTCTGTTACTGTAGAGAACACTGAGATATTTAGAAATGGTGATGAATTACCTCTGGGAATAATAAATAATAATATTTTACACTTCTGTAACTGTTGGGTACAAAGGCAATAAAATACTTGATAAAGGCACTCACAGTTACCCTGTGACTACCAGACTAAATTTACAGATGATGAAATAGAAAAGCAGAAAGTGAAATTAATTTCAGCAATAGAAAGCTGGGAAAAGAGTCATATCATTATATTCTACAGACTGTGGAGTCCAGTTTTGCTTGTTCCCCCTGGCTTATGGTAAGTTTAACCTGCACTCTTTGCAATGAAACATGTTCAACTTCTGATGCAAAGTCGGTGGCACAGTTTGGAAGAAGAGAAACCACCTTTTGATCTCCAGACACCAGCTAGGAACCGTGCAAGTTCAGGAACCTCATGCGGAAGAAACTAAGAGTTTGCAGAAACCAATCACAAATGAAAAACAATCACCAGTGAAAGATAATACCACACAAACTAGGTACAAAGTATTTATATATGAGAAAAGAATTAAATTTATGAAGTATTTGATTATTTGGATAATGATTGACCAACAAAAATCAATGTTAGTTTTAAAATTCAGCCTTACCTTGAAGAAGTAAAGAGCAAAACCTGTCTTTTGTTACTATAAATTAATACTAATAGCAAGAAAGTCGATGTAATTATTATTATTATTAATACTAATCATTATTATTAAGTCATTGTGATTTTATAAGATAACTAATAAATCTATTGCTAATACAAAGGTTATGTTATTTTATATCACAAAATAACTATATTGGCTGTTGCAATCAAGGTGCCTTATCAACCTTTACTTAAGAAAACAAAACAAAACAAAACAACTTATTCTTTACTTCTGTATCTTCTGGCCTCTGAAATCTTCTGATCATCTTATTTCCCATCAAGATTAAACTGAACTTGTACGCATCCCATCTATAATTTTTACTCATGCTTTAAGTTGCTGTATCTTTTCTTATCTAGAAAATGTACCTCGTATAATTTAACTAATACACTAATAAGTTAAATGATAGGTATATAAACTCAAGTTTCTACTCCTATTCTTGCGAGTATACCTCTGTCAAGCTTTCCAAAGGGAAGAAATGAGTTCTGATTACTAATTAAAATGTATTTAAATCAAACTAAATCTAAATCTAATTTTCCACATATACTAGCAAAAATGAGCCTGAGAACAGAACTGATACTTGCTTTTTGCAGAATTCAGTTTGCCAGGCCATGTATGAAAGTAACTACAGACAAACAGACACTTTACTTTTTTAAAGAATAACAGAAGTATGAGTCCAGACAAGTTTGTATATAAGTCAAATTAATGCCTCTCTAGCTTTGGCTGCCCTGAATTGAGAGGTATGGAGACCTGTTAACTCTGCTACTCAAAGGAGGACTGTTAACAAACCATGACACCTGAAACTCCTTCTATAATTCTAGCCCAGTCTTGTGTCTCTACAAATGCCCTGTCCAGTGTCTCAGACAGCCTTTAAGGTCAAAAAAAAAGTCCTAGCTGTATTTTATTACTGTATTTATATGCATATGCACTAACATTTTGTTTTATTCTAGCATTGTTTGAGGCATAAAGTTTTCACAGAAATTGCGTAATGAAATATACAAGCTATTTAGACCAGGGCACCCTTTGTTAATGAGATATATGGTCTTCCTTTGGCCCATCCAGGCTCCACTTCATCCCAGAATAGAAATTCTGTTTTTGTTTTTTTTTTTTTTTTTTTACCTCCCCCTCTTCACAACAGTACAGGAATGTAGAAAAACAGAAATCTCTTTTAGACAAGCTGGTGCAAAGGATTCCTGAACAAATGTATGTCATCCAATTATCTTTAATTTTGCTACTTCAAGTACTTTCAGAGCTGAATAGACAGTGGAACAAGTTAGGAAGTATCCCTAAGTCATAAAAGACTTTGTGTGGCTGACCAACCTGTCGCAGAGAATCCTTTCATGAAGTCATCATTTTCATTCTAACCCATCCTTTCCTATGAGGCTCAACAATAAATCCCTGTGGCACAGGGATCAGTGCAACAGTCCAGGATGGAAGCATCAAAACCTGTAGATGGTGAATTTGAGTCTAACAACAACAGCTATACAAGACAATTTAGACAGACCTCCTGAAATAGCCTGAAGCTAATTCTTTGCCTTTCTCACAGGACCTAACTTGGAAACTTGCTTTGTGATGTGAGGTTGAATTAGAAAAAAAAAATGTGTTGTTGTTCTGAAGCATCCTGAATATTCAGTTCAATATTTTGACCTGCTTGGTCCACTGGCTGATCTTGGAAGCAATCAGTCACCAGTTTGTACCCCATTTGCTACTCTATAAAATGAAGACAATACTACTACTGTTTCTAAAGAATTTGGAAGTGCAGAAATGTTACATTAGCAACCATATCACCAGTGTACTGACAAAACATATTTCCAGTACAGCCTTCATTTCAGAACACCTCTTCATAAATAAAAAAAGACACCTCTATTGACATGGGTATTTTAGGGAGAGTGGCTACCACACTCGTAACTGCAAAGAAACTGAGTCAGTTCATAACAGCAGTTAACAGTGATCAATAACGCTTATTCTCCTCTTTGCTCCAAAGACAGGAGACATTAAGCATGAATATCGACAGCTAAGTAAATATTACTTAGGTATGAACATGTAATATATTATTGTATGAATATCTAAAATGTCATGGATGGACGGGAAAAGCAGATAAATGCAAACTTTGAGAAGCAGTGAGCCACACAGTTCTCTAAAAGATAAAAGGAAGTATTTATCCTCTTTCCAAAAAACACAGCATTGCCATGCTATATTATTCAGAATCTTACAATCTTTAGCCTTGCACTGAACAAATTCCTTTTAATGCTCAAATGCTCTAAACAGGCTAGGACCTATAAATCTATTCTTCATATTAGTACAGTTTTTGAACATTTTGCTATGTCTTGTCTTTTACTTGAAGGGAGTTGTAGAGTTTCTACTTTACATGAATTTAGACTAGTTTTTCATAATTTGATTCAAAATTATGCTACATGCAGATAACTAAATAGCACTTCTGCAAAGCCAGCTATCTAAATCTCTGAGGCACTTACTGATGTTGAGTGTGAAATGTCCCATCTCGATTGGATACATGGAAAAAAAATCCAAATTAGTTTTCACATTCAGTTCATAAACTCTCTTTCACAAAAACTGGTAGCATATTCTGGAAACTGCAATCACTTCTATGTGCTTCTGCGATGTCAAAGATGAAATCTCTGCTTGTGGAGGTACAATCTGTAGCAGAAACACGTCTGCCAAGATGTTGGCATTGCTGATATTTTGTCTAGACAGCCTTTGAATCTGACTGACACAGGAACACGGCACATGGCTGAGGAAACCGAAACTTATGGATGAGCTTTTTAAAACACAGTTAGCATACAGGATTTTGGAAGTGTGCCTAACATCCTCCACCATTCCTCCTGGAATCCTCCTCAGGAATCTAACAGAATTTTGTTTCTTGAAGTCTCTCAATTGTCCCGGAGGACATAAAGAGATATCTGCATAGGTAAGATGTTACCGGAAGTATGTGGACATAATTAAATATTGTTAACAAGTGGAAAGAGCAATCTCCTGGTAGGCAGCAGGAAAGGCATTCAAGTAATTGTGTCCACCATTCGGAAGGAATCAAGGCTATTAGGAACTAGTAATCTTTTGTCAACTATCAGGCTTGACTACGAGTTACATACTGACATCTGTGAGCTAAAGGGCAGAAGTGACTAATTGCAATTGGTAATTTTTCTAGCCTTTGTTTTAGCAAACATGACACATTTACTTGGCCCTCTGGACCATGCCAGAAGTAGCTTGAACCACGTGCATGCTTTGGTAGGAAAATCCACACAAACTTGTCACAGGCAGCAGGCTGTAATTTCTTGGGAAATAATGAATATCATGCACTGTCAAATGTCACTTTCAATACATGACAAACAGTAGTTCACTTAGTACTCCAGGGACTACAGAACTATAAAAACAGAGGAAAAAGTTGAAACAAGGTTGTTGGCTTTTGGCTTTACTTGGTTCACATCCAATTCAAATGGCACCAAAGTCAACAGTTCTGCCTTGATTTAATGGGATTTGACTCTCTAACTTGTATCAGTCAGTACCAAGAGTACGCTCAGCAGCTCTCACTCCAAAAAAAAATGAAAAAAAAAAAAACCTTAGTCATTAGACTGCACTCCAGAACAAAAGCAAAACCTTAAGGCATCCTTTCACAAAGGCAGTAAAAGCACTCGTTATGGCTAAGGATCCTCAGAGGTCCAGCCAGTATTTGACACTCAGTAAAAACTGTCTTGATTAAATAAATAAATAAATAAATAAATAAGAACTTGTTTCTTTTCTCAAAAAAAGGCAAAAAACAAACAAACAAACAAACAAAAAACCCCAGAGCTTATATGGAAATTTGTATCCCTCACCTACTAGGTTAAGTGCTGGAGTTTGGTTTCCAAATTTACAAACTTGACCTAATGACTGGGTTTTATGTGCGCAGGTAGTTTGTAAAGCAACACTTGTTAAACTGGAGAGGGTGCTGGGAAAGGCATCATCGCCAGGGAACTGCGAAATGGTGACTTCTTTTTACAGACTTCTTTAACTCAGTAGGAACTACCAGAATGTCTTGTCCAATTACAACGTGGATTCATTAAAAATAAATAAATAAACAAAGCCCTGCCTTGGTCTGGGTGCTAGGTAAAAGCATGAGGCAACCATGAGGGTTGGTCTGGGTGCTAGGTAAAAGCATGAGGCAACTCCGCTGCCGAGGCGGCAAGGCCACGGGCCCGGGGGCAGCGATTCGGGTCCTTGCGAAGAGCGGCGGAAGGAAACACCCACGCTTGAACACGCGGAGCTTGGCACCGGGGCCGGCCGCATGCACCAGGCTGAGGCGCTCGGGTGGCTTCGAGACGCTCTCGGGGCAGCACCTGCCGGGAAGGGCTCCCAGGGCGGCCGGGCCGGCAGCGGGACACGCTCCGGCTTCGACTGCGCGCCGGGAGCCGAAGCCTGCGCGCAGCC
>JAWLRI010000145.1:580938-600706 GCA_034781795.1 Crypturellus tataupa
GCTACGGTCTATAGGGCAGTTCTTGGTGATACTGTGTTTTTGTATTGAGTGTATGCTCAATGTGGTTGTGATTTAACGTGAATAAAGCCTGAGAATGTTCATATTTGCATATTGCACAGGAAAGGGAGAAGAGCTATATAAACAGTGCATATGTGCAGTTTACTATGATTCTATGATTCTATGATAGTCTAGGAGTTGAGTTGGAACAATTCTTTTTCCCTGAATTACTGATGAAAATTTGCAGAATTATTTAACTGCACCTATTTCTACCTCAAATTCTCCACAAGACTGGATTAGCAATACTTCCTGTCCTGTATGCAGACTGGAAGTTATTCTCAGCAAAGACAAATACTTAATCATATATTTTACAATTGTAAGTATGTAATTATATATCAGTTACGTCTGGGACTTCTGAGGACATCTAAGGGAATACTAATTTTAAGCATCCATAGATTATTTTCTGTAGCCACTAGCTTTAATGGACAGCACTGTAAAATTGAGTAAATGTGAGGTATCTTCTATTGTAAATCTGATAATAATTATGTGGTTCAGCTACAGCAGGGCTTTGATCAAGAGATGGCTGCACTTAATACAACAGTCAGGATACTAAGAGCATCTTATTCAGTAGCAGGGAGATGGTGCTGGCCAGCAACAATAGCAACCAACTCCATCTTAAAGATTTCCCACAGCCAGTTTGTTACCTGGTTTGTCTTTGAGGACTTGGTGGAGGCCTGTAGTGTTTTTGGGCTGCCCAGCAAACCCTGAGGCTTTGCCATCATCTGCTGACTTCTCCCGCTCTTGACAGGGGTGACTCTTAGCAGAAAGTCGCTCTGCTGGCTTTTTATTACCTGCCAGATAGTGCAGCAATAAGCAGGTCGCCTCCATCACTGACTCTTGTTCTACCTACTTTTTTAAACTTACTGCTCATTCTCAAGAAGTTTTTCATATAACTTGTAGAAACTGTGCCTTTTACTGTACATCTTTCCTTTTGATACATTTTTGCCATTCACACTTCTCTAAGCTAAAAATGTTAGGAAGACTCCACTGCTGTTGCTCTGTAGATGTTTCCATAGAATGGTTTTCCTGGATGCTTTTTTTGTCTCCCCATTGTGTACTAAATGTTTTGTCAAATCTGATTCATATTCTGGAAAAGCAGAACATGAATAAAATATCTTCAGGTCAGATTTCTTCATATCTCTGGAGTATCCTTTTTCATGTTTTTTTTTTTTCTTTTTTCTTTGTAGTTAATTTGGGGGCTATGCCGAGGGACAAGTCACTTCTTCACTCATTTTTGCTCTTCTAACTTCTTTCAAATATTGTTCTTAGATGCCCAAAGCCATTATAGCTGTAGTAGGGAGAAGAGTGTTTCTGTAGTTTCCTCGCTTATAAATCTGCTGTGTGTCTGTTTCCGAAAGTCTCTCTTTAAATATACTTGAAGAAAGAAAAAAAATACCACCAGAAGCCCCTAAAAATGATTGAGGAGACAAACACACCTGTTAGTGTGCTACAAATATTGAATTGTTTAGGGAAACAACTATGAACAATTTCCCTGACTGTTTGTTCACCTCTGCATATTTGTAATGTCTGATGATCATTTAATTGACATTAATTGCAGAGGAGAGAGTGATAATATGCATTAAAAGAGAAAAGGGAAAGCAGAAAGTCTAGACCAGCCTTCAGACAGAAGCCATCTGAGATCTTAGATAAATCTGCCACAAACCCATGTACAGAAAAATGAAAACATTGAAATGACTTTGAACACTCTCATAACTGCCTTTTTGCGCATTATGATTCTTACTACCCACTTGCTGGAACAAAAATAAAAATCAAAATATTTAGAGACAGATATGTCATGGGAATTTCTGTGCAAATGAATGAAATAATCAACATCCTTGCTTTCCTGGATGACATCACTTGCACAAGGCATAGAAACCACTGCAGAGGATGCAACTGGAATAAAAAGTGCTAATGGGTGTTTGCAAAGAAAAGTTAGTGCCTCATATCCTTGTGAAATGTTTGGCTGCCACAGCTCATGACCCCAAATCTTAAATTCACTCAGTGTGTGGACTAACTGCAAATCACTTTTTGCCACTGACATCCTGTTTCTGGAAAGAACACAAAGATATACACCTCACAGGTGGAGAGAAGGCAGTCTGTGCAGCAGCGTTATTTCAAGGTTTAGCAAAATGATTACTAGCTCATGAAGTATTACAGAATAAACTAGAAGAAGAGGCTGAATTAGAATAGCTTTGCTAAAAATTATTTCAGAGACTGTAAATATGGTAAGGATTAAGTAAGAATTTCAAAGGATACCTTTGAAAGCCTTGTGGGGCCTTTTTTTGGACTATCTGGTGAATTTGAGCAGTTACTGTCATTATAAGACTAACATATTTAAAGAAATTTGGACAGTTGCCAGGGAACTGGCAACTGAAATTACTGAAAATGCGTAAGACTTTTTTGACAGAAATTTTATATGAGTGGAGGTGGAAGAAATTATGTTTCTGCACAATTTGCAAAAAAAAATTTAAAAAAATAAATATCCCATTTTCAGGCACCTTCAAGTCTTGCGTACACTTATGCCATTGTTATCTATGAGCAACCCAGATGGCACATTAGGATTCAGGATTTAGTGTAAACCTTGGAAGATTCCCTATAATTTCAGGTGGATTAGATGAATCACAATGTTTTCTAAGCCTAAGGAGTCCAGAGTTTGTGAGTGGTTTTGCTTTGTTTTTTCTTGCTGGCTTCCCAATACAGAGGATGTCCTTTTCAGAGTAAATGATATTTTGAATGTTTATAACACAGTTTTGAAAGAGGTATTTTCAAGCAAGTAAATTCAAGCATTTCAGGTGGAAGCTGAGGAAGCCTCATATTATTCTTGTCACAGAAAACATGTCCAGTTGTATCTATTATTCTGGTAAAAGATTCAGCATGGGACAACAGTTGGTTGCCTGTGATGGAGCTGAATGTAGCTTAATGGATTCAGATGGAAGAATTGCACCCACTTGTTCTTTTTCCAGGGCCAACAGGCCCAATTAAAATGTTACTAATTGTTTTATAATGGTATCCCTGCTCTTGGGAATTACTAGTCTGTGACGGGGACATGGTGTACTGCAGGTGAATGCAAACTACTAACATTCAGTGTACAAATTTTAAACAACTACCTAAATTCCTGTGAGCTGCATAATCTTAATGGAAAAGTAATCTTTTAAGGTATTTAGGATAATGAGAACACTTAAGTGTTCTTATTTGATACAGTTCTTCTGCTCCTCATGAACAAATTAGCGTGCCTAAATAACTCTATAGCTTTATCAGAATTAATCTATAAAGTCCTGATTGAACTGACCATTCAAACCTGTGTCCAGTTTTATCATCTTTAGTGGATCTAAATTGAATATTAGACCCTTTTCCTTCTGCATGAGAATGACGCAGGAACCAAGTCTGAGCTCATACAACATGCTGGCGTTCTGGCACCCTTAAAACATCTAAACCAGTTCAGGAGTAGGGTCTAGTTTCTGTGCTACACCCAGTACGTGATACGTTTTGAGTCATGTCAGTCTTCTTACAGCAGCATGAGCAACGTAGTTTTTTTATTCTTAGTTTTCACTGATGTGCTGATAAGTTGAAAGGGAAAAGAAAAAAATGAACAAAATACCCAAGCAAAACAAAAAGCAACTCTAAATGAATATGCACATGGAAAAGAAAGTATGTGATAGTGGCAGGAAGTGATTGCATCCTAAATTGTCTACCTTTTCCTCAGATTTTGCATTATTCTCAAAAATTATAGCTATGGATTAATTAATTTTCATTAAAAAGAACAGTCCTCTCCCCAGTGTTATTAGGTTGAATAGACATACCATGTGGAGATTGTTACTATTTGCTAATTTTCAATTAATTTATTAAGATCTGCTCTCATTTTTTAATTTCAGTAATCAGTGCCTGTCTGTTATGAGAGCACCTCTGTAGTCTAGACAGTTCATACTCATTTATGTGATAAATAATGGATAAATACTGAGTGTGCCATTAGCTGTTAATGCAGTGGATTGATCCCCTGCAGCACATATTCTCCATCCTTGTTTTAGCACTTACCCCACCCGTCTCTTGCACTTACTGTGTGATGTCTCAATAGCAGGGAACGGGGTTCCCTGATCATTCCTAATTTAGCTCATTTTTATCACTCATAAACAGGTTGACAGAAAATAAAGCTTATTTTTATGATATGACAGAGAGCTTTGCAAATCAAAAGATACTACTGCTACCACCTTTTGTGACTGCTGTCGTTACTCTATCCTGTAGTTGTAGCACAATGCAGTTTTCTGTTAGATAACTAGGCAGAGTCTGTAGAAGTTTTTTCTTTTTTTTTTTTTCAGATTTCCATTTTAATATATTGTTACTGTTTTGGCCAAACGGCTGTGACAAATAGAAGTTATTCAAAGTCTCCCTTCCTGTTGCCTTCAGGTGTAAGAATAGGGATCCAAAGTGAAGTTACTGGCTTCCCACTCTCCATTTTACAACAATAGATAATTCCAAAAGCAGAAGGAAGAAGGAAAAGGCACCAGGGCCATATTACCTTCTTAAAGCAGAAGTGTGGAGGCATCCCTTTGGTCTGTCTGACTTACATGGAGGAAATGGTAATGCTCCTTTGGTCTCCACTGAGATTAAGTGTGGGCCTCTGGAAAGAGAGTCCTGTCCATCAGAGCACGTGCTCCCCTTTTGACTCTTGCCGCCATGCACACACACATGATACGCACACACTGAGTATCTAGGAGAATGTAAATAGTTACATTAAATGTATGCGAGTTAAATCTGATTGGCTGGTGTGAGAATTACTGTATCTTCTGTTTCAGATATAATTGCCCTATTTTACATGGATAGCAAAAATATTAAAATCGTAACATAGGCCGAAGTTTGTGGAGGGCATCAACAAGCAGGGTGTTCGGGGAACATAATATTTCTGAATTTCGGAAGATCTTTGACAAGGCTGCGCACGAGCAGCCTTTTCTGCGTGGCAGCAGCAGAGTGTTTCAGCACGGCCAGTTTTTATGTTTGATACAAATACTTGTGTACAGTTCACTGGAATAAAATTCTTATGTTCTAGATTTTAGAAGTCTACAAATGAAGAATTAGTTTGTTACATCCCACCTTTATGTTTAGGGTCGTGGTGTTTCTAAACCGCTTTTTACTGTTGAGAATGTATCACTTTTCATCTTTCATAGGAATGACAATATTCAAGACCTGCTCTCCAGTTTTGCACATTTTCCTCAGTTCCTAGTGTTCAAACTGAAAAGCCTGGGGCAATAACTGGATAGCCAATTACCCTTTAGCTATACGTTTGTAAGGGGATACGCAAAATGTGAAAAAAATCCTTTTTGTTTTATTTGAAATATTCTATTTTAGGAAAGGAAGGTGAAGAGGAAAAAAAGAAAGAAAGATGGGCATAAGCAACTGGAAGATGAACTCTTTCTTCCTCGTGCATAGTCCAGTGAGTGGTTACAGCAATCTTGAAGTATATGCAGTTCTTCATCTAGCAGAAGATACTGGAATCTGTACCTCCCTCTTCTTATTCTCTTCAAAAGGCTAAAACATATGTATTGGCAGTAAGAGATCTTTTAATTATCTTTACTGAGCATATTTTGTATAAGTAATAAAATATTATCTGTTTTGGAGACAAGAGCACACCTTTCACCTCTGAAGCCGAGCTAAAGGCTCCTTGTGACCCGGCGTGATGGCTGCTTGTTTTATGCAAAGGGAACAGTGTCATAACGAGACATTTCTGCTGTCCTATAGCCTGGTCATTAATGCTTTTGCATAAGCTAATGGGAGAGCTAGTCTGAATCTGCTTTCTAATGCATTCCTCTATACCAAAGAATTTTTAGCTTGGTAGTTGTGTTACTCTGTCAGGCAGAGATGAAGTTGTGTTACTCATTTTAAGTGTTTTAGCCTTAAGCTATTAATCAGAAAAGAGTAAGAAATGGGAAGAAGAATGTGGGAAAGAATGTTCTTTCTGTGTCAGTTCCATGAATACAATCCTCTTCCCTTCCCAGAAGTACCTTTCAGTCAAAAATCATTCAAATATTTGAATAAATATTTGCAGATAATTTCAAGGCAATTGAAAATACGTTTTCTTGAATTCACTATTTCTTTTCCATTGACAGAGTTACTTGAAGGGTGCATGTGACTTTCCTGAGCATATCTTTAAACACTAGCTCTACAGAGAACATAGCAAAAGCTCATTTCTGTTGTAGCATACCAAGGCCAAGAACAAGGCAGTGTGACCAGCGTTTCCAGGATGGCTCCAACACTTACAGCTAGAGTTCAATTTTCAAAATACATGAAGCAGGTTAGTGTAAACATATAGCAGAAATGTTGGGGTCCAATTTGATACATCCGATGAGTTCTGCTTACTCTATGACATTTCTTCCAGATTTGATACCTTACAGGGAAAAGTGGTGCTACAGGTTTTTTTCTTCAAGAAGAAGAATTACATATTCTTTCCAAGTCCATTTGTCTTTTCTAAAAACATAATGGAAAGTTAATTATTTTGAGAAGTTTTCTAGTCAGAAAACAGACTCTTCATTCACTAGCACTTGCATCATGCAGGACTATTAATATGAGAATATTAGATATTAAAACTGAAGTTTATGGGGAAGGCTTCAAAGTAGTACCACTGGAGCTAAACCAGCTGCAGGGATGAATAGTGTTACTGAACATCAGACAATCATTACTTGCCAGAAGGACATTTTTCACCAGCAATACCAGAGGATTCTGTGTGCACAGCTAAAGCTCAGTAGGCAGAGACAGCTGAAACTTCAGCAAGAAATCAAAAACCTTGTTATTTTCACAGAGAGACAAGAAATAGATGCCTTTTCTAAATACCATTTTTGTTATTTTTTATGCAAAACAGACAGCCTAGGCTGAAGATATAGGTCATGTTAGCCACACTACTCTCTTGCAGTAAGCCATGTAAGTAAAGATTTGGGTTCCCATTAATAATAATGTTCTTCCTTCGTTAAAAGGAGTCCCCATGTCTCCGTTCCAGACTGTGAAACTGATACGTGACACTGTCTCTTCCGCTGGTAACACGAATCTCCTTGGCCAGAGAAGCAGCTTTCCTGCTCATGAAAATATAGACGAGTCTGGCAAGAAAACACCCTATTAGGGTTGTTCACAGCACTGAGACCAAAATCTCTGACTGTTAGATAAGCTGGAAAGTCCCTTTCCCATCTTTAACTCAACTAATATTGTCTTCCTAGAGACTGAATTTCATTTAGGCTTCATCAACATTTTCCTCCTGAGAAATGTTTCCTCCCCTTCAGGTCAGGGGGCTGAGGCTGCTCCCAGGGCTCTTCTGTCGCTGGGGCTTGGCCACGGCCACTGTGGAGCAGCTCCTCCTCCCTGGAATTGTGCCTTGGCAGCAGGTCGTGTGCGTGGAGATTCTGCTGCCCCCGAAGCAACTGCAAAGCTGGATAGGGACCAGTGGTCCCACTGGTTTCATCTCTTTCCTCTGGAAGTCACAGGGGAAGGAAGAGCATGAAAATTTCATGAGCTACAGTTTACAGGGTTCCCACTGACGCCCAGAGCAATCTAATTATCTTTGCTGTATATGTCATAAGTTGTGTTTAAGTAGCGCAAATGCTACTACTTTAATGTTTTTGGCTTTAAAAAAGGGACTAAACTGAAACATTTTATGAAGTGGGACAATTTTTGTCTCTATATATGTGCAAATGTTCTTAAAATTTTTATTCTGACTTCATTAAAAACATAGCAGCAAGAGTGAGGGTGTAAGTTTATACATTTTAACCAACAAAAAAAAAACATTTTCTCAACTTTCAGAAAAGGATTCACTATTATTTAATCAATTCATTTTGTGGGAGAAGGCTACGTATCTTCAAATTATATTTATTTTTACCCATGCATAAGGAAGAAAAAGTGAGAATGAGAAATGCCCTGAGATTTAAAATTCACCACATTTTGCTTTTGTTTCCATTGGATTCTTTCTTTCTTGAATTTCAAACACTTCTAAGCAATTGAATCATGCTCTGTAGGAAAATTGCAGAAACCATTTGACTTTCAGAAGAATGATCATTATGGCTGAATCTCAGCGAAGCAGTAAGAGGCCAGTTTAAAGTACTGGGCATATCTTATTGTCAGCTTTGTAACACTGGACTACATTCAGCTATGATACTCTCCTTTTCTCAGTAGGTTTTTGTATTGCTTTCAGGAAAGCAAAGTTATTTTGAGCTAAACACAACAGCTATTCACGTCCTTCATACAAAGCATCCCATGTAGCTTTACTGTCAGCTAATCTGATTTATGTGTATAAATTATTACCCTGTCATTTTATCAGAACAGATCTAGTTGTCTGTCCTCTTAATCCAGGGGAAAATCACAACAGCCTTAAGAAGAAAGCTACATTTCATACTTAGATGGGGATGATGTCAGAAAAAGATGGAAGAAGTCAGGAAATGAGAGGGACAGAGTCCCCTTCTTCATGTGCCAGCCCAATGGTGCTGCTCCTGATTTATCCCAGTGGACCCCTGATGTCCTGGGGCCTTGGACTTATGTTCTGGTTCCTAACCCCCATGTCTTGAGACTAGGCTGACACTGGGGACTGTTCAAATTTGATGTTGTCTCTATGATGTTCTTCCCCAATGACATGAGAAAAGTGCAGGGCAGTGCTCTGGGAATCAGGAAATATATTCCACCTTTGTTCCGGTGCTGCCGCAGGAAAAGCTCTGGGAAAGAATTATGCATCTCCCCGCTTTATGGGATGTAATTGCTGGCAATGGCACATTTCTTATTTTTCACATCTGACTTCTGATTCTCCTTGCTGTTCTGTACACGGATCCCATTAAAATAGGTAGAAATGCACTAAAAAGGAAGAAAATCTACCTAGTCTGTTAGAAAGGTCACAGAAAGAAGCAAGGAGATCTGCTTCTTCTAATTTTCTTGCCTGACACCACAGACTGAAGTCATAATCATTTAGTATTGCTTTTCCATCTGCCAAAAAAGGCCCGTTTTCCTACTTTTACAGAGGGTTTGGGGAAGTAAAGAATTCATGTTTTTAGAAGTAGTCCCACATTACATCAACAGAGATCACAATAAAGAGGCAAAGTCTTCAGAGAAGCCTAGAGTTGACTTTTAGCTAAATCCTACATTGTAAAATGCCTTACATATACAGGTATACACTCCTTAGCCTATACTTACAGGACATAGGAGGCTTTTAAAATAGTCAAGCCATTTAACATACAATACTCATATCTGTGTCTTTAGAAATATAAAAATACACTTTTCTGTTAAATAGTTAAAAAATTCTCCTTAGTAAAGCTCTGACTTTATTCTGTCCCATCTAAAACTCTAATGTCTCTTTTGAGTTGCAGTTTGAATCTATCTGTCCCAACAGCTTTGCACATGAATGTTCAGTCAGCTCTAACTCTGTGGGAACCTTGACAGCATGATAGTCCTGCCATCTGGAATAGCCTTTCAGCACCATGTCACCTACCCTTTTTTTTTTTTTTTTTTTTTTCCAAAAATGTCATGTTTATTTGTAAAAGTCTTGCAAAATTTGAAGGAAAAAATGTAGCTAAGTTTTACAGTGGTCGAAGATCACCTGTTAGAACTGTGACAGACTAAAAAATATTTTGTAGTGCCTCAAGAGACAAGAAAAAAAAAATCAATCACAGTACATCTAAAGGCATCCTAAATATTCTTTTAAAAATTGTTTGGCTGTTTTGCATGTTATAAAAGTCAATTTATCAGGGTTATAAATAGCACAGTCATTCATGTTGATAGGTTTAGTCATTTTATTGGGAACCTGATTGGGATATTTCTAATGGATATAATTTAGTAATAAGGTATTGCTTATGCTAAATATATTAATAGATTTTAAATGGTTAGTGCTATTTTCTTGTCTCTCCCTGAATAATGAACTATGTCTTATATGTGCACTGAACATTGGATGATGAAACAGTATCATTATAGTGTTATCAATACAGGACATTTGGAAGATTTTTTCTTGGATATTACACGGCTAAGTTGAAGTTTATGAAAGAAACCTGTCCTCAATGTGTAATGTCTGCAGTAGAGAGCGGGGATAACTGACAGAACACCAGGAAATTGGTACTATTTGAATGCTTCACCACTACTCACACAAACCATCTGTGATGCACTTCAGGGAAAAAAACAATTTTCAGAAATGTTTGTTCTGAATATGCAAATTATTATTTTCCTATTTATTTCTAGTCACATAATCGGGTCTGTTTCTTGGACTATGTCTTGTGGAGATATCAGTACACTATGCTGCTTATTTAACTACTTCAGTAGCTTGTGAAGGCTCAGAATTGAGCTGTCCCCATTCGAGATGAGCTTGAAATCTCTATTTAGCTTTGCTGAAGCAGAAAATGAGTAAAGGAAATGAGGACGCTCCGGCTGCAGTTTCACAGGTTGCTGAAGCTGATCTACAACTCTTTTTCACACGTGCAGAGAGGCCGGTTTTGTCACGTTCTCTCCCTGCTGCTCCTGTGCACAGTGACGCTCGCGGTGACAGCATGGGTCTCTGCGGTAGCAGGGACAACAGGGCACCCTTTCCAGTTGCTGCACTGTCTCCTCTGGCCTCAAAGAAGCAGCTAAGGGAAATGAAACCTTGCATGTATTCCGAGCGAACTAGTCATTCTGAGACTGTGGGGTAAGAGATCCAAAATGCCCACAAGTTTAGGTCAGCAGCTACCTGGTTACAAGTTTAGGTCAACAGCTACCTGGTTCAATGGACAATCTATTACTCTGTTCACAAAACAGATTTATTCTTGATTGCACGAAGTGTATTTCAGACATTAACAGCGTTTCACTGAAGCCAAACTCCAAGCTTTCACTTTTCTGAGGATTTAAATGTTTGTTATACCATCCACAAATGTTGTTTTTCAGTTATACTAGCTTGAATGGTGCAGAGTGTGCCTATAACAGTATGTTATATTTAATTAAATTTGTGATGATGACTATTCAGTCTCTGAGGTCTTGAGGGGTGAGAGTGGAGGAGCAACAGAGAGGCAGACCTGCAAACCCAGCAAGTGGTTTACTTGCCTTACAGTCACCTATTTGGATCTGTGTGTTCTCTCTGCTGATAGACTATTATACTCTTATTTCCTTTAATTTGTCTGAAACTAATTCTGAGCTGATATACTGATTTTTTTTTTCCCCCACAAAATGCCTCCCACCTTTTACTATATGTGGCTAATAATAATAATAATAATACAGTAATAATAATACAAAATTGTGTCATTTAATGGATTAAATGGGTAAGTATGAGACTTTGCCCATTTCTCACAGTGCAAAGGATTAGTTGCTGTTAACTTTCATGTAGTCTCAATATTTTCTGGCTTGTTGATGTAGATGTATAATTAGGATGAAATAGCAGATAGCATTTCCTTCTTGTTACTAGCTTTAGTATCTGAGAGATGCATGCCAAATTCCATAGAAGGTTATTTGGATTTATTATTGCCATTGTGTTACTCAGTTTAAACCCTCAGTTTAAATGAAGATGCTGAAGAACTTCTGGTTTACTTTTCTAGTAATATCTGCAGCCCAGGGACCTTGAGCTGGGAACAGTGCTTGTCATGCTGAGAAATCATGTAGACACAGAAATCAGTTTCTATTTATACATTTTAATATTCGCCTGTCTCAGCTGAACAAGCCTCTTCTTAGTTTCTTAGCAAAATATTGTCCTTACGCTGACAGTTACAACTTTTCACTTTGAGGTAAAAATGTTTTTTAAACTCATCAGTGTGCCTATTGACCAACAGAACGTATGACCTTCTTTCTTTTTGGGGGTTGGACTAGATGACCTCTAGAGGTCCCTTCCAACCTTAGGCATTCTATGATTCTATGATTCTATGATTCTATGTCCACTGATAGTTTGATAATTATACTGAGACTGCAATTAAAATTGTTGTTGAGCAAAATCAAATGAATGCATCCTATATGAATTTAATTGTGTTTACCCCTATAAAAAATCCAATAATTAGTAGTCATTGGAGATGGGAAACTGTTTTTATTACTGAACTGATTTGGGACAAATCCTGCTTATTCTCTCAAAGCTGCCTATAGCAGTCACACTCTGTGGGAAAGGCAGGAAAAGTCCTATAGTGTGGGGCTGTAGGGTCTAGGAAAACACTTAAGCGTATGCTTAACTTAAAGCCCAAGAGAACATCACTGAAATCACTTGGTTTATTCCTGCACTTAGCATTAAGTATACTGTTACATACCAGCTTCACTTCAGACTTTACTGTGCTATACTGACCCTGTGCAATTTTACCCACCTCCCATTGATGTAAGAACCTTTGTGCAGCCTTTAGTGGGTCTTAAGTGATATTAAATATTCCATTAGAGAAATGTTGTTTCCATTATAGGTTTACAACAATTTTAACATTTAACGGCTACCATTAAAATATGTAGCTTTATAACATGCTTTATCCGTATATGTAGCAGATTGCTACTTACTGGCAACTGGTCCTGTATTAATTTTTCAGAAACATGTTTCCTGAATATGATTAATGACTCATATCCCTTTCATATCTGTTTATTACAGAAGAATGGTATATGGATTCTAAAATACAAAACATATGCTAAATTTCTAATTGGACTGACAATGTCTCAAAAATATTAGAAGTTTGAAAAAAACAGTTAACACAAAAGGTTGTTATCTTGATATTTCACATTTATAAACTTGTTATATTTTTACATTTTCTATTGATCATATGGATCTTTTAAATCATTTCTATTTTTAAGACAGAAAATAAAAATCTGCTTTGCAATGCCTTTCTTTTATAATGTAGAAAAAGAAAACCAGTTCCAGAATTGACTGGAATTTTCATTGAATGCTTCTCCATAAAATTATTGAAAACAAAAATTCCGAAAAAGCTAAAAGAAGTCACACATGTTTTCAGGAAAAGAAAAGGCTATTTGTCACGGAAAAAATAATCCGTAAATTGGTAAGAACATAGGAGCAGCTGTAGTGAGTCAGATGAAAAGCCTGCATAATTTATTATCCTGTCTCAAAGAATGATCAGTTAAAATGCTCAGGGAAAGAGTTTCCTCCTCTTGTCTCCTGTATCTTCTCCATGAGAGACCCTCTTTTACCAGTCAGTGGCTTAGAGACCAGTCCCCCGAGCATCTCCACGTACAAACAACCACTGCCCTGCGAGCCAGTGATGGGCTTTTCCACTGGCCATGTGGCCAGTCTCTCTCTGAAGACATCGACACATCACAGCCTTCCTTCCCCCTCGTTTTGCGCTCAACCCGCTGCTGTGTGAGAAGGTGCTTCCTTTTGGTTGCTTTAAATCTGCTACCTGATATCTCTGTTGGTGGGGAACAGGGGGACACACACTATTAGTGTTTAGATTTTGAGAATAGCAGCGAGCGTTAGGTTCCTGCTCACCTCCTCACGATCAGCAATTCAGTACGTGCTGTCAAAAGGATAACTGGCCTTTGTAATCCACGCAAAAACCTTCCTCAGTTGGGAACGGCGAGACATGCCCTGGCAGTTGGATGACAGGGAGTTTGATGAATGGTTCACAGCTAGGAAAAAACGTCAGCTCCAAAGGGTCACCAGCGGCCACCTTTTGCGGCCTGCTTTTGCCAGGGATTCAGCTAGCTGAGCAATCCCACAGCTCCCACAAGAGCTGCGTTTGCTCTCCTTCAGAGCATGAAGGTAAGAGGGTTGGCCATACCTGTTGTACCATATCTGTCATGTCATTTCCAGTTTGAGGATTATTTAGTCTAGATTACTTAGTCTCATTTGGAAGCCACTCTAGGTTCTCCTTGTCATTCCGCTGTAAGTCTTTTTGGTAGAAAATGACCAGAAATGTATTCATTATGTGTCACCCTGGATCTATTCAACTGTGTAACTTTTTATCCCTTTCATTTCTGAATCACTCCTAAAAAATGATCTTTCTGGATACTCCTGAACAGCGAGTTGATGTTTTTGCAGAACTGTCTGCAGTCACTTCTAGACCTTCATTAAGTTTGACCAGTTATAGCTGTTATAGAGCCCAGGACTGGGCTGACGTATTTAGAGTTAGATTTCTCCCCGATTTGTGCTTGCCAACATTGAATTTCATTTCCCTTGTGCATCCTGTATCTGTGAAACCATGCGTGGTTTCAGGTATAATGGAGATTTGAATGTACTTGTAATTTGTGCATCAAATTCAGCTAAAACTGTTGACAAAACTGATAGAAACACTTCAAACCCCCATAATGTGTATTTTTAAGTTGTAAATATATTAAAATATTTATTTTAAAACATTTTATTTTCTTTTACTTTCCAGTTGAAGTTTTAATGAAATTCTTTTGTGAACTTCATTTTTAGAACAGTATTTCTTAGGAACAAAAAACTCCCATTGCAGAAGTGTGACCAACTTCAAAGACATATATTATCTGTTAGTTTCAGTGAATCAGAATTTACATATTGATGATCCGCTGTAATATATATGAGCAGGATTTAAATCATTGACTCAGAAGCAAATGCTTCTCATAAGCAGTATTTCAGTTGCCCAGTTCCACAGCTTTTACTAAATGTCGCTGTCTTGAAGAAATGTCTACAAGCACATGCTCGATGTTATTTATTTAGCATCTACTATTTGAAGTTGGACTTAAAAAATTTCTAGACATTCATGACAGCCAAAGAGCTACATAAGCACAAACAGTTGAAAGGACGCTGGTATAAGTGCTGGCTTCTTTAACATTTCATTTATACTCCAAAGTAATACATTGTAATGCACGAATTACTTCCTAACATGAGACATGGGCAACCACAGGACACACTCTAGGTGTGTCAAGCAAGTTATGACAACAGTAGGGAGCTCTTTTTGAAAGTAGGAAGCTTGTTCATGCAAATGATAAATTAAAAAATGTGCATTATCAAAGTGCAAAAACTGTTACCTGGCAGTAAAGGATGCTCACTCGTTTGTGGAAATCCTAAATAATGCCCGATTAACAAGCGTTTTGTCTGTCAGTATCACCAACACATCTGTGTGATGTTCAGATTAAACAAAATACAAGTATTTCTGACAACTATAGAAGTAATTCCTGGTATCTTGCCCACTTTTGGGAAAAGTGGCAACGTAGAGGTGACATCTGTACGGGCTTTCAGACAGAGGATCTACTTTTATGTCGTTACTCTGCTAATATTTGAATTAGAATCAGCCCAGATTACCTTTGGTCATGTCTTGTTGAGTTTACTAGTTTATATAAACTGAAAACTAGCTTTATAATCCAAATCAGTACAATGAGGGTCTGGAGAATTTAAGAAAGCCCCAGACCTATAGGAAGTGGCTTAGGTCCTTCAGTAGGTGGCACACTTCCCTGTAAATCACTTGTGAAGGGAGGTAGTGCCAGCGCGCTCAGGGCATCTGCCGGGGGAAGATTCCCAAGATGCAAAACCAACAGCCAACGGATGTGGCCGGTGAGGTTCCCATGGTGTGTGCCAGAAGAGTAAAGATGGGTCTACTGTGGTCAAGTGCTAGGTAGCTGCAATTTAATTAACAAGATTTTTTGTATCCAAAGTGCATTTTGCCATTTTGAGAAGTGAGGTGTTATTCCTTCCTCTGTTTCTGGGTGCCACCGTGCAGTGCTGAGAGTGGTCTTTCCCTGTGTCTCTCCTCAGCCCATAGAGCAAATTGTCTGTATATGAAGCAGATGCTGTGATGATTTTTCTTTGAACTGGAAGAGGATATAAAACTGAAAGTTGCCTATTTGAGAAGAAGACTGATTGAAAAACTATCAATCAGCTTTAACACAAATATAAATAGGTAGGCTATTAGAAAATAGTCACTTAATTGTTTAGGTTATATAACACATTAAATGTCTTTTGCATTTTCTTCCTTCAGCTGTTCTTGGAAAAAATGGGTGAGAGGATACAAAATAAATAGGCACTATTATTTTTCTTTTAAGAGAAATAATCTGTACCTGCTAACATAGCATGCTTGTTATAACATTTTTTTTCCAAATGCCTAAAAGTAGAGATTTTTCACAAACTCGATTGGGTTGTGGTATTAAAAAACAAAACAAAACAAAACAATGGAACCTGGCTGTAACACTTACAGGGTTAAGTAGACTTCTTGTATCAGAAGTGCACATAATGCCTTGGCTGAGTGTGCGGTCAGAATTGTGTAGTTTCCTATTCAGATGGCTAATTAGTTGTCACAAATGGGAATGAGTAAAAATCACCTTTTATTTAAAAAGCCCTTTTCTCTGATTCATGGACTTTGAAAAATATCTTCTCACGAAAGGGCATAATTTCAGATTTGTTGTTGTTTTTCTCCCCCATTTGCTATGGTCAAACGATGACCTGTTATTATCAAGCTGCTGACATTCATAGCAGGTTAGTTCTGCCTCTAGAAATGCTTTATGTGGAGAAAAACACATTTTTGGAGGGAAAGCTTAACATAGCAGAAAAATATTTATCCTTTGAGAAGTAGACCCATGTGTTCATTACCAGGCAAATAGTCTTCTCCTTCCTTTTGACCCTCTGCCAGAGTTATTTACACACCAACACTGACTCCTTCATGCTATTACCGTTGTGCTCCTTCGTGGCATTTACTAGTGTACGAGCTTGAAGTTCTCCTGGATAAAGAAGTGCTGCACTGTGACTTCCTTGTTTCCTGTGGAGGAGTCCCGGGCACACTTCCCTGTGAGGAAGGGTTGCTCTTGTTTACATAGGAGAGTAGACAAACAAGATACCACAGCCCTGAGTAAAGTAACACATATGGAGACGTGTTGGGAGGCTGAGCTGGCACCATGGTTTTTTCTTTTCTTGTAAGCTAAGACCACTGAAGCAAGATGAAAGCAATATGCACAAACTGGGAAAGTGGAATCCTGTGGCAGGAAATATGTTTTATGATTCTGTATGACCGATATGTGAACCTCAGAGATGTTAGATATCTGAGCATAAGAGTTTGAGAGGCTCACTAGATGGTTAGTATCTCTGAAAATAAAAATTCCTACAGATATCTGCATTAGTTTTGCTGACATTACTTATCTTTTGATGCAGGAGACAAATGCAGCCCTTTCAGGACCATCAGGACCATCTTTTAATTCAGCTCCGTCTCCTTCCTCACCTTCCTTCCCAGCTGCAGAGCCCCTATGGAGGCTCCCTTTTGCTCTCAGGGGAGGTCCCTGGGGAGGACCTGTTGGCCAGGCACCTCACCCTTGCTGATCGTGAGCTGCTCCCACATCACATGCGGCCCTTCTCTTACGCACGAGCGGAGCCAGAGAAGAACCTTCTCACAGCCCTCCTGGAGTTAGAAAAGGCAGCGGAGGGAAGGACAGCAGCAGACACTGAGATCCAGTCAGTTGAAGAAGAGTGAGGGAAAGAGAAGGAAGTTCTAACACAAATAAGGCATGATGCATTTTAAACAACATTGATAGAAAGCGATTAATACTTGTTTATTTATCAGGAATGTCATTCACACACAGTTTCCCATGTCAGTATAGATTGTCTAATTTAATCAGACTTTAAGAAAGTGGATGCTAAATGGAAGCATAACAACAACACCAACACTAATTTTAATTTGCTCTTCTGCCCTTTGGGACTTTCGGGAAATGTGACATTTGGTTCCACTGTTGCTTTACAGTAGTTACACTGAAATCAACAGCACCCAGCCCTTTGCATAAGGAAGTATCCCATTTTGGTTGGGGGATACTACCTTGTAAGGCTTTATGGAAAGGTAAGGCTTTATCTGTAACAACTTTATGAAGCAATTACTCAGGCCTTGTGGGTGACAGCTTAGGCACCCAAGTAATTCCTCTCAAAGGAAGACAGGATGAATTGCTTTAAAATTGTTAGTTATTTTAGGAATGGTTATTTAACATTTCAACTCAACTGTACCACTGAAGAAATACTACATAGTGTTTCCTATTATCTACTTATGAGAGCAACATGGTTTACCAAAGTGATAAATATTTATTGTATGTTCTGAGATCTAAAAAGATCTATTCTAAAAGTTTTTAGAATAATTTATAATGTTTAATAAACTATGAATGTTGTTGCTGAACGTTATCATTCCTTATTGCATCTGCTACTAGCAGCAGTTACGAGGACCAAGTTGCTTTCCAAGCAGCAAAAAATGACTTACTAGAATGAATCTGAGAATATCTATACTGAGATAACATCTTCACAACTCACACCTTTAAAACTGCCTCGGTTCTTTTTTTCCAGCTAAGTTTGAATGATAGTGTGGTTAAAAGTTAAATGTAAATGCAAAAAAAAAAAAAGAAAAAAAATCTAGAGGAAAGTGATAGGACAGGATGACCCAAGGACATCGTTCTTAAGTTGTGTTGTCACATCTGGGCATAAGTGATTCAGGTGCATCTGCTGCTTCTGTGTGGAGTTACTGGCAGGAGTTTGTGGAGAAAACTACTCGGGTATCCTAATGGAAGGAGAATGTGGGGCAGGACGCAAGGGCTTTGGTTTGAGAACGACTGCTCTTCAGAATGATTTTGAACATTTGACTGTTGTCCCAGTGTCTCATGGAGTCTGTTGCCTGGGCTGATAAAAATGAACTTCTGAAGCCCTGTGAGTGGCAGAACAGAAGCAAACAACGCTCGGCACCGTGCAAGAAGGCGAGCGCGCCGGGCGGGAGCGTGCTGCTTCCCGGGTGGGAAAATCCTCGCAGCTGTCCCTTCGGGGCAGAGGTGAGGGGAATTGCTGGGGATAGGGGCAATACGTGAAAACCTCAATTTAAAACAAGTCCCAAGCACTACAGTTTCCCATTGACTTAATCTGACTTCGTGTCAAATACAGATTACAAGCCCAAGGTCAGTATATTTACACAGACAGAATAATTCCAGTCAAACAATGCTCAGTGACAGGAATGACAGTACTACTTGCGCTGAAAAACAGGAAAACAAAATAGGACATGTTTACTGACCAAACAAGACAGTAACTCCGCAAGGAGTGGCCAATATTGTTGGTAGTTTTGGTTCAGTCCTCCTAGGATTGGGTATGCTTACAGGAACAAATGTTTTATGTAATAGAAGGCATTAGTTGTTGTGAAAGTATGATCATGTGAGATGCTCATTCCAGTATCACTAGAGATGAAACCCAGGAAATCTTGGGATTCTCCTTCATCAGTGGAATTTGGGATGATAAAACACTGGGAATCTGTTCAAAGGCCAGTAGTTCAACAGGGACTACAGCAGGCTGACAAGTATTTATTAACTGATTCTGTACCAGGACTGCCAGTCTCAAACTCTAAATTGTTATGAGTTTATTCCTCCAAGTCTATAGAAGTTACTTACAATTGTTAACCGTTTAAATTATAAAATAACAATATGGTGTCTGTGTACCAGTGCCTGCCGTAAGAGTTAGAGCCTTCTGGATTCCTGCTTCTCAGCCTCTAGGCTGAGATATTTTTTCCAGACGCGACCCAAGGTGACACTCTTGGTGACCGGATGTCTGCCTTCGGACGTGAGAGGGAAACGGGGCTACTGCTGCAAGCTGGCATCGCCTAGACACAGCTTAGGGCGGCCTCACAATTTAATTGAAAGGTTTCTCCAAACTCAGGCAAAGATAATTATTTGGGTTTTATTATGAGCAGCTTCTGAAAGCCTAATGCGCTCTTCCTGCGCCGTGACGCCCCAACCCATAACGCTGGAGAAGGGCACGGGAACACTGAGAGGGCCTGGCAGGAAAATTAGCCCGGTTCATTCCATCCTCCGGGCAAGGAGGGAGAAGCGGAGCAACCTCGCTCCGGTTCGGCCAACAGCCAGGCGCAGC
>JAWLRI010000145.1:602876-676289 GCA_034781795.1 Crypturellus tataupa
GGGAGCGGAACACGTGCGCGGGCCCCGCTGCTCGCCCTGCGCTGGCACTGGCCGGGCGGCCGCCGAAGCGGCAGGGCCGCGAGGGACCGCGCCGCGAGTGTTGTTGTTAATCGGGAATAAACGTGACGCGTTGTTTGTGCTAATTAATCTGTTTTTTCTTTTCTTGATGTGGTAACTGAGACAATTAAACTTTTACTCCAGACGTTAAACAGTTTTATTTTTTCTTTTACTACAGTAACATTTAAATGCCGCTTTAAATTTAAACTAATAGGAATTCTAATGAAAGTCGTTAGGAGTGTTTAGCGAAGTAATTTCCATTTGCATTTTTGAAACGGAGTAAACATTACTATGTAAACCTGACTGGCTTTGTGCATCATTAAATATGGCAAATGTTACAAGCCTGCTTAGCCGAGGGTATTGCTTTTTTCTTTTGCTTATAGCATATCTTTGCTGTGGTTTGTTATGAAGGAAGTAAATAAAGCCATCCGGGTTGCAAAACCAAACCGTTAATAGATAGGTATATTATTATTATTACTACTATTACTATAGTCCATGAAACTGTGCTTGCAGACAGCACCTTCCTACCTGGCTTAGTGCAGGTCCCAGCACAAGGGGGCTCTGGTCTGATCATCAGGACTTTTGAGGACACTGACCTGTTATAGAAAAGACTAAACTGAAAGACCTACTGGTCTAACTAGGACCGAATCCCCTGGACCTGGTTTTTAAACTCTGCTCTTGTGGTAACTCACTGCTGAACAGACAGAGGAATTTGATGCTCGGGTTACAAGGACAAGGTGCTGAATCCTCAGTGTATTGATTGTGAAAATGCTATGCAAAAAGCTAACAAATGCAAATGTTTTAAAGATAACAGAGTCTTTTGCCTATTAGGTTTACAGCGTACAGACATATTTGGATAGATGCACTGTAACCGGGGTGCTGGGTTTGTTTACAGACAGATATTTCCATATCCTTCCAGTTAGGGGATGTTTGCTTGAGGACATGGACTATCTGAAATTTGCTTCTTTTCTTTTTTTTTTTTTTTTTGTTTTTTTTTTTTTTTTTTTTTTTTTTTTTTTTTCTAAATAACTGTAGATGAGGCCAAGAGCTTTTACTTTCCATGCAACTTTTTAAAAGTTGCTCCTCTTCCTGTAAATGCATTTAAGGTTACCATGGTTTCCAGTGATGCGGAAGACAGCAGTGGTGCGGCGCAAAGCCCCAGGGTGTCGTTAGGTTTGCTGAAGGAGCACTGAGAACTTTTGGTGCTGTGTGTTTTCCAGTGGCCACTGGGCAAAGCAGGTATATACATCCTGGCTGTTGGGGTATGCTAAAACACCACTGTTATGATAAGGACAAAAATAAGCGCACTTGTCCCGAAGAACAAATGTAGAGGACTTTTAATTGTGTATCTAAGTCTGACTGTGTGGTAACAGTGCAAAACTGTTCTTTACAAAGGCAGATTTTTAGATTCTCAAGTGACTAGATTGCCTCATATGTGAGATCTGTTTACAAACCTTCTTGTTACTATGAAGACAAAACAGAGAGCCATATGCATTCATGTGGTCCTTGCTGAATAATGGTACATGTGTCTGCTTGAGTGTTTGGCAGTATATCATGTTTAGTTTATGTGGTGGCACCCTACAAGGCCATTCTTCCTTCACTTTTAACCGTTCATAGTACTGTTGGCTGAAAATGGTTATGTGAATAAAGTTATGGTACAAGCCTAGTCTGATTGCTGTTAGGTAAGCTGACACTTTTTAAGGCAGGAAGTTTACAGCATCATGCCAGACTTCTTTATTTCTTCGTTTATTTAGGTGCTTGTTTTTAAAGGAGCGAAGATGAATTTGCTTTAAGCAAAAGTGAAAGTAATGAGCACCAATCTGTATGTCCTCCTCTTCAGCGCCTTCCCTCCAAGTCATCTTTGGGGGCAGTTACTCGTTTTGAAATCTGACCATTTTGGGTAAGGTAACTGGCCCATAGGCGCTCTCTGTCTGACAGAAGTGGTTTCCTTAGCTAGGAACTGTAATACGCGCCTATCAAAGAGAAAAAATGCTTGCTATTTAAGAGCGTTACTGTAGGTGGAAAGTTGATAAGATCAGTTGTGTGACCTCTAAATTGTTATGAAAGAAGGCAGGCCATCTTTCAGACTTCAGTATGGGGGGGGGGGGGGGTTGTAATAAGCTGTGGTTTGCTATATGGATGGTTCTCCATCCTGCTCTGTAAGCATCATTCAGCAAGTTCCACAGTTGCCTAATTCTTGATTCTGCCCAAGAATTCCAGATACAGTTGTCAGACCCATATACTAACTTTCTGCAGCTGTCCTAGGTCATAATGTGAGTCTGGTCCAAGAAAAGTTGCTTCTTGATGGAAATAGCCTTCACAGAGAAAAGAGGAGAAAATATATATATATATTTTTCTGTCTTATTTATGTTGCTTATTGAGAAAAGGTGAACCTGAGGGTAAATTGTTTTAAAGTATTGGTCCTTCCAACAGGGAAAGTGCTTAATTCTTGCTAGATCTGATGGGTTACAGTCTTCAGCAAGAGTTAATTACTAATATTAATAGGACTTTGGTAGAAGCGCTGTATGCAGAGACTGCATACATCTGCTATTTGAAAAACATCTGAGAAGTCTGATACTCCATTTTTAATTATTATTATTTAAAGAGATTATAAAAGGTTATTCTTCTCCTAACAGATTCCTTACACAGCTTTTCTGAAGGAGTATGCTATGAGTTAAAGTAACCATTTAGGAAAAAAAATGTCTTTCTACTGTAATATAACTGATCTTTTTTCAGTGGAAGAAACTATCTAGCAGTTCTCGAAGGACTGAAGAAACAGCAAGCTAGATAGGAGAATTGGAGAACAGTATTTTTGACTAGCATGTTTCAGTCTGTAATTTTGGGTACTACATTTAATTGGAGTAGCACAGAGTTATCACATAATAACAGCAATTTCAAGCCAGCAGTGCCATTTTAATAGGAAATAGCAGGTTAGCAGGTTGGTACTATTTAGTTTCTCTGTGTAGGAGTTAGCTATCTTTTATTTTATTTTATTTTATTTTATTTTATTTTATTTTATTTTATTTTATTTTATTTTATTTTATTTTATTTTATTGAGTTTGCAACCACTTCTATTTCAGCAGGAAGCATTAAAAAATTTAATTGGGGGCATGTTCTTCTTTCTGGAGTGAAATTAGGACATACAAAAATACTTGTCTGACAGCCTAAGAGCAAACAACCATTGCAAGTAGAAGCATGAGAAAACTTCCCCTGACAACCAACTAGTGAACCTCTACTTGTACCTTAAGAGATCATCCGTGAAGTTAAATATGTTAATCTTTGTAAAGATATAAACATTTTTTTGGAATTTTAATGAAATAGCAAGTGGAAGGTACCACATAGTTCTGGTTTTCGCAATATGGACTTCTACTGATTAATTAAACAACTGACTTGATCTTAACTACTCTTTCTGAATGAGTTGCCCCTGGTAAGATTTCTCCCCACCAATCTCTCTCACAAATCTAATTACATGGAAAGAGGTGAGAGGGTATGGGAAGGGGAAGCAGTCTGATGCAGTGTTTCCAAATCCCTGATGTGAAATAATCGGAAGGCACACAAATATTGTATGTATCTTGGCCTGTCAAGTTAAAAGTCTCTCAGTCTGTTTTTATCTTGTGATTAATTTCTCACCGTCATTAATGTGGTCTAAACATTAAGAGTTTCCTCTTGGTGTGGGAAATGTTTGGGCATTCTGGGCGCTTATTTTGATTTGACTTTCAGCTACATCTTGTATATCTGTGAAATGGCCTCTCACTGTTCTCTATACGCCGGGGCGATAACGGGAAAGCCTGGAGCACAACTGTACATGCCCACAGCACTGCTTGTGTTTCTGATGTATTCATTCTGCCATGAGTGTGCCTCTTCTACTGTTTCTTGAAATTGAGTGCTACCTTTTACTTTTTTACTGAGTCCTAAGATTCTCAGTGGAGGTTTTTATATGAGAAAGCAAAAATGTGTATCTGTTTTTTCTCCACTTTCTCTGAACAAGGAGCTTGGCTTGCCTACATACAGAAAAAACTATCACTTGGATGGCAGTATTCTTAAAGTAGTACAGTACACCAATGTAGATTTATTATCCGATATAAATTCCTCTGATACATACTTATGCTGATACGACTAGTTTGTGTAGTGAGTATATTTATTTTTCTGAGTTTCTGTGGGGATTATGCACATCCTAGCTTTGTCAGTGTATATTAAGTCTCAGCAGAAAGAATTCTTTCTAAAAATGAAACAGAAACTTATACAGGCAGTAATGGGTTACCTGCCATTTTCATGTACACACAGATGTATATTGTTGCACCTCATTTTATGTGCTTAGCAGAAAATTATTTTGTTGTTTTTAACTTATGATTGACAGTTCTATACTAACATATTCATCAATTCTGAAAAGTATCGCTCCTTGATATGAAATTTTAGTTTCTGCAAAGAAACTGTAAAAAATATGTTTCTCTCTAAAAAAATGTAAGTTTACCTCATTGCGACTTTAGTAGGTTGGAATAGACTACCTAGGTCTGACTGAAATCTCTGATTTGTGGCAGCTGCTGAAGGGAGAAAAACGATATTTTGTATAACTGTGTAATATTTTTAAAAGGCAGGCTTTAGTTACTATTTTGTCATACTAGAGGAACATGAAGTTTGATGGTTATAGAAAAAGTTTCTTTTTTAAGTAGTATTTTATCATAAATTCCATATAAACAGTCATATGGGAAAGAAGTTAGATAATTTGCATGTGTAGTTCAGTTTAATAGAAAAGTAAAAACTACAGGAGCTAAAGGGAATTGAAACTACAGTGTCAGGTGACCTTTTAAAGGTCATGCAGTAAAACAGTGTTTGATCTGCTTCATAAGAAAATGCTTGTGAAAGACCAGTGTAATTTATGCTGAGTTTCAGAGTAGTTCAGACTATACTGGACAGAATATGATCATATAGTAGACTTTAACATCTAAGGCTTTTTTGGTTGCTGAGGTTGTAATATTGGCCCTGGTCTGACTGGACTAACTTAATCCCCCCAAAACCTAATGTTGTGCGAAGAATTCCCATGTGCTCTGCTTGGCAGTCACCTGCCAAGCCTCGGCTGCTCCCCTTACCAAGCGCTTCATGTACAAGGAGAAACACTGGACTTTTTTAATAAGTAATTTAAAAGGCCGAAAGCAATGTCCAATTACATGTTACAGAGCATGATGCCATCTCATGGAATTTAATAGAGCCGAATATTTAATTTTGTTAAAATAAGATTATTTAATGAACAGTTTTCCTAAAAGTAGTATCTACACTTATCCAGTAATCTTTATTTTTGAAAAAGAGTAACAGGATAAGCAGGATTATTAGAATTAGTCTTATTAGACAATATTCTTTTCTTTTTTCTTTCTTGTTGACTATTTATATTAAGGATTTCAAAAATGTTTTCCTTTTAAATAAGAGAAATAACCCATTCTCAAATGGCTCATTCTCTGTATCTTGTATTTGTTGTTTGTATTAAAAGAATACACAAGCGGCAAGAAAGAATGTAATGAAATAATTAGTAGGGGTTACCCTTCCTTGACAACTGTGTACTTGTAGGGCAAGAGGAGTAATCGGTCGAGGGGGACTTGCTGGCATGTACTAATAGTGGTCATAGTTCAGAGCATGGCGTTTGGAGTACAGAAAATTCCAAAAATATGTAGTTCTATGTACCTTATCTTTCAAAGACAGCTACAGCATTTCACTTAGTGGGGAAAAAAATCTTTATTTTCTCTAATTGTTGTCAATTTATGTGAGATTTGAGAGTAATTTTACTTCTGTTTGTATAAGCCTCACCAATCAGAAAGAAGTGTACTGGAGGATGACATAGGCCTCTATTGAAACTGGCATCTATGTAAGCTAAGCTATGTAAACTAAGTGTGTAAGTATCCTGTGTGGCAACTGTAATTGCCCCTTGCTGCTCATCTAGAGATTGAATTTATAAAACTATTTTGTTAACATTGTCGAGGAGAAAATAGAGTCCAGTTCATGGTCTTCTGTAGCACGAGATGATTTTGACACTTCCTCATCTAATTAAAAAAAAAAAAAACAAACTTGGGAAAAACTGAACACTAAATGTGAAGTATTTGGCACTGGTGAGGTTGCACCTTGAAGTTTTGGGTCCCTCACTACAAACGTGTCCAAAGGAGGGCAACGAGGCAGGGGAAGGGGCTGGAGCACAGACCTTACGAGGGGCGGCTGAGGGAGCTGGAGTTACTCAGTCTGGAGAAGTGCAGGCTCAAGGGAGAGCTTGTTGCTTTCCACAACTACCTGAAGGGAGGCTGCAGTGAGGTGGCAGTCAATCTCTTCTCCAGAATAACTACAGATAGGAGAAATGGAAATGGCCTCAAGTTGTGCCGGGGAGGTTCAAGTTAGACATTAGGAAGAATTTCTACACGAAGGAGTGGTGAAGCCTTGCAACAGGCTGCCCAGGGGAGTGCTGGAGTCACCGTCCCTGGCAATGTTCAAGAAACGTGTTGATGAGGCGCTTAGGGACATGGTTTAGCAGGGTTGGTGTTGAAGGGCTTATGGTTGGGTTCGATGATTTTGAAGGTCTATTCTGTGATTCCATGAGGAAGGCATCTACCAAATAAAGATGGTATCAACTTCTGCACAGTCAGTTTTCAAAGTGGTTGTTATACGAGTTGTATTCAAAATAATATCTTGTACTTCTGTAAAATGCATTCTTGTAAAGTGCTTGTGTTAATCTGTTGATGATGAATGTGTGAAAACAAGCCCAAGAGCGATGGCCTAGCAGTTGCACTTCTCTTCTGGCTGGGATTTAAAATCAATTTATTTATGAACATCTACATATCTTTTTTTTTTCTATATTGTCTGAGACAGAGCAGTTCTTTAGTTATAAAGACATTTATTCTTGACATTCATAGATACCTAGGAGCAAGACTCAACCCCACTAAAGTCAATAAAAGTTTCCACACTGACTGTATTGAAGGTAATATTTAACCATGATTTTTTAGATCATGAAGTCAGACATTTTGATGCTTTGCATTATGAATAGTCTATCATCTTGATCACTATGAGCAGTCATGAACATAATACTAGGTTCTTAGAATAAAGAGGTTTTGCTCTAACATCGCTGCAAAGCTATGTGAATTACTTTCAAAATTCCTAGCAAAGTTGTCATATAGAACTTGTAGCCCAAAATGTTACTTTGTGCTTGGTCTAGCATAACTCCTATGGAAGTCAGTGGATATTCTGACTGTGATGGGCATGCTGTATTTTTTTAGTTTTGTGAAGTACAGCTGAATTGTAATATGGGCTTACTAAGATACTATTAATGCAGCTGAAGAAACTTGTCATATGTGTAAGGATACGAATCACATTTATATAAGAATATCTTTGATTAGGAAATCACATCATGATGTTAGTTAAGTGAAAGCACGAAGTGGTTTTCTTTTGTTTTGTTTTGTTTTAGAGCTAGAGTGATGCCAAGGACAGTATTGCTACCTCTAGTAGGTTGGTATGGTGGCAATAAAATGGGATGGAAAGGTAAAGTTGGTCTACTAAGTTATCTGTCGTGTTTTGTATTTATTAGCTGTGTATTGTTCAAATCTTTATTTTTTTATCTCTGATTTAGTTAATTACTAATTAAAAATATACAAACCTGTACTCAGCTTTAACCTAATTTATCATAGCACATGGTGACTAGTGACTAGTGACAGAAAGCTTCAGAATCAGCAGTGATTTAGGAGAAGTACTATTCTAATTTGGCGTAATTTGGAGGGTAGGTTTGACACAACTAGATTTTGTAAAGGACTAACATAGTTGTAAGCTGGAACTAATATGCACTAGTGAGAAGATTCCTATAGTGCCTTTCTGTGGTTTGTTTGGTTATTGGCAGCACTGGGTTTGCATATTGTCAAGTGATGAAAGGATGACACGTAGATCTTGAATTTCAAAACTTGCTTTGGTTTTAACTCAGCTCACTAATAGTTGAAAACTGTTATAACTTCATTGACTCCATTAAATTAGTTAGAACTAAGGACAAAATTAATCAGGACAAAAATTCATTATTTTGTGTTGCTTTTATGGACAGAGAGGTGAGAAAGTAATAGGCAAGGAATTGGAAGTATATCCCATCCTGCAAAATATCTCTCTTGGAGGATGGACAAGGTGCACTTCCACAGCAGCCTGGAAGTGCTTGGTTTGTTTCTGGCTTACACAGCTTCCAGTTTCCAGAGCTGATCATCCTGAACCTTTCATGAGGGTAGGTTAACCTGGACATATTCACTTGTCAAAGATAGGAGTGTAAGGAGAAAAACCTCTGCTTTAGTTTCAGTCAAGAGTCCGCTACGTAATGTCTTATAATGGTGGCTTTGCAGTCTTTGCTTTTTCTTCTGTGTAACAGCAAAGTTGCTTTCCTTCCCAGCTTTCCTTCATTTGGTCCCTAAATCAACCTCTGCATAGCACGTGGGACAATGGAATTACTTTATGTGGACCTTTCCAAAGCTTCAATGCAGCATATTTTCCACAAATGGAGTGACTATGGGAGAAATCTTTTTCTCTCTCTTATGACCTTAGTAATTAAAGAAGAAAACGAGGATGCTAAATACATATTTCTGAATATATGCTAGCTGAGGATGAGGTCTAGAGGGGAATGGGGAGGGGAGATGTAAATTTGACTGGTAGTGAATTTAATTGCATACCAGAAGTTAGTCTTACCAGATCAAGCCTTTCTCTAGCATTACGTCCCCAGTTTGCAGAATGGTAGTACTACAATCCGTAAAATCCTTTGTGAGTTGGAAGTCAGAAAAGTATGTCTTGATGAGTAACTAAGAGTCAGCAAAAAGCATTGTCTTGGATTCAGTGGTGGTATCCTCCGATTTCCATTGTTTGGCTTCTCTGCATGTAATTTACATTTACATACAGTCGGAATACAGTGAGGCATGCCTCCATACCTTGCTTGGTGATTGCAGGTATTTTTCTTTTCGTTTGCTTATTGCACAGCCTTGATTTAATTTAGCTGCAGCATTATTTGATCCGGGTCAGTAGTTTAAGCACTTTACCAACAGGCAAGGGAATAAATGAAACTGATTTTGACTGACTGGTTCCCTGTCAAGTGGGTTGTCTGGCACACCAAGAGTACGATGAATAGATTTTGTGGCTATTTACAGGCTCATGAACTAGAAAACAGAGTGCTATGCTTCCCAGTTTCATTATGTAATTCAGACAGTGTCACATCCAGATGATGGGATTATACTTGTTTTTTGGTTTGTTTCATTTTTAACTAAAAAAAAATTGGCACTGCTGCTTTGATTTTTTTCTCAAAAAATATATACAGATAACAAAAGCAAATTGAGGGGGTTTGCCATCTCAAATAAAATACTTAAGTTTATGCATATACACCTACATATGTTTATGTGATCATAGCTTTTGCCCCTGGTTGTATTCAGTCTTCTTCACGATACTCTATGCCTGGAATAATTTCATGACAGTTAGTGGTTGCAGGTCTGCCTTATTTGTTGCTGAGAGGAAGATTTGTCCTATTGTTGATGTAGAGTTGACTTTTAGAATTATTTAAACATATTTAAAATAAATTAACTTATTTGCATCATTAATGTGAGAGTTTGGGCATTTTTTTGCACAAATTGATGTTTTGGTGCATATACATTTATTTTGTTAAATAGGTAAAAAATCATGTTAGTTCTCTATAGTGGACTTTTATGGATTTATTTTAGTGTAATGGGAATCAGAACCTGTCCAGGAGACCTTTCTAAAGTTATTCACTGTTACAGGTGCATGGCTGACTTGATGATGCCACAGGAGTCAATATTCATTCAGTTGAGGAGTGTCATTATTGCCTATAGCTGATTCAGCCAAGGTCTTATCTTGGTAGACCCTGAAGATGTTTTCCTTCTCAGCAGAGGCTCTCTGACTTCTTTTTATATTCCCCAGCTTCTGAAAGACATTATCATGTCACTTTTATCCTAGCCAGAAGGTTAAAGGATTAGTTCTGAGGCCCTGTCACTGGTGATTCATGATGGCCAACTTGTGTGTAGTGCTCGTTGACCTCCACCCTGCTGGTCTGTCAGTTCACTTCAGCTCCGTGGCTGAACTACTGGTTCCAGGTCTCCTGTATGTAGATATATGGCCAGAAAGTCAAATCAGGAACGGACTAGCCCTGTAAATGGATTATGAAGGATATCATAAAGAGCATTCAGATCATGCCAACACTGGTCATCTTGTTGCTTGGCCTTCGGTCTCTGTTGTGTCAAATGCAAAACCATCTTGCCCTCATCCCACAGCCTTCAAGTCAGTGCCCTGCAATTGAGAAGATGATGATAGGAAGCTGTGCTCAGCACAGCTTGTGTTACGTTGCAGATTGCTTAATCTCTTGTGAATAAAATGAAAACTTTGTCACTTTGGATCAAATCCTGCCTTCAAAGAAGTGCAGAATGGCAAGTACTCCCTGGCTTTCGTGGGGGGCTGGGATTTTGCTGACAGTTGTAGAAGGGACTTGTACTGCTGTTCCTCTTCACTGTCTCAGCATATAAATGGAAACTTTTGCCATACAAGGTTTACTCTTTAGTGGATATAATAACAGTAGATGAGAATACTGGAAAAAAGTGTCTACATGGAAACAACCTCTAGATACTTAAGGCAAAGAAGATATAACACAAAGGGCACTCTCAACAGAAATGATTGTTATATTGCCAGATGGTATAAGGTAATTTGGAAAGAAAGAGTAAAGATATATTCCCTACCCCAAGGTGCTTTCATTGTCTTTTGAATATAAGATGTGTAAAGTTTTACACACGAGCATTGGTACTGACAGGGGCTTAGAGCGGCGGTTTCACATTTTTTTTTTAAAGTTATAATTCATTTGAAAAAGAAACTCACTGGATTCTTTAAGGCATCATAGCTCCAACAAGAGTTTGTGAGCTTGGATTTTTGACTGTATCTTGCTAACTTGTAGTCTTGTTTCACCAGTGAGATCTGGTTTTGGAGCTCCTTGTTAAGATAAAGAAATGAGAAACTTGGATTTTATTTCACCTTGTGCATGCTTTCATTTTGGTATTTCTTTTTTTAATCAGGTCTCATACCACCTTGTCTCAAGTGGCATTATTTCTGATATGTATATATACACATACATACACCTACACTTAGACTTTGCGTTGCTGTTACTTTGTGTTGCTTCAGTGCTTATGATAAGATAGCAAATTATATCATCTACCATCTGTGATCTAGCAGTGCTGAACTGAATTGGTTCACTGATGCCTGGGTTTCTCTTTGTACTTTTGCACTTCTAAGTGTAGCTTAAAATTTTAAATTGAATCTTGCCAATGAAAGGTTGACCAGAGGAGTGAAACTGGTTTTTTTCTTCCATTTTTAAGTACTACAACTGAAAGTGAGAAATGAAGAGGAAAAAGCTCAGATCAACAAAAGTTTATGACATGATTTTAAAATATATAACCTTGGGCAAAAAGGGCCAGTGATTGGAGCAGTTCTTGAGTAACCTAATTGTTTGATAAGGATCCTTGCCTGTTTAGGCTGTTGTTGGTTGTTGGAAACATTCCATTTCTAAATTTGTGCCTCACTGCATACCCTGAGGTACGTGTACAACCCACTGTAATTGCACAGTTTATTATTTTATTAATGAGAGCTATGATAATGTGTTGGCTCATGAGTTGCCTCTGCTGCAGCTCTGGTCTCCTCACTGTGGAGGGTTCTGCGATTCTGCTGTTTGCTCACGGGATGGTGATGGAGACCAAACGCGAAGCCTTTACAAGCATGGTGCAAAGAATTCAGACTTTCCCTTAGACCCTGTTATTGCAGCCAGTGGAAGGGAAGGCAGGATACCTTTTTAACACATTTCTCATGAGTAGGAACACAAGAGGCAGAAGTAAATTCTGTGTTACATAATTCCAAGTGCCCGAACCTTCACCAGCGGGAAGGCAGGGGATGTACACGTTTATTGCTCATCCTACCCATGAGAGAGCAGCCATACTACTTGGATCTGGGTTGCTCCTGATTACCTATTTGCTAGAGTGGCTGGAAGACTCGTACAAAGTATGCTGTAAGGCACACAGCAGTGAACAAGTGTCCAGCATGCAACAGCAGCTCCTGTTTTCCATGAACTTTGGGATTAGCAGGCGTCTGAGGATGTCCACTCCTGTGCTCGCTCTGGTATCCCAAGATACCAGATTACGTATACTGGAAACCTGGCGCAGCACACTAGATCTGTAAAAGAGCAGGAAGCAGCACTGGTGGAGGTGTGGGCTCCCACTCCTGTGGGTGCGGAGTTAGGGAAATCCAATTTACTGTCTGTAACTCTGGAGGTAGCGCGTGCCTTCCTGTAAGAAGGACCCAGCCAAACGCCACTGCTTTGAATAGCTAGCCGTGGCTGCCCAGACAAACCGGTATCCCTTAAAACGTTGTCCCTGGACTTTAAGGTCTCTGGAGCTCTGCAGACGCTGTGGCAGCCCAGGACCCTGCAGCCTCACAGCTGGCACACGCGCTTGCACCGAGGGCTTCGCAGGCTGCCTCCATACTGTGGTGGCTGGTAGGAGTTCCTGCAGCTTCCAGAACTGCTCATTACAGTGCTTGGCTCTTCTACAAGGGCTTTTCATAGCTATAGCCCCTGTGGCTTGCTGCAGCATGGTTTTCTTGTGGAACAGATGGTATATTACGTAGAAAGTTACTATATTTTTGTAGCACTAATTTTTATTTATTTATTTCACTTCTTGTCTCTCTTTTTTTAAAGTGGGTATACAGTCTTAGTAAAGCATTTGAAATTGATGTTAGATTTGGTTTTAAAATATTAATCTTTGTGTAAGCGTGCAGTAGTGTACAGTATACTTTTAATTAAGCAGCGTGTGTGTTTTCTGAAGCATTAGTGAACATGTTTTCATCATTTCTGGAATTGTAATTCATTCAAATTACTTGAATGGAAAGCACCTCATAAAAGATCTTTGAAAGGAAAAACAAACATAGTCTTAAGCAAGCACTGTACTTACTGGAGTACAGTTTCATTTTTGACTCAGAAGATAGGTTTTCTGTATCTAATCTTTGTTTTATTTTTTAATTGATATCATCTGGTCAATTCGAGTGAGAATGCTATTCCCATAAGAAAATATTTAGAATAAATATTATTGTTGCCTAGGATTTTGTTGAATTCATGAGATACAGCAGCAGTCAACTTGATTTAATATTTTTAACATTTTTATAGTGTTTTCTCATTGTTTCCAAGAAAGCAATTTCAGTAAATATTTTAGCAATTGCTTTTGGTTTCTTGAAATTAGATTACCTATTGTTGAAAAGTCTAGGTTCTTGAACATAGGTTTCAGATCTGCTTTGCCATTGTTAGGCACTTGAAATAAATTCCTAATATTTACTGATCCCCCAAATTACTAATATTGCCTGATGCCTTTTCCGCTTCTTGTCTTCCAGGACATAATTTGTTTGGTCCAATGAATCTTCGTAAGTCGGTATTTATAAGAGATATTTATTATTGCAGGCCTTTGGTTCCACTTAATGAAATCATTGCCATATATTCACATATGTGTATGTGTAGATAAATACACACACATATATACACACAGACACATTTACACTGTGTTTCTGCATACAGCAGTGGATATATTAAATGCATGGGATCATTCCATATGGAAGGTAAAGTTTACGTTTTCCTGTAAAACCCAGTCCTTGCTACATCAGGAGAGTCCATTTTTCTCTTTGCAAGGTATGGTTTTTGCAGTAGCTTCTGACAGCGAGGCTGGGCTCACTGGTGGCAGCGCGCTGAGCTACGCAGGAGGAGAGGCTGGTGCGGGCTCGGTTGTGGCCCGGGGGAGCGCGGCGGGGGGCAGCCTGGGGTGCCTGGACGAGAGGGCGCATTGGGAGGGACGGGCTGCGTGTTTCTGATCGCCACGGCCTCACTCCTGGTTGGGTTGTGTCCTTCAACACAGGCACTCTTCCCAACTGCATCCTGCATGCAGCTGCGTGTAGGCTGGTGCCAGGTTGGCCATAAAAACCAGGCCCTCTGCTTGTGTGTGGTTCACGGCTCTACGAGCGAGGGCTACCAGGTCCAGGGTCTGACTGCCGGTGAGGGTAGATTCACACGCACAGTGACCTTACTGCTGTCTCCACAGCAGGTTACTACTGCCCTGTCTTTGGGTGTTGCTGGATGTGTGTGGTAGAGAAGAAACCTTATGTGCCGTCTTCTACTCTTTGAGCATCTCGTAATAGGTTTTGGCTCAGATATTGGAGCACCTATGATGTTATAAAACAAACAAACAAAACAAAAAAAAAAGTAGCAATCAAATGTTTCAGTGGTGGTGTACATATTTGTAGCATGATACAGTCCTCAAATTTTTTTACTTCCTTGAGGCTTTTAAACACTAGTAGTCGTCTCTCCTTAGAAAAGCTTATACCTCTCTGCTAACCATGAGAGAAGTTTGTACCATTTTTCTTTCACACATATTTTGAAGATCTATAATTACCTGTTACTAAACGTTTGGCGGTTTGGATCTTGTCATCTTTATTTTCCTAGTTCTCCTCATAAAAATGGCATAACATATTTTTAATTATCTGTTTATAGGACTGCTGGGGAGAATTCCTTTAATCATGAGACACTTGAACAAAAAGTCTCAAGATAATGGCTTTTCCATCTGTATTTCTCAAACATTCTTTCAAATGTAAAGGAAGGAATTATAAAAACTTTATAACTAATTCAAATTCCCTAGTGATACAATATAGTGGTTCTATTGCACAGATGGGTTTTAAAGAGTGAAAGTATAATTAAGTTTGCAGGACTCTGTAAAGGTGTAAGATATTTTGTAGGTAAGCAACCTTACCTAAAAAGTGAGTTGTTTTCCATATGCAACCAATAGTTATTTCAGAGTGGAAAAGCATGTATTTTTACTGGCATACTGTCTCACGAGCAGTGAGACCAGTTTGCAATTTGCATCTATCCATTTGCTTTGAGTGTTAAACTTTAAAAGAAAAATGTGCAATAGATGTAGCAGTTTTTTAAGATATTGTGATCATATTTGGATATAAAGTATACTGCAAAGAACAGATGGCACTTTCTCATGTCAAACCATGCTAAAGATGGTGTAATCCAGTAATGGAGCAGTAAGACATAATTACCTGAAGATTGACTTTCAGGATGGGGATAGCTGTTTGAAAACATTGCCGTTTCTTGTTTATTCTCTTTATTTTTTTTAACAGACATTACGTTGCAATAGGTATTTATGTATATATATATACATATATGAAAATGCCTATTACAATATCGTGCATCTGGGCTGAACTGCTGTGCAACCGAGTCTTATGCTGCTGTTGTGCCATGTGGCAATTACCTCAGTACAGGCAAAAATACAAACAGTGGGGGGCACTTTCCTTCTTGAATATAAGGCTAAAAATAGTTGACCAAGCTCATCCTGAATGTTTATAGTACTTAATGCTTAGATTTCAGAAAATCTAATGAATCTCTTTATGTGTTGTTTAGGATGCTATGCCTAGTGGAAATATTCTTGAGCACACTGAAGGTTTTGTCCCCTTTCTTCTCCTTCTAGGAGAACATTGCCATGCACACACCTGACCATGTATAACATGGTCCAGATCCTGATCTATCACCCACATTTTTATGGGCCAGAATGGGTCAGAATATCAGCATTTTGCTCCAACTAAATTAACCTGAACTGTCTCTGCTAAAGTTAATGCTTGATTTGGAAATCAGATTTTCTTTCTCAGATTGTGTTCTACATACTGCAGGAGACTGCAAATACCAAAGCCTCATTGTTCTGCCTTTCTACACAGAATAGGGTCCTGATGTCAGAGTGACAACCGTCAGGATTAAATCTTCAAGTTAATATAACAAATAAGTACAGGTTTCTTCATACTATCTGGGCAGTGACTTTTCAAGGTGAGCTATCTTTGAACCATTTAGCTCAAAAGGAAAGGGTAGAAAATAACCAAACCAGTTCATATTCTTGTAGAATATGGTTGTCAAAGCATATCCAACATGTTTAGTTAAAAAGTTTGATTATAAAAAATGCTGTCTTTGACCTTTTAGTAAAAGGAGTTGATTGGGAAAACATAGCATATGTCCCATGGAAGATACAATTAATTACAATTTCAAGATAGAGCTTCTCTAGTTTCAGATTTGGCACTTAGTGTTTCTATGGCCTGAAAGGTTACCTTCAGTTCCTGGGGTGACCACAGGGTGGTTACTGCAGAAATACAACAAAAATATTTTTTCTTCAGCTAGTCATGGTGGTGTGAGATGAGAGGTGTGGAAAAAAAAGAACAAACCCTCCAAATACCTTGTAACCATCTTTTCCACCATGGTATGGTTAATGAAGAAAATTATTTGAAACTCCTCTTCCCTCAGCGGAAGGAATTCCTACCTGGTCTCTCATTCAATATGCAGAGCTGCCCCATGCACTCCAGGGAGGTAGTTACTGATTGGAATATAAAGCCTTTAGCTTTATATTTTGACAAGCTGAGCGGCTAATGTAAATGGAGTCTCTGATTTATCCCACACGTGAGAATGTGCCTTAAGCATATCCATCCCCCAAGGGAGGATGAGCTATAACCAAACCATTCCTTACACATGGTTGTCTAATCTGTTCCTTAAAACTTCCTGTGAAGTTCCTCTAAACCTCCCAAATAGTCTATTTGAATTCTTACCATTAAAAAAGTCTCTTTAATGTTTAACTTGAGAAGGTAGTAACGGCAGGTAGGACTGCAGTCCAGGTTGCCCCTGCTCTTGCCAGGTATGTATACGAATGATTTACTTAAGGTCAGCCAGCCGGCCTGGGAAAGAGCCGGTTCCGGAAGGCTGAACTCCCTTGCGCATGCACAACTCCTGTGCATTCCCTCTTTTCCTTATTTGCTTTGGAAAGGGAGGGTGAAACTGAGCAGAAGCATCTGCTTTTGCTTTGCTGGATTGTCAGCCATATCTGACGGGCATCCTGTGATTTTACACTCTAGTTTTACCTGCAATGCATTCGCAAGACGTGTTTTATTCCACGGCATCCAAAAATACGTAAGGCATCATTTCCAGATGCTTAAGGAATAACATAGGCAGCAGCGAGGGCTTCGTAGGTTTCTGCACTGTGGCAGCCCTCCTTACGCGAGCTCTGCAGGGAGAATAAGAGCAGCACGGCTCCTGAGCAAATATTGTTTCTGGTCACACACGGGGCCTTGCAGCTGAGCCTGGTGACACGCTGCTTAGCTATTTTGCTATGCGAGCGCGGAGAGCGCTGCCTGCAATAAAGACTCTGCTGGTTTCTCCTCCGAAACCGCCCTCCTTGCGGTGTGTTGGAAATGACTGAACTTTGGCCCTCAATCTGCTGACACCCTGAGGGAGTGTAAATGTAATGACGTCTTTACTTGTTTCAGCTGCACAACAGGAAACGCTCACGGCCTCCCCGTCTTCCTGCGCTGAGAAAGCGCTGCCTTTTTTTCCCCTCTTCCCCTGCAGCCGAGCGGGCTGAGACCCAGTTTCAGGTCTGCGCTCCGCAGCGAGCCCGTGCTAGCGCCGTGCCCTCCTCGCTGCCTCCTCCTTGCCCGCGCAGCCAATCAGCTCCCCATTGCTCCGCTCCAGCAGCCGTGCGAGAAGTAGGGTAATTTTTTCCCCCTCTCGCTCTTTTTTTATTATTATTATTTATTATATATTTTTTAATTTTCTTCCTGGAGAAGTGCCTGGGAGGCGCGTACTGTTGTGTCGCAATGACTTGCTTCACAGAGCATGTCCGTGGACACTGCTCAGCTGAAAGGACCGGGATGGTCAGGTGATAATTTGCCCTGGGGAGCCTACATCACTTGCAGAGCATAGAGGACACCCTGCCAGGTGGGCATGCAGCAGTCCTGAAATGTGGTCCGAATAGCGCTGAATACTGCTGAATATAAAGGGCCCAAATAGATTTCTTTGCCTGATGAGACAGAGAGCCTTGCTTCTTGCAAAGCATTGACAGGAAACTCCTGTGTTTAACCGTCTCTTAGCTGTGGCTCCTGTACTTTGTGACAGAAACGGGTATAAGTAAGAATGGTTATTGAGAAACACAAGTATTTTGCAGTTAGCTAAGGGAAGAGGATTTTATCTCATCAAAGTCAGCCAAAGCATTAAAGCAATACAGATTTCTTGCAAGTGAAACTAATTGGTTCAGCATTCAGCTGTTACTCTCTTTTTTTGGAGGGTGGTGAAAGGGGAAAGAAGTCACTCTTTCAAAAAAAAAATGCATATGCACTAGTGAGTTTGCATATTGTGGTGTGAGAAAAGACACTGAACCATGTAGAGTGTAATGTCCTGAATATGAAAGATTTAATTAGTTTTGAATATAAACAGTTTTGGTGCAGTTGATTATTTATTGCTTTAATGTTGCAGAGACATACTATTTGAAGAGCAGCTTTTGTCTGGGTTCTGTAATAAGCAAATTTTGAATTTATCTCATTAATCTGTCCCTCTACCTAGCAAAATAGCTGTTTGTTTTTAACAAGCTAGAGTTACGTAACATGAATCATGCATGGCAAGATGCTTACAAGCAGGAGAAAGTAAGATATGCAAAGAAATAGCTGCATCCAGCCTTTTGCAGAATAGGATGTGACTAGGTTTTGAAATCAAATACTGTGTATTGGTTCTTTCAGCCACACAGACACGTTCCAGCTATTCATTATGACAACGCATCTTGAAACAGAGCCCTGAGATGGGGGTGGTTAACAGAAGAGGGTGAATTTGCTCAGCCAAGCCACGTGCAGTGCATGGGGGTGCTGCATACATGCCTGCCAAATCCCTTTCCCTACTCCCTTCCTTCCTCCCCCACTCCACCCCCATTTTTCCTCTAGAAAAGCATGGTAATAAGAGTATAGACTGTAAAGCCTGTTAAATGGGACTGATTTCACGTGCAAGACAAAATAACTTCTTGAGCTGTGATTATCCCTGGAAAGCATTATATAAATCACTTTTCTTCGTTTCGGCATTCTCCTGTAGGGTCATTAGGCATGTATACAGTGGTCTCCTGTCTCAAGAAATTTTACAGCCTGTTCATGGAAAGGGGAAAGCAAGTGGTTATACAAATGCACTTAATTTTTCTTTTATATTTTTTCTTTTATATTTTTCCCTGACAACTTTCTTTGCTGTTAGGCAGTTTTGCTCTTCACAGATGTGCTATCGTTAAGCCTGGAATGACCTTTTGTTTTGTGGCATAGATACAAATATGAAAAAAATAATATTAGAAAATAAAGGAATGAGAATAAGAACTGTTTAGGAAAGGAATGGTTGAGAATGCTTGAATTTGCTTTTGAGGCTGTCTCCCTCCATTTCATTTTTACTCACTACTGAATGTGCATATTTAACACTGTGGTTGATAGTGACCTAGTATAGATAGTAGCTGGGATCTTATAATGAGCATTAGCCTCATCTGTAAGCTGTTGTTGTACACAGCACCACTGGAGAACAGAAGATGAAAAAGAATGGATGAAAATATGCATTTTCTGACACAGAAGGCCAAGGGAAGTGAGCAAGGCAGTTGTAAAAAAGTGGGCAGTGTTGTTCCCCACTGTCCTTAGTCTCCAGACAAATGGGGGTTCTCTCTAGGACTCTCAGAGCAACAGCCTTCAGAAGAAATTTGTTTTTCATGAAAATATGAAAAGAAATTTCAGTCTTTGAAATGATTTTTTTTTAAAATTATACTGAACTGACTTATTTTTTTTCAATTGTGTGTCATTGTTACAGGACCAGAGGCATACTGCTGGGAATGTAAGTAGTGGCACATAAGGACACCTACATTTTGTAGATAGTGAAGGACCCTTTTCTGAATTAGTGTTGTGGATCATATGCTCTCTATTTCTATTGATTCTAATGCTCTTTCCTTTCTAACTCTATAGTTATCTTTGGTTAACTAATAGTAATATCCTTTCTGCAACCTCATGGTTTTCTTAATGCAGAATATTGTGCAGGGACATCATAGGAAACTGTTGAAATATTTTGTCTGTCAACTGTAGCAGGGCCACAGCTTTCTGGTGTGGTTAACTAGGAGGGTTTAAGTGTCCTTTGCATGGATTTCTCTTGCTGTTTTGGATGCGAATGTCTAGTGGCTTTGTCAAGAGTTGAGACTTGTGTGGCTGGGAGGGTAGGAAACCAAGAGACCTTTCACCTCACCTTGCAGCAGAGCCCAAGGGATGGACACGGCTGCCAACCCGGTTTTGCAGCTGCTGCCTGACTCACCTGCTGCTTTGAACCCTCTGTGGGCTGCACGTCCTTTTACTCATGCCTTACAGTTAGAGCTGGTGCCTGACAGCCTTCAGCAGAGGAGGAGCAGTCATGGGCTGAGTGCTGACAGGTGTGAGCCATGGGCCTGTGGCCCAACGTGCGGGCATGGGCACGAGCTAGAGCAAACCGCCGCTGCTGGGCTGTGCAGCCAGGCAGAGGGAGCAGGGTTGCTGCGCTCCCTCTGTTGCTGGAGGTGTGGGTAGCAGAAGAGAGACTGGCCTCGATTTCTGGTGGAATTTCTGCTGCTATCAGTGCGATCTGAACGAGCAAAGTAGAACAAGTACATGGTTGTTAGATGAAAGAAAGTAATTACCAGGAGTGACGGAGATGTGTGTGCCGGGGGGCCAGCAGTGGCTTGTTCAGGAGAAAACTTTTGCATGTGAGGTTTTTGAATAGATCTTAAGAGGTTAACAGCCTGGTTCATAACATGTTGCAGAGAGAGAGATTCCTTGCTCTGCAAGTAGTTGTACACAGTTCATAGAATCATAGAATCATTACGGTTGGAAAAGACCTTCAAGATCATCGAGTTCAACCGTAAGCCCTTCAATGCCAAACCTGCTAAACCATGTCCCTAAGCGCCTCATCTACACGTTTCTTGAACATTGCCAGGGACGGTGACTCCAGCACTTCCCTGGGCAGCCTGTTCCAATGCTTCACCACTCTTTCGTGTAGAAATTCTTCCTAATGTCTAACCTGAACCTCCCCTGGCATAACTTGAGGCCATTTCCTCTTTTCCTATCTGTAGTTATTCTGGAGAAGAGGTTGACCACCACCTCACTGCAGCCTCCCTTCAGGTAGTTGTAGAGAGCGACAAGCTCTCCCTTGAGCCTGCACTTCTCCAGACTGAGTAACTCCAGCTCCCTCAGACATTCCTCGTAAGGTCTGTGCTCCAGCCCCTTCCCCTGCCTCCTTGGCCTCCCCAGCGCTGAGTACAGGTCGATGATCACTTCCCAGTGTCTCTTTGTCCTTCCTGAAAACCCAGTATATCTGGCCCATTCAGACTCTTGAGTATCTACAGAATATTCTAAATATTAACCCTGTGTCTTCATTTATCAAGTTATTCACTCATTGCAGCAAACTTGAAATAATTACCAACTTCATTTCACTATTTTGCCAGTCAAAAAAAGGTGAAATTTAATTTACACTAGTTATTTAGATGCTCAGCATGGAAGTAACTAGGTGCAAATTAAGTTTAAGCAAGTTAAGGAGAAAAATACATTGTCTGTTACATTTTCCAAATTTAATGTTCTATCTGTATTTCATTACCAGTCCATCTGTAAGACAAATTCTCTTAGCAGATTGAAGCATTTTTTTTTCAGGAAAAAAAAATGAATGTACAGCTAGGCTGATAAATTAAAAGAAAAGTTTTGGTCTGAAAATATTAAGATAGAAGAGTATCCTTACTTGTTGTAGGCTTAATTTCTCTTAACTGTAGGCCTCAGTAAGATCTCACTTAGCAACCATGTAATGGGCTCTCCATCCAATCTGTGTTGCTGAAACACAAAATTTTTACCTCTCCAAAGCTAATATACATGCCTAAAATCCACCTTAAGGTAATGCTTAGTTTTCTCTAACACAGTCCCACAGCTTGTCCCATGTAGACCTGCCACTGCTTAGAGAGGCAGAGGGCTTGTGATTTATGATGGTGCTGCTGCTTTTGGGATAGAGAAGCAAAAGCTTTGGGATAGTCGTAGACACGAGTGGCCGTGGAGGTAGATGGGCCAAATGTCTTACCAAGGTGAGTTCAACCCTGCAGTGAAATGGCCATGGAAACGTGGCTGTGACACACTTCTGTATTATAGAGAACTTTGTTTCATATCCAAAAATATGTTTGTTCTCTTTCTTTACCTCAGCTGACCCCGGCTGTGAACCTTTCCAGACTTTGGAGATACTTGTAGCTAGACTTTGCTTGGTGAAAGGAATTTGTTTTTCTCAGTGCGCCATGCAAGGGCTGGTTTATCTGCACGACGCACGCTTGCTTGAGCAGTTGCCTTCCACGCTGCACTGCTTGGGGGTTAAAACCCCCGCTGTGGTGGCTGTGCCAATTCAGTTACTTCTTCAGCAGTTCAGTTTTGCTGGTGTACTGCAGTAAGATGCCTAGTGCCATTAGTGAGAAAGGAAACTTCATTTCCACTAAAATATCTTTATGTTTTTGGAAAAATGAAATGGGTTTGATTTAAAAAAAAAATCTTAAAGAGTTTCTAAAAACTAGAATTCCATCCCTGTTTCAAGGTACGTTTTTTTTTTTTCACCTGTAACACTGGTTTTAATTCATGTGATTTGCACTTGAATTTTGAACATTTTGCATTTATTCTGGAAATTACAGTCTCATATACATAGAGTATGCATTTTATTTTATTCTGCTTTGTTTTCCTATCTGTAATATGTGATCACACAAGCTCAAGAGTATATTGCTGTTATGATATATTTAGTGTAATTCTCTATCTAAGGAAGTATGGTCTAGTGACTAGCAGAGTAAGCAGAGACTTAATACATACAGGAGTAATTCCTGGTTCTGCTACACACTTTGTGAATTTAGGGTAAGATTTACAACTTTTTACCCTGATTTTCATGTGACACATTCATAAATACAAATTGGGCACAGAAATACCTTTATGGCATATTTATGTCAGTTCCCCATCTATAAATATGGATTACTGGACTTTCTTACCTTGCAGGGATGTCATGTAGACAGCTGCTGTATTCTGCTATTGATCTACAGAGAGCCAGTAGGAATTTTGTGCTAAAATTTATTGCAGGATTTGAATCCTAATCTATCCTTGAATCGACAGAAAAAGTAAAAAAAAAAAACCAAAGAAGTGACTCTTCTTTGGTCAATAATTTTACTATTTACTTTGAGCAGACTGTTGCTCTTCAAGATCTTACAAGTCAGGCTGCATGCCCTGTTTCAGAGTTCAGTTCCGTTTCCCTTGCTTAAAAGTGGAAACTGTCTGATGAAGATACAGTCAGAAGTTAAAACATCAGAGAATGGCAACCTGCCCTGAATCCAGATGTTAAACTGCGGCAGAAGAAAGGGTAAATCTTCCTCCCAATTAAACCGGTAAAATTCAAGATGAAAATTGAAACGTTAGACGTTGTATTATGGTGAATGTCAGAGTGGACTGCAGCTTTGAGGAGCAGAGAGGGAAGATATTTCCCCTGTTGAAAGGATGCATATGGGCAAAGCAGGATGAACCTTTAATTTTTTTCCCATGAAATTTGCATTTTAAAGTATGTGGGTTATTTAAAGGGTAACTAACATGAACAAAATCGAGTTTAAGACAATTATTGGGAATACTAGCAGATGTTTTCAAGTTTACAGGATGTATCAGCGTTTCCTAAATCTGTAAAGTACCTGTGGGGACTGTCTCAAAGCCTCATTTGGAAGACTGTGTGCTAAATCTGCTGTAGGTGTGATGCAGCACAACTCCGTGGACGTTCATGAAGCTCTGCTGATTTAAACCAGATGATGGTCTGGCCTTGTGTGCCTGAAGAGAGTGGTTTCTTTGGTCTCTATCCTGATTCAGGATGTTGTGACTGAATATAAAGCTATAAATATCAGATAGGGAATTAAAGACCACTGTGAGGGAAGGGGAGTTTACAGTTCAAAACTGTAAAACTTTTATTAGCTAACCTTTTAAAATTCATTTAAAGCTAACCATTCAAAATTATTTTATCAGCAACACGAACTTCTAACTGATTGTCAGCTCTTACACAATATTAATAAGCATCATTACATATACTTTACATTTGTCTTTACATATGTTGCCTACACATATGTCTTTCACAGTCACATTCTAAGTAGCTGTGTGTTCATGGCGCTGTGTAGCCAGCGGTGAGGGCTGTGGTTCTTGGTGTTTCTCACTTACCGAGGTCAAGGGGATCAAGTGTGAGAGCTTAAGAGTGAGAGAGGTCAGATAGAAGAGGATTTATCTTCTACAATTTTCCTCTTTTATATCTGGTGTTTTTATACTTTTCCTCCGTTCCCAAAAGGGGTTCTGCTTTGCCATTGATACTGCTTCTCCATTTTTCTGTTGTTTTGCCTGTCATCCTTATTGGGTATTTGGAACTGCCCATTTGTAGCCCTTTCTGGCCCCTTTCATTTCTTGGGTGCCTCCTTCACATGACTGTTCCTGCCTGCCTTTGGCAGGGTGGCGAGTGCATTGCTCACATATTTGTGTGCAGTTGTGCCAGGCTATACCCTCCCAGTGTTACAAAACACTTACATACTAAATTTAGTTGTACTATTTTATGTACTTATGCTCAGGTTTAGGACAAGCTAATAATAATTGTATCCTGATTAATACATTTATACTCTACAGGTCTCACAGGTAGCTGTGCTGGATGCAAGGTTTATGCTAGCAAAGCTAACTGCACTTGAATACCACACAGAATCCGTAGACTTAAAATCGTGCTCATATAGTGATTTTTAAGAAATAAAGAGTATGAACATTAAAAGATAACTGTTACTTGTGAAAAGAAATAATGACCTTCAGAATCACAGTTGGTGGCTGAGCTAGAAGAAAATCAAGTTTATTGCCAGTACTTAGAGTTAAGATACTCTCCAGGGCTTTCAGATGCTCCAAGATATTGTCAGGGATCAGTGTAGAATTTGGGACCTAAAACTGGAAGAGGTAGAATGACAACTTTGAAATAGATACTGTGTATGTATTTGGTGATCCTTGAGCTAGGTCAAGCTAGAGGGTAGTAATCTTGTCCTCTCATTATTTAGTACAATGAAAGAGGTAGAATAAACTTCGAAGAGATGTAATTCAATACAAGTACCTCATAATATTGTGCAAAAAAAGTCGAAGAAAACTGTGCCTAGTTTCCCTCTTTTATATACCCTTTCTACGAAGCTGCAAATCCTCTGCAACTAAATCTTGGGAACAAAATTCTAACTCTTTTAAACAGAGTATTCTTCTCTACTTTTTTTTTAATTTTTTTTTTTAATAAAGCATTGGATAATGTTTTACTGATAGACTATACTAACAGATATAGTCATTTACTGCATATCAAGGTTCAGCTGTCAGGAATTACAGGTGTGCTCTCTTATTTCTTTAGTCTTATCTTTACTTTTACCTTTGTGGAGGCATGGTTAAAATTAATTACTTATTTTTATGTATTCATTTGTATATGTTTTGAGACCAGTAGTCTGTTTGTTTTTGGTGGGGAACATAAATAGTTAGAACTTGGAGAATGTAAATGCCACCTTGAGATTCCTAGATTGCTCAGATCACTACTCTAAAATGATCGTCTTAAGATGTGTTTTTTTTTAATTCTTCCTATTTAAGTCTGAACATAGCAAACAAAAAAAAAAAAACAAACTAAAAAAAGAAGTGAAAGATCATAACAAATGGAAAATTTCCTATGTTAGGTGTTAAGCATAAACTATAGTCCCAGAGAGAAAAGAAGCCCATATGGGGCCAGAAATATCTTCTGCTTGCTCAGCAAAACTTCCCAGTGAACTTTATATTTCAGGCAACTTTGTAAGTTGTAGTGAAATCACTGGGCCCTACATATGTACTTGAAATCAAGTACATGCGCATGTACTTTGTGAATAGAAATGAATTGTTGAACTAGAGCCAGAATGGGGAATTTTGGGACTCCTGCTGTTCTGCTTGTAGTATTTTGCAGTAGAGTTTAAGGTTGCAGAATGACACCAACTGGATCCACAGAACAATCTGCTCCTGTTCCTGTGAATTCCAAATTATTTTCCTTCTCACATGCAAAGTTGTACCAAGATCTGCATTTAAAAACCCATCTGTTATCCATATTATATCAATAGGAATAAAAATTCCAGACTTCTAAAATACTCTGGTTACCCGTTCCATACTGCTGTCACCTGTCTTTCAACTACAAGTCATATCTTGTAGTTGCACTTACTTCTGGCTGCTCAAAAATTTTCCTCCCACCAATGGAGGAAACTCCTACTTGCCTAAACCGCAAAAGTGGAACCACAGTGGTAGAAACTGGTAGTGGAAAGAAATGATTGCTTTTGAAATAAGATGCTTTTGATATTATAAAATGAAAAAATTGCTTTTATAATGTAATGTAGTAGCTTTTTCTTACCAAGTGTGAAAAATGATATTAATGTTTAATGCAAATATTTTCTTCATTTTTTCAGTGTTAATATTTTTGAAATTCCATCAGTGTTATGTAAGTCAATATATTTTTTGTGACATACAAATATGTTATTTGCAACACAAAATATATCATTTTGTACATCTCATAATATCAATTTTTTGTTGTTTACTAATTGTTGCAGTAAAATTATAATTCTAGTGCTGCTGATTATAATGCACCTGCTGCTGATCCCGTTTTTGTGAGGTAGTAGTGGTAATACAACCTTCACACATTTTTTGACAGATGAACTTTGTGTCTACGGGAGAGCAACTACATTAACCAGTCTTTTTTTTTTTTTTTTTTTTTTATTCTTCAGTTAAAGCAGCCAAGTTTGGCCAGAACTAGAGAGACAATATTCTATTATTTCAGATTTTCAGGGTTTTCTTTGTAACTGTAATGGGTGCTCACATACAAATGCATGAGGACACACTTAAATATGTAACATGCAAACATATATAAAAATATGCCTACAACATATCTACATAGAGAACAAGTTAATTTGGTTATAGCTACATCCTGACACTGTTATACTCATGAAACTTTGATTCCTATTCCTCACCAATCCCTCTAAGGATTTGGAGTAGAATCTGTGTTCGTGGGTGACCTGTCTTGTTCAATTTTGCCTGACAGGAAGGACACAAAAGTCTTCAAACACATCTGAACAGCTAATGAGCTAAGTAGCTCATTTTATGGAGACTTCTGTTTCTGCTACCGAGTAATAGAGCCTTATCTCAACATGTCTTACTTGATTTAGCACTTCCGAGGTTTCTCTTGAATGGTACGTATGGTACCTCTCATGAAACCATCCTGAAAACAGAAGCTTTGGGAGTTTTTGACAGAAGCTGTTTCTTAATAGGTTAGTACAGCCAGGGATGATCCCTATCTGTTTCCATTCACACATTCCTGAACTTCTTGAGGATTAGGACACGGAGGTCCGTCATGCAGAGGAACTTCTTGGTATGGAAGGGTCCTCTCAATGTACCGAGACTTCAAAGAAAAGATTTGGGACAGGGAAAATCTGAGAGAGAGTGAATGACACATTTCACCCTTCAGCTAGGGAATAACTCTCTCCTGAATTTAAATGATCGGGTCAAAGGACAATGCCGTATCCCTCTGTTGATCAGGACATTAAGCATAGTTGGAAGTATTTCAGTTTCAGATAGTATTTGATAAGACTCCTCTTGTGATGCTGCTGAAATAAGGGAGGAAGGAACACGAAAAAAAAAATTGGTGGGAATAGTGGATGAAAAGATCCTTTAAATGAATAAATAATTAGAACAAAGCCATAACGTTCTAGTAGTGTAATATATTGTCTGAAATATTTACTTGATGCTTGCAAAGGATCATAGAAGCACCATGGACTTTTTTGCTACTGAATTTCAGTCCCCAACATTTGTGGGTAGAGAAGTGCAATACATGAAGCATTTTCATATTTTTTTATAATGAAATATATTGTTAGGAAATAAAGCATATGTGTTTTTTGATAGTTTATACCTTGAATATAAAGGCTTCTAATTTTTGGTGTATACATGGATTCATGTTCTTAAATATATAAGTTTTGGGTAGGCTCTTTGTGAAAAATAAACTGCAGTAGCAGATTTTTGCAGTTATGCACTAATAGTATCGGATTTAGACGGTACTATTTGGCAATGGCCTACTTCAAGGGACCTGAAGAGATGTATGTGGGGATAAGTACTGACCTTCCATGGCTCTGAAGCAGCAGCAAGCCAGGAAGAAGAGCTGATGGGAAGAACTTCAAAAATGACTATAGCTGGGATATGTCAGCACAGTCAGTGCTTTAGTATTTCTTGTCATCTGCATTCAAAATTCAGGTCAGAGATGAAAAAGTACTGGGATAGAAGGTCATCAGGACATGATAGTAAAGCAACAGCGCATGTTCTAAACTTGTGAACTTCAGCACTGCATCTGTCTCAGATGCTCCAGAAAACACCCCCAACTTTCTTGTATGCAGCAGAAATCATGAACCCTGCTTTGCTATAACCAACTGTGTGTCTTTTGAATGCAGTGCTGTGTTCTTTAACAGGAGAAGACCAAGAACTAGTCCTTGATCTGAAGGTCAAGTGGCACGGTGAGTTCACATCCATGTGGCTATTGCAGGTCCTTTGCTGCACATTTATCCTGGGGAGACTCAGTTGGAGTAGTCCAAAACACAGCCAGAGAACAAGCTGTCAAGCACTTTATTCCTGTGCTCAAACTTGTTTCCTGCTTTTATTTAGCAGTATAAACACATCTGCAGGTGTTTAATTAGTTGTGAACTTCATCTTTTAGCACCTATTATATCTATTTTCCCTATGTGTTCTGTGATTTCTTAAGAGCTGACGTTATATTTTTTTCCTTTAATGAGAACACTTTGCTGTCTACTTGAGCACAACTAGAAATCTGAAGGAACTTGCAGAACATCATTATTTTGGAGATCACTGCCTCTTTGTCTTAATTTTTTTACAGCAGTTTTTAGGGGAAGACAGACACACACAGGCGTGACTGGACACAGAGAGATTGCAGGTCTTTTTACTTAGGAAACCAGTCTGCAAAAGAGATCTTGAGAGGAAGGCAGCATTTGTTCCTTTGAGAATACTTGCTGGATAGAAAACTGTGTGAAAAGGCTAAAATGTTAGAATTGTGTGGTGCTACCGATCTATTATTATGATTATTATTTGTCTGATGGTAATATCTGAAGGCTTTTATGAAGATCTAGGCTTCCTGATGTTTAAGTCTATAGAGGCAGTGAATGCCACAAAGAATCTAAATATCCAATAGGTGAGAAGAGGGAAGAAATGTTATCACAGGGATCAAAGACAAATTTGGAGATGCACTCTGCAGTCAGATATGAAATCTGTGAAAGTTAAGAGATCAGTCTTTTTCTCAAGTCCAATACACTGGTAACACTCCCGGCACTGCAGGGCTCATTCCTGTGGTAGTCTGATCTGCAAACTTCATGTTAAACATTCAATAAACTTTCAATTTTTTTTTCCAGTGAAGCTCTTCAACTATTTATTTATATGTGTCTTGGTGCCCTATGTTTGTATGTTTTTGAAGTTTAAAGATGTCTCCTGACATAAATACATTGATTATTTTCTTGAAGATTTATGGCATAATATCAGAAGTAGCTATTTTTAAAAAATTACCATCTTGTAAAAGTGAATTTCTTGTTTCTTTGTCTTGGTAATGTATTCACAACACTTGAAAGGAAGTTTTGATAGAAGGAGATTTCTACCCTAGCAGGGTAGTATCCTGTGCTTTAGTTAGGTCTTGTCAAGCCATTGTTTTGCTTTTCTTATCATAAAGATCTTGTGTCTTTATTTGTGCTCAGCTGTGGACTTGAGTTTCCTGTAAGAAAGTGAAATAATTAAGAATTTATACTACAATATCATATGTTCTCTGTTTGTAATTAGGTTTGTTTAGTTGAAGGCAGTTCTTATCTCTAGGTATGTATGGTAATAGGTGGTATGTATACCCAACAGTATTAAATAATATCTTGTATCTATGGTTTTCTGTACAGCTGCAAAGAAATATAAATATTACTTATGTGTATGTATGTGAGAAAATAGGTAACACAGAGAGATTCAAGGTCATCCATGCAATGACTAGCAAAACTAGGGTCTCTTAATCCCTGCCAGTTTTCATGAGCTGTTTTCATGAGCTGATGTTTCCAGTGACTTTGTCTCTGCTTGTAGAGCTATGGGACACATCTGTAGGACATTGGAAGGGGCACATTTAATTTACTGGTCTAGAGGTGGCCAGTGGGGACCACTGGTACGCAGTATGATATGCCAGATGGTTTATCAGAATAAGAAGCCATTAAAGGAGGAGGATGTAGTGACAAAGAAGAGCATGTGGTGGGTTGAGCTTAATCTTTAAAACTGTGAACACAAGGTCACCACACCTAAATATGGTGCTGGTGAGAGGAATTAGGGGAGGAAGAAGGGTGCTCGTAGCCTAAATCAGGAATTCAGGTTGTTGAGCAGTTGTGCTATATGGTGGGGGAGCAACACCCCCTTGATAGTAGCTGAAGGAATTGCCAAAGATCTGACAGATCTGGTCTGGTCCCAGAGCGACAGACCTGAGATACTAACGTAAATGATGGGAGAAATAGTCTCCATACTCGGAGCCTGGGACGCATGTACCTTCTTTGTGTATTGAGTGTAGTTTCCATCAGGATTTCTAGCACTGACTGTGTCCTTTCAGGAGAACTAAATTTGTCATTAACTAGAAGGAAGTGTGAGAAGATGAAGCTCGTTAAGTTTTATAGGCATGCTACTCTTGCTTTTAAATTTGTTATTGCATTTCCCCCAAGTCTTCCTTGGGGAAATACTTAACTTGGATTTCCTGTGAATTTTATCATTGTTTCTTCAATTGTTATTATCTGCCTTGAGATTATGGCCACAGCTTCTGTCTGCTTTATTTTCCATCAGTCTGGAAAAGGCTGGGAGTCTCTTAGTTTCCATAACATGTAAAGAGGAAAGCAGAAGTCCTGACAGATTCGAGGAGGGAGCAGGGATGGGCAGAGGTGACTGCATGAAACAGACAACTGGGAGCAGGTCTGGCAGCCACCACACGAGCACATAAAGCACTGCCAGCGGATACCTAGTTTTTTTTTTTTTTTCTAGCTAAGAACCAACATACTCTCATGCAAACAGCAATAAATAACTTTCACCTAGTGCATCACATTTTTTCTGGGATCAGCTCGGACTGCGAGAACAGAGAAGCGGCTGCTGGCAGTTACACTGGGCCTGTTGTTATTAAGCTGCACAGCCATTTGAATAAACGTGAAGAATCTAAAACTCGCACTGCTGGTTCATCCATCACACAGCATCCTCTTATACTGCAAGATGAAATGTCCAGAACCATCTTTAAGATGCTCTCAGCAGACACGCTGTTGTTCTGTCTAAATGCACGTCAGTAATCTCATACTGAAAAATATGATTTTACCTTCCACTTACCCTTATGGATACAGCTTGTCAGAGCAAACATGGTGCTGCAAGCTTATCCTGCTTAATGTCAGCTAATTAGATTCATTTTTGAATACAGTAGTAAACCAATTTAGTTTTGTCTTTCAGAGCCTGCAGAGACAGTTGAGATTCTCGGATGGATTTCTGTCTCTGATTAGCAATCAAATCTCTATGTGCCTTTTTAGACAGACCCTTGTCTTCTTCTGCATGTCTCTCACCTTTACTAGGGATGTTAGGGAACTGTGCATTTTTTTTCCACATTTTCATAGCTCCAACAGGTACTGTCACATTTGACAACTTGCTCGATTTAATGACTTTTATTCTCTGAAATGAAAGTCTGATTACAGTTGTTGACAGATGAGCCAGCTAGGAATAGAAATTATTTTTAAATATTCCTGATCTTAAATCTTGATCTGGGAGGTTGTTTTTCCAAGGCATTACTCTTTGCAGGATAAGTGCTTGAGGGGCCTTCTAACATAGAGCTAACACACCAGCCTCATCATCACCAGATGATCATCCACATCACAGACCGAATGTGGCAGCCTTCATCCAATGCTCCAGTAATGTTTACTCTATCTCTCTCAATATATTTTGTGATAACTAACATTCACAAAAATGAGGTACAGAATTAGAAAGAAAAAGACAAAAAGAAAGAAAAATGAAAACAAGTTTGAGTGTGAAGAACAGTAAACTTGATTAACTAAGTAGTATGAATGAGTATATTCTGCCAGGAACAATCTGATGAATATTTTTTGATTTAAAATACTTCTCAGTGCAGGTTATTAACTAAAATCCAATAAAACCTCTTGATTTCTTTAGAATTTTCATGTATCATTTTTGTACTGCCCTGACATGCCCCTTATTCCTCTTGTGCAGTTTTGTGCTGGGAGTATCTCTCATCAATTCAATGCTCTGATGCTTTGGGAGGGAAGATAATTCTATATTGCAGCGTATTACCCCATCTTTGTAGCTTTAATTTTCTTTCCTCCTTCTTCGCTTTCCCGCTTCGGCCTACTTGTTGATGCTGCTTATTTGCATTAGGACACTATGAATGTAGAACCCAATTGCTGTTAGCAGCAATGTTTCCCAGTTACTGAGAAACTACTGGGTTTGTTTATTCCAGAATAGAGCCGAATATTTGCAAATATGTTTTGTGAAGAATCTCTTATTGTTGCTATTTGTTCTGTCTAGAAAAGAGGATGTCAGTATGAATAGATGTCAATCCAGCATATTTTTAGGTAGTAGGTTCATCCTTTTTTTATTAACATTTTTGAAACTTTCTTAACTTTTTAAATAACTTTTATTAACATTTTTATTAACATTTTATTAACATAGTAATGTTAATGTAGTAACATAGTAATGTTTACAGTTCTGATGATACAGAACGACAAATGGCAGAAAAGTAAAACATGAGACTAATTACACTCTTAATTCATTAACTTCCTTGTGAAGAAAGGCTTTTTTGTTAAATTAATGCATTTTCAGATCATTATTATGTCTTTTTCATCATGTTAATTTTTTTTACAAGGAAATTCATAGCATTTTTTTTTTTTTTGAAATTGTAAGATACAGATATTTTAAAATTCTTTAAAATTCTTGGTATAAGATATGTGTTTGGACTACTGTTTAGCTTCTCTTCGGGGTGAAGAGAGCAACTTTTCTGTAGGATGTTATGTATATATATGTTTTAGCATTGTTGTAGGACTAGTACAATTAGTTTTAAGAAGTGATCACACACTTAAACTTAATGTAACCTAGCTGCAAGAAATATGTTCCAACTTCATTTTTTTTAACCGTGCATTTCCTTAAGATTACAAACATATTGCTTGTGAAAGTTAGGCTCTTAACCAATGGCATCAGAGATTAACACTGTCTAGTCATAGAAAATATGCACCTTGGACAAGAACTGTGTGCATTTTCCTTAGAATTCTGTCTTTCTGCACAGATTGAAGGAAAGACTTTACGTGCTATGTCCCTGGTATATTCCTGTCTACACTAGATATCTCCATAGTTCCCAGGGACCACTTACTTGCCAATCTTCTATATAATTTACAGATTTCTTGAAGGCTTCCAAGGTTCTACTTCACCTAGAAAAACTTTTCTTTTGCTTCAGAAAAGTTGCTTTTAAGACTTTTCTGTATATCTTTTTCAGAACTTTCTTGTTTCTTGTTGAAAGAAAGACTTTAGGATGTATCTACCATGAAGATCTTTTGTAAAAAATCTTGGAAGTTATCTGACTATTCCCATCAGCTACTCCTTAGTTCCTCCTGCTCAGTCAAAAGTGGCTGATTTGGAGCGCTTTTTTTTTTTTTTTGCCAGGCTCCTATATGGCCTCTGAGATCCTTCTGTTTCAGCAGAAGCTGGTAAAAATGGGATATCACTAGCAGCCTTGAAAATCTGGACCATGGCTTTGACATGGCTGAAGAAGAAAATTAAGAATCAAGGAAAGGAATCTGAGCAAATGGGGAAAAGAGGATACTTTAAATAGAGACTTGCAAACTCCTTTCATACAGGAAATTGAACAGTATGAAGGCAGTAATCACTTTTGATTGCTACGACCTGAATTAGTTTTGAACTAATTCGCTAGAGATGAAAGATTTCATTTCATTTGATTCTATGTGTTGTGATACGTTTATGTTCAACATGTAGCTATGCTACAGCCATTCTCTTCTGTTCATGCACTGGTGCAATATTTTTGCTTTGGAATACTTGTTTTCCAAGTGGGTCAGAACAACAACAACAAAAAAAGAGGTAATTATTTGAAAAGATCTGCAAGTTTTTCTAAAGGTGAGTGAAGTGATGCTAGTTAAATGATTACGTGCAGTCAATAGGAAAAGGTTGATGAAACAACTGCAAAGAATCTGTAAGCAGAAGAAGGAGTTGCAGAGATTGTTGTATTTTCCTGTTCAGGACAACTGGCCATTTCTAGCAGCATAATTTTGTGGTGAGAATGTTACAAAGATTTCTCTAGGAGGGAAGATTCTTTTCAAGTGTGTGCAATGGGTTCAGAAGTAAATGCTTTTAGGTAAGAAGAAAAACAGAGTTTTAGGAAGCAAAATGTGAACAGTCCGACAGAATGAATCTAACATGAAGCAGGACGTCTGCTTTATAGAAAGGACTTGTGAAGAGTAAAGAGTGTGAAGAGTGGCTATGAAGGATTAAGAGATATATTCCTTTAAAATCCTATGGCTACCACATAAGTCAAAGCTATCCCCCAAATCCATATGATGCTCCCCTACTTTCTAGCTCTCTCTCCCTAGGAATGCAGATACCTAGTAATACTTGAGTTTTTTTTTGAAGATCAGGGACTAACAAGTCTTCCCTATGCATTTTCTGGCAAAACTGCCCAGAAAGATGAGTGGATTTTCATATTCTGAAGCCCTTGTTTGTTAGGTCACAAGTGCTGTAAGTTTTACTGTATTTAAGTTTTGCTGGTTGTGGTCCGCAGGGTCCCACTCGCACCGTGTTTCTGGTCCACCCTGGGCACGGCACCCCTGCCAGGGTGGGTTTATTGATCCCTCCATTTCAGCCAAGTGCGCACTTGTCTCCCAGGAGCCCTGAGCTGCACATGGGTCTCTCAGTGTTTGGTGACTTACGCAGCAAGATGTGAATGTTAGCACAAGGCAAGGAGTCGCTGCTGGGGTTGCAGCCAGCGTGAGCATGACTGAGGTGGTGCTCCAGCCCCAGCGCGCTGCCTTTTGCCAGAGTTTTCTCATTAGGCTTCAGAGGAAACCCCCATCTGTGGGCACGGAGCGGGGGGAGCTGGCGGCAGGCCAGAGCCCGCGGGCTCCGCGCTCGCAGCTGGGAGTGTAGCAGGAATCCCAGCGACGGGGCGGGCCGGGGCGCCCTGCTGCCGGCCGGCCGCCACGCGCGGACGGGGCCGTCGTGCTCTCTGTGCCACGTCGCGCGCGGCCGCTCAGACACCCCCCAGGGCCGGGGCCGTCGTCCTTGCTGTGCCGCGGCCGCTCAGCCACCCTGCGCAGCCTGCGCACGCGGGGCCTCTTTTCCAACCTGGATGCTGCTGTGGGGCAGGCAAACACGAGATACTGCCTATTAGCACTGGACCCATGGGAAGTGGGTACAGCCCTTGTAAGGGTGAACTTTTTTTTTTTTTGACCTTGGAATATGTTCTCCCAAACTTAGTCTTTACGCAATTTTATACTTGTTATCGTGGGGGCAAATACAAAGCATAGGACTCGATTGGGGTGGCAGAAAATGAAGAAGTATACGGTGCAAGTTGTTGATGTTGTTAACTGGCTAGTGAGGCATAACAAAAACAAGAGCCAAGCCATTCTGGAGATGTGGTGGGGCAAGGAAGCATTTAAAAAATGTAAACCGTGGCTAAAATCTAAAAACACCGTTTATTTAAAATTCTTTGCTATTTACCAAACTGTCCTCTTAAAGCCATTTTACCCCAGGATGAGATACAGCTTGCAGACTATGAGGAAGATCAGTTTCTGTTTGTGAAGGCTTGGCTGAAAGAGTTTTAGCTTTATCTCCCACGTGAATTCTCGGCACTGTGGGTGCGTCACTACATGTGTGTGTCTGGGTACAGTTTTGAATATCCTGTAACTTATTTAATCCACATTTTCAGAATAACGAGAAGGCAACTAAGCTGCCTTTTGCCACAGTAGCTGTGTGTTACACATCCTCGTGTACTGCAGAATGAGGCAATAAAATTAGCAGGCACGAACTTCTTGTTTCAAACCTTTTTTCAGGGGGCCACACAGCCTGAAAGACCTTCCTTTTATTTAATACTGTAGACTTTAGGTCATCCAAACCTATGTTTGTTTCATTTAGTTGTGTGAATCTTCCGTTACTTTTAGTGGAGAAAATGCTTATACAGTTTTTAAACTGGACGGCTTACTTATTTGCCTATAGTACATATGTTTTCATTCAAGACAGCACTGCTAGTACAAGTTCATTTTGCATGCTTATTTATTGATTACTTACAATATATGTCAAAATATTTAATCACAGACTCACTGATAAAGTGATTTTAAATTATCAAATGATTACAAACAAGATCATGTAGTTACCAGTAGGAAAGAACGCTCACATAAAAAGGCTTCATTCCTTCGTGAGGGAGCTACGTGCTCTACCTTCTTCTAAACTAGTGGTTTTCAATTAAAAAAAGAGAAGGAAATGGAAGCCAGACTGATAATATACTGAGTTGAAGGAATTGAGTACTGATCAAGAGCCCGATAACTGGGAAAGGTGAAGCTCTGAGTCTGCACATGAGATAGCTACAACCTCGGCATTAAGAGTGTCAACTCATTGCTTATTGTTTTGATGGTGTGTCTCAAATCTGATCTCCAGCAATGGGACAAAACAGCAAAAAATCTTTTGCTTGCCGGTGTGAACAGCAAGTAATTTTTGTGTGGCAGGGAATAAAGCATACACTTCAGGTACCTTGGAACTGTATTTCGCTTTGTATGGTTAACTGCTGAAACACTCCTAGCTCAGAGAAGAAACATGTGGAAACACATGTATGTCAGCTGAGCTTGCTGTAAACCTCTGATGTGTAATAAACTGCATCTATTTGTTGTGCTTTCAGGTGGGACCCTCTTCTAGTATGTGATCCATGACGAGCCACGCTGAATCATACGATGACAATGTTATCACTGCCACATCTCTGGGAACCCGTTATTCATAATTACATGGTAGGTGGGCTTCTGCATCTTATGTTAGTCGCTGCTTGTTGGAACCACGCAGTAACAATAACATGAAGGTGCTAAAAGTCACTAAAGTAAACGTTAAGCCAGATGTGGAAGCAGTTAAAAACAGCCATTCCAACAACTGTGTAAGCCTCTCCTAGGCATGTTTTATATGGAGAGCAATGAACCACTTTGAGCATGATCTTGAAAATGTATTTATTTACAGATATTAGTAAAATGTTTCCTTTGGGTGAAGTTATGCTGGTATAATGATGACATGTAGATGTATAGCCTATTATTACCTTTCTTAAAAGGAAAGTAATGGTAGCTTTAACTTAAAGGTTTCTGTACTTTAACTGTGTATTTGCAGTTATAGCAGTAGAATTTTTGTGCTTAGGAGAGGTCTTTAATTGCTTTTCTCCTTCATTCCATTTTCAGTTTCTGGTCAGTCTAAATTAGATTAATTTCACGCACCAGTGAATCCCTAAAGAAGTGCAAATTGGCTCCATTTTACCAAATTCAGCCAGAGGATGGCAGTTATTCTCTTGATGTTTAGCTTTATGTTACCCACTGACTTTGACCAAGATTTCAATAGGAATTAAATCCTATAGCAAGTCTTTTTTTCCCCACTCTGTACAAGCAATTGGAGACTAAAATACACATTTCTTGTATTTAACCTGTGGCCTAAGAGGCTGAAAAAGGGTCAGTGATAGCTGGCACATTTCTTTTCTGATGTTCTGACATGAAATGGTTAACACATGTCCAGGTAGTGTAAAACCATGAACCAAATGGCTTTATGAGAATAGCTACATGATTATTTTATGTTCTTCAGCAGTTTGTAGCTACCACCTAACGATTAGCGTGGAATGGCTTCATCTGAGTCGTGACCCCAATGTACTTTGAGCTGAAGCTGGTGGAAAAATCTTTCTTCACTTTGATGAGGGTTGAATTTCCCTTCGTATAGTATCCGAAACCTTTGTTTAAGTAATGTTCCCTGCTTGGAAGTCTTGTTTAGTGATTAGCTAGTGATTAGAGATTAAGTGTTAAAGATATAAACATAAATACAAGTTACAAGGAAATGTATCATTCAAATGACAAAGAGGGCCCAATTATAAAAAATGCTTGCCTGTTTTCAGAAGTTATGAAGCGATGAGGAGATGTGTCTGTTTGCTCCAAAAGTATGTATCTGGAATTAAAGCTCTATTTTTTTATATAATTTTGATGACAATATTTGACAGAAATGTTCATGATTTCCTGCCAAATCAGTGATATGAGAAACAGAAAGCAAGATGAAGCCTTAGCGGCTGTGGGAGAGGAAGTTTGTGCTTTGTTAAACAAATTAGTTTTGGGGAGAACAATTCACAGCTGAAGTAACTTGCGTTCTGAACGGTGAAGAGGTTTCTACTTCTGGCTTGATTCTGGTTCTGTTAAAAGGAAGCTCCTGGAGACTCTGTCCCCTGTTTCAGTGACAGAGGATCTTACTTACCTAGGAAGAGCTTCTAGACTGCCTGTTGTAAAGACCACTAGTAACGACAGCTTTCCCAGTATCATTAACTCTATTATTGGCAGACCTTTCCTATACAGAAAGATGCTTCCTATAACATTCACATCTAAGAACCTTTTGAGGATGAAAGTAGGAATAACAATTTTCATTGCTCGTTTCTCCTGAGTTTGCAAGGAAAACAGGTTGATTCCTTTTAAATATTCAGCATTGTTGCTGGTTCATTTATTTTTGTGCAAAAAAGTCGTTTTGCTATGGGGGAGCATTTGTGATGGAAAGCTAGCTTGAAGAAAATGAGTGTTATATTTTATAGGAGCGAAGGTCTGAAAAGGACCCATTAGGCAGGATTGTGTAGTTTCCTGCTCTCAGTTATCTTTTGGATCGGGATGAAGACTTGTTTGATATTTTCACTTCTTTGATGCAATGTGACTTTTGTGCTGGGAGGGTTCAGGGGGAAAAAATGATTATTTCAACGGCAACCATTAGCAGGTCTCGGTGATGGCTGAGAATGAAAAAAAGAGGCAGACAGCTTTGTGTCATGCTTGTAAGGACTTGTGTAGCAGGGGATGCTGTGCTTTGCACCTTGTGCAAATTCTTTTGATACATGGTGATAACTTTTACAGATTTGTCATCCACCCAAATCAAAATGAACGTTCCTTTGATAGTTGACTGTAGAAGTCAGAAGGAAGTTATGGGTTTTTTGATTGCTTTTTGGGGATACTTTGGTTTTCTTCTTTGCCAAATCTCACGCAGTATTGCAAACATTTCAGGAAACTAATCTGCAGGAGCACAGCCTGTAAAAGATAGGACTAGATTCAGAAGGACTACACACTTGCTGTTACACAAAAGCCTCCGATCGGTACACTTTGAAAGACTGCAAACTTCCACAGGAAATTAAAATCGATACTGTATAATGAAAGAATGACAGAAGGGAAAGAAAAGGGCAAATGTAAAAAAAAAAAAGATATTATTAAATGATAGAAACATCAAAATTTGAGATCCATGAAAGTGTATGTAGCTACTAGATATTGATAAAAAATTCCGAGTATTTTAGGGAAAAAAAAAAAAAAAAGACTTCCTCTCCCCTGTGGTCTTTCCCAGTGTCATTAGCTGAATGTGGAAAAACATTAACGTTAAAATTATTTTGGTTTCGGACATAGTAGATTATATTCTGTTTTTTTTTTTTTTTTTAAATGAGTTCAAACCTAGAGAGTCCAATTTCATCTTCTTCAGTGGAAGGTGCATACATGGAACCAAACTGGGAATGAAAATCAAGCGCAGGCCTTTCTTTTTTCGTTAGCTCCTCCGCCATTTAAATGTGCAGTGCTGACAGGGAGGAGAGAGGGCTTTTCCTTTGTGATTGGTGTCCTCCTTGCCAAGATACAGTCTGGTACTTGAAAACATGTGGAAATTTCAGTAGTTGCCTGAGAGCGGAAGCTCCATTTGAAGTCAGGCTGAAGATCCACAGGAGACCATTTAACCTGGACACAGGCTGAAGAGATTTGCTGGTATCAAGGTCCTTGCTGCCAAGCTGTTAGCCAAAGGCCCAGGCACATAACATACCCCCTCTTGCTGCTTCTCGGGATCAGCTTCGAAGCTTTGGTGAGCTGGACTCTCTCCTGGCCAGGTGCTTAACTGCAGAATTTAGATTTCCTTATTAGGGAGATCTTTCAAAGGGGGCAGTAATAACTTCCAACATTTTAATAACTTTTCCTATAAGATCTGGTTACCTGAAATTGGAAAGAATAAGCAGAACTGTGAGAGATTTAACTTTATTAACCATCATAAATCCTTTCCCTTTCGACTCTAATCAGTCCCTAGAGCCCCTTTAACGCTCTTGACATTGCACTGGCCTTTCATTGTAGCACAATATACGTTTTCCTGTGACTAAAAAAAACGATGGTGAGAGCCTTACTTAAACTAGAGGTAATGGAAGCAGTGGTAAGGATGTGCAACTATCAGAAATTTATTGCAAGGAGAGCAGAGAGTTGTGCTTTGGCAGCTCTGCTTGAACCTCTAGCATGTTTTTTTCCCATTGGTGGGATGGATATTTGGGACTCTGAACTACTACCACAAAGCTCAAGGCCTCCAAGGGCTCTGCGAAGGGACCCGAGATCTCACTGGAGCCCCCAGACGCCAGGGAGAGCTCGACACACGCTGGCCCCCGGGCACAGGTGATGGTTTTGACTCCGTTTGGACACAACCAGACAATAGGGCTTTTGTACCTTCTGCTGGCACGGGGAGGGACACCAGGGCAAAACGCCTGCCGCAGAAGGGCTCATTATGGGCGGTCACAACCTCATATCCCTGAGGGCAGCGAACTGCAGGAAATCACTAACTCCGGGCCGGCTGATTCAGCCGCGAGGAATTGCTGACAAGAAAGAGGTCGCTTGTGGCACCAACACTCGGAAAACCTGCTCGATCGGAGGTGTTCTGTGAATGGATCTTTTCTTTGCCGGGGACAATACTAAAAGGCAGGAGTGTTACCAGGTGGTCGAGGGATAAGAACCTTAGCAACAAATGCCTTCTTCATAAAATACCAACCTGGGTTATTGCCTTTCTGTCCGACTCACGCACAAATTTCTCTGGAAAGTGAAAGGGGAATTCCCTGGTTGGTAGTCGGTCTGTCTTTATGCTGTCCAGGAATTCATGGGACGGAGAAGGCATCCAAAGAATCTGCCCTCATGTAGAGAAGCTGAATCCTCTCTTGTTTTTTCCATATATACAATTCAGCAAGTTCCTTAAGTAAACGCTTTAATTTTAAGCTTAATACTATGCAAATATTTAAGTTAGGGCATAAAAGCCTCAAACTGCCTTCACACCATGAGCTGGCCTCCAGCTGTCTCTCCAGGTACAAATGCAATATTTATACGCATGAATAGTTATTTATTTATTTATTACGGCCATCTTTTTATAATAAACATGGTTATCTGTGTTCCTTTGCCTTGAACATAAAAACAGATGCTTTTGCACTTGTGTGTGCAGCACAGAAACTTTGGCATAAACCTCAGATCTGCTTAAGATAACCACTGTAGGCTGAATTTTTAGATGACACACAGTCATACTGATTAAGTCTTTTTATAAAAGAAGTGCCCAAAGCTCTGCTTATCATTGAAAGTCCACCAACCTAGTTTATGAAACAAAGATATAGAAAGACCTGGCAACTGCTCCAAGAGCTTTATAGTGTAATTTGGGTGTCTGGACAAACATTCAAAGGGCAGTAAAGAATATTCAGAATGTGTGTCAAGAGTGTTAGCAGTAAGTATGCTAACTAGGCTTCAAAAATCTAGTAAAATATTACCAAGTTGTCTAATGCAATTTTATATCCTCATGTTTTTTCCCAACCCTCAACTCAGCTGCTGCAAGCCTTTAGGCAGCTTTGTATTAAAAAGGGAAAGTCCGTAGTCTTGCGGGCCCTCTATAATGTGCTCAGCATGTGAGCTATTGACTTAATAACGACAAGAAAAGCTGTCAAATGTGTTTCATTTACGTGTGGCAAGATAGAAAAAGCAAAGTCTGTGAAGACTCACGGACAAGAAAGACGCTGAATGCCTTAAATGCTAAGGGAGTTAATGCTATGCAGTGATTTTGCCTCTGCTATGGAAGTGTCAGAACAGTGTACTGCCTGGCGTAGAGCACCGCCTCAGCTGCAAAGGTTGCAGTTCCATGGCAACACGAGGAGCCCAACTGTGCTCAAGGTGTACGCATTAATGCATGCAGAGCGAGGGGCTGGGAGGGAACTGGAAATAAATAAAATATGACGAATGTTTCCCATTTAATTATTTATTTGTAAATAAAGCCTTTGTTCTTGGAAAATCAGAACTGACACGAATACACACAAACCCCTCAAAATCTGTTCCTTTTTTCCTTGTGTTTTTCTCAGGCAAAAGCAAATGTTTGCAAAGAAAAAGACCATAAGTGCAGCTGAATGCTGAATGTTTGCAAGAAAATGCTATTAATTCCTGACACTGTTGTGTATCCCCAGAGAGAGAGACTTGGTCAGTCAGGGGAATTATTTTTTCCAAGATGCCCTGCTTTACTGTTTGCTGAAACACTGCTTGGGTTTTTTATATTATATTTTTTCTTTATTTTTTTGAACTGTCCTGTTTCTGTCTTTCTTTATATCCACCTCCAGTTTCCTATACCTCCTCTCAGTAAAGAGCAGGAAATAAGGCTGAGCACTGTTTCCTGACATCCAAAGAAGTTTAAAAGAGCAAGGAAACAGCCTATTTTGTTTTGCCAGGTTCACTTTGCAGACTCGTAGCACACCTGCTCCTAGGCAGGGTCAGGAGTCATTCCCTGGAACCGCTGGGCAGTTGGCCGGGGAATAACCCAGAGTTGATCATTAAGTGAATTTTGTTTGATCTGCTCAGTTGGCTGTGTGAATATAGTATGGGGAATTGTGACAAGTATATTTTGGTCTTGGTGAAAAAATACCTAAGGTTGGTCCTGCTAATTGTGCAAACTGCCAGTTGGTTGAAGAATTACCAACTTCCAAGGTTTCAAGTCAGAGAAGGAGATGGGGGAACCTCCAGATGTTGGTATTTTTGAATCTAACAGCAGTGCTAATCTGGCATGGTAAAGATGACAGAAACTGGCAAGTTAAACTAGATTTACAGCTGCTTTGCATTGCTAAAACATGCAAAGCAGCCAGAACATATCAGTGAATCTGGCCTGTAGATTTCAACAAGGTTTCACGGTGTAACTGAGGAGAGAATATAGCCCTGCATTTGGAATTTGGTCAGCTGTTCTTATGTTGCTGTGGCAGCAGGAATAAAATGCATCTCTCTCTCTGATTTTTTTCTTTTTACAACCAACAGAAAAATTATTTGTTAAAACGAGGTGACATTTTTTGTGTAAATGGTCACTCTGTCTTTAAGTTTATGCTGGGAGAAATTTGACCCTGTTCAGGAGAGCAGGACAACATGAGTAAATCTTTTCTAAGAGCATAAATAGGACTGAAATGACCTTGTGTTGGCATTCTGCAAAAAGGGGTGAAATTCGCCCTTGGGGCAGCAGAGCTGCAAAGTAAGAAGGTGTCATTTCTGAACAGTCACTTTGCCGGGAGAGCAGTCCTTGGAAGCCTTAGCCATTTGTCTAGTGCTTCCTTTGACACTCTCCCAAATTTGTTACCATGTGGTTTGTAGTTTCTGCTCAGCCCCCAAAAACACATAGCAGATGTAGCTCATTAAATAAATTGACTTAAAATTAGTGGATGCTTCCCCAATTATATGGCACCTCTTCCTGGCCTTTTTTTTCCACAGAGGGACTTGTGCAGAGAATCCTCTATGTATAGGGGGATGTATTCAAATAAATCTCTATTGTAAGTGAGGCTAAAAATTTCTATCAGGTGCTGGGACCCAGACTGAACTGGCGTTCTTTTTTTTTCCAAGTATCTTCATAATGCAGCACCTCGTTCGGTTTGGCAGGAAGGATGAAGAGAAAGCACCAGGAGGAACATCAAAGGCAGGAGAAAACGGGGAGTCAAAGCAAGGACAGGAAGGGAGAAGCGTGAGGAAGCAGAACGAAGGCAGAAGGGCCAGCGGATGAACAACAGGGGGCTGGGAAGAGCACGAAACAGGAAAGGGAGGATGGTCTGGTGTGTGCGAGGGAAAAGTTGTTTTTCAGATGTAGTATAAATAAATAAATAAGAGCAAGAAAATTCAAGTGCTTCAAGTTGGAGGGTATATCAGAGTGATGAAGGAAAATGGTTCAGACTGAGGAGAACCAAAAAAACAACAACAAAAATATATGGATTAGTCTGGTACATCAGTTTATGCCATTTTAAGTAGTGGCTTCTAGAGCTGTGGTGCCAAGAGCTTGTGACGTTCCCCTCCAGGGCTCCTATGGGGCCTAGCATGAGAAATGCCCTCCCATTTCAAGGTTCAAACAATTTCCAAAGTGTTTTTTTTTTTTCCTTTTCTGATTTTCCCTTCCTTTATTTGGGAACAGATGTCCTTGGGGGCACGTGCCTCCATGAGGAGGTGAGGGCTCCTTGGCCAGTTGGGCTCAGCCCCTTGTGTCACTGCCGTGGGCCCCACATAGCTTGAGCTACACATGGTCCCCCACTCCTTGGCCCCTCTGGCCTCTTTTTTTAGGTAGGGGGGAGTAGAGGTAAGATACATATTCTATTGACTGTATTCCTCTGGAAAGCCTCCCAGGGCTTGGATCTTGTCAGAAGAGAAGCTGGCGAGGTGGAAGGCTGGTGCTGATGAGGGTTGTGCCATGCGTTGGTCAGCAGGGGCAACATCTTGTGTTACTGTTTGCATGGCATGGCAGTAGGGTTGTGTCCCTCTGCCCTTTCACCCCAAGTATACCAGAAATGCAAGAAAACAGGAAAATTACTCATCCTAACTATGAAGAGTGGTAGTCAGAAAAATGTGCCTGATTCTCTTTTAGGATATCTGAGGAAGTGCTGTGGATACGCAGGCAGGCATAAGAGCTCCCTCTAGATCCTTGTTCTTTCACTTGTTCGAGCTATCTTGGTTACCAGAAATAAACAACTGAATGGAAATTTTAGTTCTGGCTGTGAAAAGAAGCTTTTGAATGAATTCTACATGAAATAACAAATGTCTTCTTTCCTCCTCCTCTCCACCTACTTTGTTCCTAAACATTAACATTTCATGTCACTTGAGCTAAGTTCGGTGTCAGACTCCCCAGATCCTGCTGCAAAATACATCCCTCTTTTGTGGCAAGCAGAGAAGATGAGAGGCTTGTGGTGTTTTTCCTTCTCAGTCTCTGCTCCCCTGGGAAAAGAGGCTAATGCTGTGCAAAGCTGTCTCCTTCCCACTCTGCTCAACTTTGCTCCTACAAATGCTTCTCTCTCAACGGTTCCGCTGCCTCTCTTAAGGAGGCCTGGGCTGGCCCACTTAGTGTCATCACTTGCTGTTTTCTCAGGTTGTGCTGACTTTCATGGTGATAGAAGGCTGGAGAAGATTGTTGCAGAATAAGTCATCATCAGAGCTGCCAGCTTGAAAATTCTTGCTTAAGCATAAAAGAGAAACAAAGATTAAGAATTATGAGACTTAAACCCTGCCCAAAGCCCCAAACCTCCACATCAGTTTTGCCCATCCTCTTCCTGTTTTCTTAAGCTTTGAAGCTGGTTTGCATTATAGTTTTAAAGTTTCCTCCCAAACCACAAAGGTGAGAAAATACCCTGTTCTAAAATTGGTTGTTTTGTGAGCAACGGCACTAATCTCGGTTCTCCCTTAGCCCTTTCACCATGCACCTCGTGTACCTGATGGCCAGCAAGCGGGAGGTTGCGCGTTGCGTGGGGAGTTGAAGGCCGGGTGTCTGTGGGTACGTGGGGCCCACCGTGTTCTTGGCTCTGCCTTTCGTGTCGGCAGGTGTCGGCACTTCCTCCCTGTAACCAGCAACCGATTTTTATGAAGCTTGCGGGAATTTAATTATCTCAGTGACTTCAGCCCCCCTTTCAGGTGTGCTTGAAACTGAACACTGGCTTAGCCTTTCTCCACAGAAGACAATGCTATAGTAAATACCACACTTCTGTAGGAAATCAAGCCAGAAGGGGACATGAGCCTTTTTATGACCTTCCTACAGGATTTAGGAGTTACAAGTCCAATACTTAATATTGCAAAACCCATGATAAAATACTTATTGTTAGTGGATAGCTTCATCTCTTTTTCCATTTTTGCATGCAATCCAGGACCCTACAAAGGGAGGCCAAGCTGTGAAAGAGGATTTGTGTTTTCCACCTTGTACAAGGTGAATTCTTTTGTCTGGAAAGGAAAAATGAGTGTGTGTAGAGGAAGAGAAAATGTAAGAGCAGATAGGAATGCTAAAGAGAAATATGCACTCAAGTGGTAGGTTTGTTGTACAAGAAAGGGAACGGGTCTCACTGAACGGTGGTGCCTAAAATACCTTGCAGTATGTGGTTTTATTTATAATGGAGATGAGTGTTTCGATGCTAAGAACCTGGGTTCTTCATCAATCAATGGCACCTCATCTTTCCTACTGCAGATAAAGCAAGTGGCAAAGAAGCACGGGAGGGAAATGTCTCTGCTTGTGAAAACAGACCTTAGACCTTGGCCAGGGTTGCTGTCTTTGGTAGAGTGAATAGGCATAGTCCTGTATCATCCCAGTTACGCAGAGCTGTGCTAATACTTACATATTTTGATAATTACTGAAAAATAGAAGCAAAAAAAAGGAGGCAGATGGATTTAGGACATTTTAGTACACTATGGAATATCCTGAAGTCAAAGCCAGCTAAATGTAAACAATAAGCGTTCATATTTGGGAAAAGAAAATCTGTCATCTGGTAGCTGAATTGTCTTCTGAGGTGATACAGAAAATCACCTTTTTCATAGATCCCAACTGAACAGGGTAGACATTTCTATGTGACAGAAGGAATTTTTCTCATTCCTCACCTTGGTGATCAGTCCAGTACATAGGAATGAGATTTTACGCTTGGTGTTTGTTTTTGGCTCTGTGGGTCTTTAATTCTCTTCTAGCAGTAAAGTAGTTATTTTTGATAGATACTAGTTGTTTGTTAATTTGTTTGCAATCAGTTTTCCAAGAGATTCCTTTAATGTGGGAGGAACTGAATTCTTTAGGTACAAATGTTCACTGCTGACTCTCTTCTTAGTCATTAAGAGATATTTTTCACATAAAAGCACCTTCAGTTTTAAGGGAAAATGCTAAACATCTTCTAATATTAAGCATATGAAATGTGCAGTTACCTAAAGAGAAACCATTCATTGAGCTGCAGCTTTTGAGGGCAGAAATGTCCAAGACAAGCCCAAATCTTTGCTAGAATACACGAGAGGCTGAAGGGCTGTCAGTCCCATTTCTGTACACCTTCCTGTACCCTCCTTCACCCTCCTGCTAGGACCCCAAATCCCTCGAATCCTGGTTTCAGGTGCCGACCTACATCCGTGCTGGTATGCACAAAGCTAAAAGATGTCCCTGTTCTTTTCCAAAGAGAACATACTTTTTTCTTCCTTTTTATTTTTTTTCCCCTCCCCAATTCCCTTGCCACCTTTTGGTATTTTTGAACTGCAACTCTTTTAAGGCTCCTTGCCTCCACAGCTCTTGCCTTTGTTTAGGTTATTTTTGGAAACTGGGCAACAAAGCAGAGCGATGAAATTTAGGAGAGTTAACTGCAGCAGAACTCTAAATCTCTTCATCTTCGTGTGTTCTTTCTCCCCTTCTTTCTTCTCGTGCCTTCTGTGAGTCTGACCCTGATCACACTGCCAGTGCCAGGGCGAGGCTTAGCAAATGCTCTTTGTGCCCAGCAAGTGACTTCTTCAGACGCAGAGGAAGGCAGGTTCACAAGCTGCTCCCTTCGCTTCCTTCCTGCAGCGACCATCATTTTTCTTCTGCTTTCTGGGTCAGCCAGTTGGCCAAAAAATTGTAAGTGGTCGAGTAGGGGTCTGAGAGCTGTGGAACACACATTTCACTTGAGCTTATTTATCTAAGGGAAATTGCATGTGCAGAAGAATGTATTTCCTTTATTATTTCCTTAACAAGACAGCCCTGTAAAGGTGCTTTTTCCTTCTAAATGTTGGCATGTTTTTATGTCCATAGCATATACGTGCTGCTTGCCAAAGTTTGCAAGACAAAGAGAAGTCTTTGGGAGACTTGGGAAATGACACTGTGGTGACAGCCTGAAACCAGACCTGGCCGGGAGACCTGGAGCTCCGGTTTCAGGTCGGGTGCGGGAGAGCCCGGGAGCCCCAGCGCGCCAGCCGCAGCCTCCGCCTCGATGCCCCAAAGGTCCTGGCTCCTCCAGGTGGGGAAGAAAGCTTCATGCCTTACATTTCCCAAGCAAAATATAGGGAGAAGGTTTCTCTGAAGGTGCACATCAGGTCTTTCTTTTTTTTATGCTTTGGTTTTCAAAAATCATTAGTGCGTAGAAAAACATTGACCGTGCAGTAGGTCAGCCTGTCCTTTGGATGACTGAGACAGTGTTCAGATAATTGAGATGCCAGTGATTGCCCATGAAAATTTGCTGATGTTTACACTGCTGGCAGGTATTGAAGTCACACCATAATATTTATTGTGGGATCTTGCAATGGATTTTAAAGTAGATTTAGATCAAAATGCGAAGTGGGATTTTTTTTCTTGTGATTTTGAAAATGCCTAAAGCAGTATGGTAAAGGTTAAACACTAAAAACTGGTTTTGTTTGTACTGAAAAGAGGAGATTGGTAGAGGAGGAAGCAACCTGAGCTGGCTGGTAAAGCGGATATGTGGATGTGGTGAAAATCAAAAGGAGAATAATCATTGTGATCTTAAAGCAGTAACAGGCTGTCTTTGGAGATGGGTTTGAGATGGTGGCATAACAAGAAGTAATAGTGAGGAGGACTAGCTTCTGCTAGACTGCTTAGGTGTACTATAAATAATTAAAATAATAAATAAGTATACATTGGCACTTCAAAAGCTTATTAATATCAACGAATAATACTGAATATCTGTAATTTACTGGCGTCTGTTGTCCTCTAATTTCTTGATTAACTAACCCAGAGGCTTGGACAGCAAGCTAAGAAATCAAACTGTTGCTAAATGAACTTTTCTTAAGAAAAAGATACATCCACAGAAGATGAATTTATGAATGGGTGAGCATGAGCAGCCCAGAAAAAATTCATTTCAGTAGAGATGTCAATAGCAGGAAAGAGCAAAATTCCCCCTTTCTTTACATCAAATAGGGAAAGTAATGATTTTGCCCTAGCTTAATATATTAAAGATAAGAGTTACAGCTGACAGTTTGAGGGATTCCCAGGAAGAAAGCAGTTTGAGAGGGAAAAGAAGGAATACTTTTTTGGAGAAGTCTCTGAAGAGTCTCTGCAAGGTTTCCTGTACCCCTTAGTAATAGGGTAATGAGAAAGAATCTTGCAAGACAAAAAGAATCTGTTTTAGAAGAAAACATGATTTTAAACCGTGCGGTTTGGAAAGAAGGGAAAAAAAGGAAAAATATTGTTACAAATTTCAAAAGCGGATGGTTTTGAAATGTCAGACATCGTTTGTTTTGGCTGCCTCTAATAGGCAAAGGGGGAAAAAAAAGAGCTAAATTCGCGTAGCCAGAGGGCAAGTTCCCCTTTCAGCCGAGCCAGGAGCAGCTGAGGTTCATCCTGCTCCTTTGCATAGGGTGGCTTGGACATCCCCTGTCCTCCCCCTGCTCCGCCGCGGGTTCCTGCTTGCGGCATAGGGCCCTCCTGCGACAAGGCCATTACCAGCCGTGCCCGCAACGCGCGGGGGCTTTGAGACGTGGCCTCCGACCGGGCGGTCCGGGCCCTGCGGCTCAGCCAGGCTCCCCGCTCCCCAACGGGGCTCAGCTGAAGGTGGAGGCCCGGCCCCCTCCTCTCCGTGGTGCTTCCACGGCGCGGCCGGGGATGCCCCACTGCTCCCGGACGCGCTGCGTCCCGCTGGCCTGCGGCCAGGCCCCGCTTGGCGGCTCGCCCCGGCCCGCGGCCTGCTGGCCCAGGGAGCCCGGCTGCGGGAGCGAGTGGGTGCCTGGGGCTGGTTCTGCCCCGCAAGTGTCCAAGGGGGAGGCACCCCGAGCCGGCGCCCCAGGGGCAAAGCAGCGACGCGGCGCCCAGCCCCGGGGCAGCGTCTCGCTGGAGCACCGAGCTGTGTCCACGCCGCGTGCCCGACGCTAGGCTGTGGAGGCGATCGCACGCGCTGCCCCGTGCCCCGTGCGCTCAGGTGATCGCCGGGAGCCGAGCAGCATGCACGGGAGGGACCGAAACGCTGCTCTGTCCTCCCCAGCGCTGGGTCGCTGGGTCGGTCGCGTTAGCTCACAGCGGGAGGGCTGCGGGCTGCACCCACTGCGTGGCCCCAGGAGGAGGAAGCAGGAGGCAGACCTGGGTCCTTCAGCTTGTCCTTCAGCTCGTGCCTGCGTGTGACAAACGAGATAGAGAGAAAAATAAAAGGAAGAAAGCTGGAGAAAGCGTGGGGAGCCGCTGGTGCTGCCCTGCTGGTGCGGGTGCTGCTCTCTTGGCCCCCCGGCAGCCCGTACGATCCCTCCTGCTTTAGGGCAGACAAGTGAAATCAGACAGACGGGGACGAAGATTCTGTGATTTCTGAGAAGTTTTGAGTCAGTTTGTGCCAATCTTTTAATTATAGCATTTGGCCATATTGACTGCAGTTGGTCTTCTCAATATATTTTTTTAATGTGTGAGGTATTATATTATTGTAGTAATGAACAATTACTACATGAACATCGGCCAAGTTTCTTACGCTGCCCCTTTTCTGCTCCCCATTTCTTCAGTTTCAAGTCACTCCAAGCATTTCCCTTTCCAGGCTGAGTTAGGAAAGGATGTCCATTTGGGACGTACATATTCAGTATTTGGGATCAGGTTTTTATTGTCAGCCTCTGTGATCTAAATCAAAGATTATTTTCGCAGACTTGCCATGAAATTTCAATCTGAAATGCACACGATTTTAGAATACTTTGTTTGGAGTCACTTTTTTATATTTTGTCAAGAAATAAAAGGCCTTATAGTAGGTCCTAGATGCTGTGCACTAGCATAAGCCCACTGTGTTTTGATAACTGCATTTGGTTCCTTATAGTCTAGTGGAAAACATAAGAGGTCAACAGACTCCAGAGGATACTACAGTCATGTTATCATCACTATGTTCTTACAGCTGTTTATTTATTTATTTATTTATTTATTGTCTTAGATTTCTCCTGTGGTGTTTGCATACAAAGGCTAATATTAAGTGCATACTTATAAATAGAAGTAATTCATTATGCAGTGTTGTAGGCCTATACTTTAATAATATTTTAATACGCTTTTAAATTATAATCTACATTGCCTCTTTTGTGATAGCTAGAAGTTGTTGCTCCAGAGAAAAGCCTTATGAGATTAATCCATGGTAGAGTGGGAATATCATGCTTATTTTTATGTTTCTGATGTCAGCATCATGGTTTATCTAATGTTGTATGATACAGTGGCTAAATGATCCATTCTATTCCATCATCAGTGAGCCAAATATCTACTCTAAAATGCTCCTTGTTTCAAAAGTTGTAGAAATTTTGCAAAAATAATTTGCTGACTTGGGGTATACTCTCTGTTTGGAAAGCCGACAATTTCTTTGCTTTTAATTAAAATCAAAGCCCTATTCCTATTCCATTTTAATGTGTGTTCTCTGCAGAAGAATTCTCTACAGTAAGAGATCATTCATTTACTTCCCATCTCAAGTTCAACATTTTAAAAGCATCATAAATTTATGCTGTGATAGGATATCTCTGCATTGTTTTATACTAATTTGGATGGGAACATTCAGATATGATTATGGTTCTTGTTCTGTCCTTCCTTTACAATTTTCTTTCTGTATGATGAAAAGCAATACATTTTTATGACTTAGAGCAGTAAAAGTGATTTCTGACAAATCTTGTTTTTCCCTGTCTCCTCTTACCCCATAGATACCACCTTCACTGCCCATCTGTCACATTCCTGTCTATTCTGTATAAAGGTTGGTTGGATTTCTTTACATTTCAAGGGTGCAAGCTTTTGAAAAGTCTCTTGGCTTCCACAAGTAGTGAAAGTGTTGCATAAATCAGCCTTGTACTAGATCTACTCTGTGACACTTGACAGAAATTAAAGCATGTTGTCAGAAAAAAAAAAAAATCAAACTCCAAATTCCATTTTCCAAAAGAAGTAAAATGTCAAATATAGGAGAAGAAGGTCTTTTGACTGATCTTGGTTCAAACAACCCATTGATCTTTTAATGATGGAGATATTTCACTTGCATCCTCTTAACAATTATTGGCCACATCTGTGGTGTCCTTTTGCTGGAGGGATGAAAGTGCCATTAGCTGTAATGTTGTAATAAGGTGCTAGAGAACCATGAATCTTTCCAAAATGACATGCCAATATGATTAACCCATTCTGTATTTCAGCAGACAAGAAGTGTGTGGGAAATTAGCTTTCCAGGTATCGTTGTGTGTTACAGGAGCAGCCTTGGGTTTCCCAGCCACTCGACTCTTTGTTATGTTAAAGATTCTGTCCAGACACAGAAATAAAATAATGTATGTTGCGTCTTTCTTTATCCAGATATAAACAGACATTTTGACAGTTACGAATGCAATCCCCCAAATTAGTCAGTGCTGCAGTATTTTTGTTGAACTTCAGATCCTCATCTCCTTTCTAGGCTTAATGGTTAATATGGACCTATAACAGCTCTAGCAGAGACAGAAAACTGAGGTCAGTCCCTGCCTAATACATTTAAGCAAGAAGGAAAAGAAGACCCTTTAACTACTTTCCACAGAGTTTCCCCACTGCTTCGCTCCTCTGGTGGCTGTGGCCATTGGATCCCTCTGGAGCTGAACTGAGGAAGGTGCCAAGGAGCTGCCCTGCCAACCTGAGGCCGGTGGTGGGATGAGGCTGCTTCTCCTGCAGTGCCTGCAGTCCTGAGATGCCACGGGTCAGAAACCACGCTGAACTTCCCCATAACCAGGGAATCTCTGCTTCAGGACTTAGATATTGTTTGCCTCCCCTGTCATAACGTGACAGGAGCTTGGGACACACATTAGTGTCCCTGCCTCAAAGTCATGACTAAAGACAGAGCACTGCTCCAAGGAATGTCCTTGTCAGAAGTATAACCTGATTTGATGATGTGGGCATGTACCTGAATTGTACCTGATTGATAAACTGTCCTCACAGAAGGCTTTAAGCAAGAGAGGGAGGGAACGTGGCAGGCAGGAAAAGAGGGTGCGTCTCTTCAATAGATGGCAGTGTAAAAAAGCCAGAAACTTGCGCCTCTTTCTCAGACTTGGGTAAAGACAAGGCTGAGATCCTAAACTATGAGTTTTGAAACTGTTTAATCCGTGACATTCACTTGAGGTTAATTTCAGAATAGGTGACAAAATGTAATATATGGATTTCTGATATAAGCTATTTAAAACCTTTGAAAAGGAGAGAATTATAATAACCGCTGCTTAACAAGTGAGAGACTTTGTGCGTTTCATGGGAACATTGCAGGTTGCATTTTCCTATCGAATTAGCAGACTTGCTAAAAAGTATATTTAGATATTTGGCAGGTTCTAAGTGACGTCGTAGCTTGCAGATTTACACCTCCTATTCTTCCTGACACTTATGTTATTGTGAGAGCTCCTACAATAGAGAGCACGAGAGGATTTGAATGTTTTGCCGCCCACGTTTTCTGTAGGAAGTGAATTGCTTTATTCCCGGATGTTGCAGTGAGTGGGCACCAATGCAAGGCACAGGAATGACAGGAGGAGAAAGGAGAGACCGTTTGCTTCTGCAGCAAATCGGCTGGGATAATCAGCTAGAGGGCACCAATGAATTTCTTCTTATGGCTGTTAAATTAGGCCATGTGGCCATGCCAGCATGTGTATGCACAAGAGAGAAACATGAGGGCTTTGTGAAACAGCTCTGCTAAAAATAATTTGCTGTGTTATTTTTAGTAATCTTATCATAGATAAAGAAAGTGAGGCAGGAGTCAGTAGTCTGGGACATTTCTTTATCCTGCTTTACAGGGTAAAAGATATAAAAACTTCAGTGTTTGGCTAAGCAATGTTCTTCACAAGTGTGTCAATGAAGTGGGCATCAGACTGGTGTAAGGACTGTGCTTAGATTCTAAATGCTCGGTAGAAAGTCATTAACTTTTAGACTCCTTAGCATCAAAATGATTTCTGAGAAAGTGGCTCGGGTGTTAAAGTCTCTTAAAAAATAAATAAAGTTCTTAATATTGCCACAAATGTGTACTCAATGTTTTGCTGTCAACAGTTTTGGTAGGCTCAGCTATATTCTAGTAAGTAAAGGAGGATGTATGAAGGATCCTGAAACTGTCAAAGAGGGCAGGATTATTGCGGTACCTGTGGTATCAGTTTTTTTGTTAATTTAGAGCGTCTTAAACTAGGTATTAATGCTAAAAAAAATCCAGATACTTAGATACTTAGTTTAGGTTAGAAGGGATCTGTGGGGGTCATTCTACAACCCTGCTGAAAGAAGGTACATAGTTCTGCCTGTAGAAGTTTTTAATTTATGTGAACAAGATTAATTATGCAGCTGGTTTTGAGTGGAAGAGAGGCAAGTATCAAAGAGGGGTGAAAATTAAACTGAAATATTTTACAAATATGACTCAGAAAGTGTTGAAGCATCAGGAAAAAAATGCTTCGTGTACAGATATTTTTATGTAAAAGAATCTTGCTTTTGGGTAGCACAAGAGGTCTTGCTTGAATATTTCTGAATTAATTTAAAATTGTTTCCTTCATTGCTGGCTAATACGCTGGATAAATTGGTAAATATGCTGGAAGAACTGGTAAAAAGTAAAAGTGAAGGCTATGCAGCATTTTATAGCCAGTGGTTCTGTTTAGGCTTAATCCCTATAATGCAGTGTTAAAATTTACAAAACAGCTTGTAATTGCAGTAGCTTATTTAAACCAGCTATTTGTGGTTATGTCTGCTGAGGAAACTTAAACTCCAGCATTCCCCAGCCATCTAATAGCAGCAAATTGACTGCGGGTCTCTTGCAAGAATATCTAAATGTAGGCTGTTGAATAATCCCTTTGGGGGCCCTGTAACTATTTTTGTGCCTGGATATGCGTCATCAGTGGGTATTTTCTCTGGTGACTAGCTTACATCAGTAGGTCTCCTACCATACATTCTACCAGCGAGTGACTTATGATTGATGGGAGTCACGGCTGCTGTTTCGCTTTTATCCGTGACCTCAAATAATGGACAGCAGGAATTTCCAGGCTGGTAAATTCTTCGAGTGACTGAAGATGCGGGATTGCTGTGCTGATAAACGCAGGTAGTGCCGAGCTGTTATTCGCCGGGGGCCGAGGCCGGCAGGAAGGAGAGGGGGGTTCCTCGCCTGGGAGGCGGTGGATGCAGCCGGCGGCGCGGCGGGAAGGTGCGTTTCCTGGCGCGGGGAGCACGGCCGCGCTGGGGCTGCCGGGCGCGATGCGCTCACCGACTCCTCGGAGGTCTCGAGCAGTACACGGCTCGCTGCAGTGGTGTCATTTAAATGTGTTTAATTAGCTAATCTTTATGGCAGTCTGTCAGGCTTGTTTTATTCCAGGAATACATGCACTTTGCAGCTATTTCAAGGGAAGTGCTGCGGAATTTCAGCTTGCGGCACGCTTAGTTTTTTAACCCTTCTTTTTGCTTAAGCATGAGCAGAGAGCGGATTTATTGGAATGTTTAATCCAGATGCTATCTGGGTTAAATCCGAAGGTGCAGTAGGCTATGTGGTCTTAAGGTTAAGTTGCACCTGCCACAGTGACCCACTGAGCATGTGGTCATAGTTCATTTCCTGAAGTTAAGTACTTCCTATTTTGCAAATAAGGAATGCAGATAGATAATAAATCATCCCTTTTCTCTTCTTCCACTCTGCCTTTCTGTCCAAAACTCACATGTGAAATGAGGTTGCACTGCAAGTATGAGATTTCCGTGGGTGTTATCTGTGATCAATTTACTGTCTTGAGCCAGCCCAGCCATGAGGCACCTTTTCCTTCCTTTTTTTTTCTTCCATTTTCCCATCTCTTCCGGGCTCCATCCCTTTGATACAGCTGTGATAGAAAATACAAGATCAGCTCTTTGTGAACTCAAACTCAGAAGTCTCTCGAGTCCTTCTCCTGCCAACCAGGGAATAAAATAGCAAGGCATGGATGTCAGGGTGAGAGCTGGTATAAAGAACCTGAGAAGGGTTCGATTAGAGCTTTGCAGCTTGTTGACTGAAGAAAAATCCCCCATGCTGTTCATCACAGAGCGTTATTTGGTTGGGGGAGGATAGCAGCAGCTGGATCAAAATTCCTCTTCACCGCTTCTTCCCCTTGGCAGGTGGCCCTCTCCCTCTCTGCATAGTCTGTGGTTTCAGAGTCTCAGGCTGGTGTTAATGCCTGCTATTGTTTTTCACTCAGGTGAAAACAAGGTGGGTTTTGTACAGGATTTTGAGTTTTGCAGACTTTCAGAGAAGAAATTTGAGCTTCATTTTCACTTCTCAGTGTATCTCCTCCTCCAAATGTACTAGCCCAAAGGTCTTAATTAATGAATGAAACCAGACTTCCTGTAGGAGTTGGTTAACTGAAGTCTGTATTTTTTGGCACAGCGCTTTTATAGAGCTGCTTTCAATAGCGATGCATGTGCTGTTGTAGTATGGATACCCTCGCTTTGTGGGATACAGGCTGTGTGTATCTTTCCATCCCTTGCAGACTGATACTTGGTGCAGCATAAGCACTGAATCAGGTTTCCTAAACTCCTCTCTGACTAGCTGAGTATTGGTTAAGTATTGCATTCAGTAGAAATAGTAAGAAGAGAAGTGGCGGTTGAAAGGGAAAGCAGGGAATGAAAAGGTTTTCACTGAACTGTGATTTACCAGTGTACTCCTCCTTTGTTTCTTTGTTTCCATGTAATTTTTTTGCAGTAAGACTTTGTGATTCGTGACAAACTGGTTATATAATTCAAAATCTGTAAAAGGTTAAGCACAAAAAACTTGATGAGTCCTGAGTCATTTGCAGTGAAATTCGCTGAATTCTCCTAGGGTACTGTGCTTAGAAAATGTAAAGCTTGATAATTGCTTGACGTTGCTATACGTGCTATTTGCCACAGCTTTCTAGGAATCATCATGGTCAGCTACACATTAATATCTTTGGGCTAATATTGAGCCCAGTACTGTCCTTTCCTCCCCTTTTCAGAGGAATTATATATTAAGGCAGCGATAATATTTTAGTGTAGCTTTAGTTTGCAGAGGCTGCACAAAAGCTCAGCGGCAGCGGTTTTCCAGGTAGGCTCTATAGGCCTTTGCTAGGAAAAAGTATTAGCAAATTGCCTCTCCAGCCGTGAGGCTCAGCACGGGGCAAGGCTAAGGGCTGGAGCCCAAACAGACACGTGGCGGTGCAGGTAGGTAACTCCCCGTGTGTCGTCACAAGGGTGTCCCCTGGGGATCAAGCAGTGACTGAGGTCCTGATTCTGGGGTGAGCTCATGCCAGGCAGCTGCCCATGTCCCTGTGCCAGTGCCTTAAGGGCAGGCTGCAAGCTCTGCTTGCACAGCTTTAACTGAGGGATGGCGACCGCGGAGGCAAAAGCCATGTTTCCCAGAGCAGTCTGTTCGGTAGCTGTTCTCAAAGTCTTGTTAGTCGTGCTGGACAACATCTAGACAGATATTTTTTTCATAGCAAATAAAATACTGAGCTGTCCAGAGGAAGCAATACTGCGGATTCAGACAAAGTCAAAATATCCTCCGCAGTACCTTGCAGTAACTCCATAGGCAAACCTCTCCCTCCCTCACCGAAGTACGTTGGTGTTCCAGTGTGCGACTTGTTCCCAGTGGGCATGGGCTTGTAATTACTGTGCTTTGGAGAGGAGAACAGAGAGTGAATCTCACACAGTAATATCGGGGCTTCAATCTGAAAATTTTTGAATGTGCTAAAGTAGCTAAAATTAAGGATTAAATACGTTTCACGTCTCTACTGTTTGTTAAATCTGTGTGTGCATGCTGCATCCAATGGTTAAATGGTTGGATGGTCAAAAAACGTCTGATAGTTTTTATGGTCATACCGCGCTGCCAATAAATCAGTATTTTTATAGTTTTGTACTGTTTCAACAAAGTATTTTCCATGCTTAAATACTCCCGAGAGTAAAAAGGTACCGCAGGAGGAGAAGAGCAGCAAAGATGATACAAAGCTCACCTTGACCACCACTCTTTCTTCTGACTCCTCTATTTTGCATGATGAGGGGCCATATGGAGCTGGCAGTGCTGTGCAGTCATTGACAAAAACATTAACTCCGGCAGAGATGTGCTGGTACCGTGAGCCAGACATGCATTGTGAAAGTATTCTGAAATATGTGGCAAAGCAGTGATTTCAGTGCTTCAAGAAACACTGTATCTTTTGACTGTCTTAATTCAAAATCTTATTATTATGGTTATAAATCGGCTATGGTCATTGTGGTCATAGATCAGTTGGGATGAGCTTTGTGTTTACCTAAAGCACCATCGAAATCACTGAGCCAATTCCTTGATAACAGGAAATTCCAATTTTGGTCACTTTCTCTGAGGAGGAGCTTGGGTAGTTTGCTTGACTTGTTTTGCTTTTTGTTCTTTGATTTTTTCAGGTATCATGGAGGAAATACGGGTTAACTGTTACCTCACTTAGGCATTATTTTGCCACAGGGAAATATAAAGAGTTACTTGTAAACACTGTTGATATTCATAATAATCAGAGTAATAAGCAAAAGGGAAGAAAAGCAATACAGTGAAATAGTATTAGGAAAATACAGCATAAAGAGAAGTTGGAAAAATGAAAAAAGGAGTTATTTGCCATTTTATTTTTGCAATATTTTCATGTTTTAAGTCCTGTTGGTAAGATAAATGAATTTTCCATCCTTTTGTTACTTTTTGTGATTTGGTGTGTACACGAGTGTGAACCAATGGACCCCGGCAGCGCTCCAGATGCAGTTTAGCTGTGTGCCATGTGCGTGATGGCTGTGGTGCGGAAACCTTTGCTCGTCTGCCCAGTGCTGCTTCGAGAGGTGACAGTGTGAGACAATAAGACAGAGCCCAGACTATCAGTAATGTGGTAGTTATGTAAATGTTGCCCTGGAATAGAATTAGTTTTAGAGTGATCTGACAAGTAATATGAACATGGGGAAGAAAAAGGAATGAAGCTAATGCAAGTTAAGTCTGTATACTGTGACTTAGGCTAAAAGGTACCCCATTTTTGGCAGTAACTCCTATAAATTATGGCTCAGTCTTCTCCATTTTTGTTTCTTGTATGCATGTGGCACAGTAATTCCTGCAGGGATTTTTGTCTTGGCAGTATTTCTCTTTAGTGCCACAAAGTGAGCATTTTTTCATGTAGGACCTCAAATAGCTCAACAAGTTGTGTACTGCCAGTGATTCAGAACAGAATCTCTGTCCATCTGGTAACAGCCGTAAGCAGTTCCTACAAGACTCCTATTTTCAGATCCAAGCAGTATGTGAATCCTGAGATAGGAGTGGGTAAGAGATGGGGTTATTTCAGGTTAAAAGAACCCCAAGCTGATAGTGAGAGAAGAGATTTTCCTCCAGTCCAGTTAGAAATCTTCTAGAGAGAGATCGTGGCCCTTTAAGAAGAAATCAGATTGGCTTGGAAATAAGATGTAAAAGAGGCAAGAGAGAAGTGCTTCATCCTGACATCCCCAGGAGCCTTGCATGAAGGCTTTGAAAATGACAGGATACCTGACAGTGCTGGGCTACTCCATGCCGGTAAGCGTGAACCGTTATCAAACCATCCCATCAGAGCCTCACATTAGGTAAAGAAAACAAGAATCACTGAGGTAGATTTCTGAGGAGATCTCTACCCTCTATACAGCTCAGGGCCATGTGCTGATGGAAAATATCCTTTCCTTCAATGAGTACGTTGGTGTTTTTGTCATACCTTTGAGTCCTGACCAAGAATTCAGTTCAGATTGCACTGGAATTTTGTCACCGTCTATAGAGAGAGCAAGGATGCCCCTAAATCAGTTAGTCTGTTCAATTTAGCTTTTTCTACCTTGATTGCTATTAAATTAGATATCACAGTACTAAAAGCATCAAAGCCGTGATCATCCAAAAGGGAATGGCAGTCTCAAAGAGTTATGACGTAATAAAAAGGTGCAATGAGCAAAAAGAACATTTGTTTAAATACCAGGACAAAAATCAAAAAAAAAAAAAAAAAGACTTTGTGGTAAAGGGTTGATCTCCTGGGTGAAACCAGAAGAGCTGATGAGTTTGGATAACTCAAAAGTGATCTTGAGAAAACACTTGAATATGCTACATAGACCTTTCTTGTTTGGGTATAAGGTAATTTAATAGACTTTGGCTATTTTCTTTTTGCAGTATGATAGTTTTTTTAAAAAGTCGTTTTCTTGCCTCTCTTGTTGTGAACCTTCTATCTACTCCCTGAAAATTTTTGAAGCTTATCACTGCAAAGTGATGCATTTGCAGAAATGCAACTCAGAAGTGTTTTAAAGAATCCAAACTTTCTTTTTTTTTTTTTTTTTTTTACCAAAATTTTCCCCATCACTCTGAAATCTTGCCATTGTTGCATTGTAAAATTCCCATAATACTTAATAGGCATTAATGTTGTATGGTATTTTTATCAATCCTCTCTTCAGAGGCCTGATTGATATCCATGCACTATTCCCAGAGTAGCCTTTTTCCAGTTCTTTAAAGCTACAAACTTAGCGTACAGGAAATAATAATCATGCCTACCATACTGTAACTGAAATATGCAGACACATGAATCTTTTTCTTGACGTCCTATAAAAATGTCATTTGTTACTTTATTTTGTTTGTTCTCCTCTGACTGTAATATAAATGATAGTTTATTAAAATGTTAGCTTTAAGTGGTGGTTCTTTCTTGAGAATGCAAGGTCGAACAAAAAGTATTATTGAAATTGCAAGTCAAAAACATATATTAACAGCAAAATGAATAATAAGTCTGTTTTAATATGAGTTTCTTAAAAGTTACAGCTTGTAGTTGAACTAAATGTGCTATTTCTTCCACTGCAGCCGGGAAGTTCTCATAGACTTTTGACAGTGTCGCCAAAAAATTAATGCTTCAGCTGTTTAAAAGCTATCAAAAGCTTGCTTGACAATTCTAATCTCTTCCAGGAATTTCCTTTTCCATTTTCCCTCCCTATAAAAACTGATAGAAAGATGCTTATGTAGTAGGAATGGAAAGTCAGAGGTATGTTATGAAGTATTGTGCATTCCTTGCAACCTGTCACTAGATTAGGCACAAAATCTCCGTGATTCTTCTGAAAATGAAGGAACTTCATTGTTAAGTTGCATTTATTTTTATGTACTTGCCAGAATAGTGCAGATTTAGAGGTTTTTAAAGTTCTTTTTCAGTTTTTACATAGCGTGGCAGCAAACTGCAGAGCTGCTGGAAATAGCTGGAACCTGATGCCTTTGTGGTCCTTAGAGCAGTGACCAAGCAAAGAGAAAAACAAAATTAAAAAAAAAAAGAATTACAGTGCATGTGTCAACATCAATCAACATAGCAAAGCTGAAGTCAAAGGAAAGCATCACCATTTCTGTTTCTTTCAAATTTCTTCGCTTGGTTTTGCACACAACCAAATGTGACAAACCAAAATGAGATACAGCTTGAACTTTCATTCTGAAGCGTATCAAAAAGGCACCGAAACATTGACTCAAAGGTCAAAGGGTTTGTTCCCTTTTCTGTAAAAAAAATCCCAAGGAAGCTGTTAATACTACTCTTGTCTTTTAAGGCTAATCCATAAGCATATTCACTGACACATAATGTGAAATACAGACTATTGCTACAGCTATGGTGGAGAGCAGTTGGTTCTTTGCTGGTGATAGGAGATTCCATGTTAACAACAGTGAGATAATTAAAGAGGTTGTTGGTAAAAAAGCCCCTGTGTTTGCAAAGACAGCCATTATGTTCAGCAAATGCCAATTAAAGAAATACCGCTTTATGTGTATGATGGGTTGCTACTGCACAAACACTTGTGCAATGACACAGGGAGTCAAAAGGACAGCTTACCTTCTCCTCCTTACCTTATCATTTTAAAGCAAACACACTTAGCTATTAGGCACACAAATATCAGGTATTTAGGAAAGGAAACTGTAAAGCAATGGGTGTTTGGAAATGCATACTGGAGAGAAAAAGAACCAATGTAACAAGCCTGGATATTGTAGGAGGTAATTTTTACCATGTCTTTGCACTACACCGATTAGAAATGTCATCTTTATATAACCGAGAAGCGAGTCTTTCGTCCTGTCACTTAAATATAGTTAATATGCGGTTGTGTGATTCTGATACTTGGAAGTTTAAAGAGCATATACAATTTTTGCAGTTACTTTTCTGTTGAAATGTTGGTATTCCATGTGTCGTGCAAGCTAGTTTATATATTCCTTTTTGTCATTTTGTGTCTTTATATTGTTAACATATTTATGGCTATATGTTGCTCTTGATTTTTGTGTAGCATTCTCTGTGACTTCAGTAACTGGAATAAATGGCAGTTCTGCCAGTAATGTGAGGCAAGACATGGCCTTGAGTGTTTATTGTCTGCCCCTGTTTGCAGGTGCTTTTCTTGTACTTTTTTTCTTATGTTTTGCCACAGGCTTCGTTATATTCAGACCTAAGGAGGCAGGAGGCCCTGGGGCCGGCGTTGCTGTTTTGGGTGTGTGTAGGACAGCTGTGCTCTGTGTGCACTTGAGGGATGTCGGACCTTTCTTCCCCTGTGGAACAGTTGCAAGCCGGGGCCGTCCTGGCTTCTCTCTGGCTCGTGGGGAGGACGCACTTCAGTAGACACTACTTGCAGGCCGTGGCCAGGATCTTTGTTCTCGCTTGACCTCGTGCGTCCCGTAAGATCGGCCGGCGGCTGCAGCGACGACCTTTGCGGCAACACCCTCCGCGGTGTGTGGGCTGCTGCGGAGCGCGTCCCGCTTCCATATATGCCGAGGTATTTTCATTGACACATTCTTCTCACAGGTTTAAAATCACTGTGGCCTTAAAGTCCCATCTTGCCCTAAAGTGGAAGCACCGCATTACCCGAAGGGCCGCTGGGACCCAGAAGCGACCGGGGCAGGAAGGGGTGGCACAAGTTGAAGGAAGAGCGTTAGTTTGAAAAATTTTATGAGATCACCGTCCTATTAAATTGGTTTACACAGATGGCTGCCTGGTTTGTTGCTTTGTCCTTGCTTAATAGTAACTGTTTATGGAAAAATGAATTGCTTTACAGAAGTAGATCCAAAGGCTCATGCTGTTGTTTCCCTCGCTGGAGGTCTTTGTATTATTACGGGCGTGCGAGGATTTGACCTGAAGCAGAGATTAATTGCTAAGTGCGCGATGAATAATTAACCATTTGACTTGTCCCTTAGCTCTGCAGTTGTTGGGTTAGAAATGATTGCCCAAACTGCTGGCGATAAGAGGAGGTTGTCCCTGTATTCCCGGTGTCCGCGCCGTTGCCCGCTTGTGCTGTGAGTGCTGTGACATCAGCTGAGACCTACGCGCGGCTGGTCCCGCTTCTCCTCCAAACCACTTCCTGGGGTTTTCTCGGGTGATGGCAGAGAGTCAGAAGATACCGCAGTGCCGCCGAAAGCTGTTTGCTACATGCTGCACTGAGCCTGGATGGCTGGGAACAGACGAGCTCCTTAAAAATACCCACTTTTTTGTTTGTTCTGGATTCAAATTTAGATGCGTGTCACTTGGCTTTCCGTGCCTGTTTTCTGCTGGCCTATTCCTAGATGTGTGGTTTGTGTGTTGGAGTATCTTTGAATATATATGAACGCGTGTGCAAGGGCAGGAGCTTGAGAGTAGATTCCAGGCAGACACACTGATTTTGGATCTGCAGCTGGTCTTAAGTGGTAACCACCAAGAAATAGAAAGGATCAAAGAACTTATAAAGGAAATTAAATCTAAATAGTGATACTCTGCACTTTTGCAGGACTGTCTACTTAAGAAGCTCAGAGTGAGTTAGAAACATTGATGAAGTCTCTATTCTGGGAGGTGAGTATTATTATTGTTACTCTGCAAAACCATCGAAAATGCAAACCATTCGCCCAAGCTCATACACAGGGCAAATAGAATTCAGAAATATTCTACAATACATACTCCAACTGATCAATACTTATAAATATGTTATTTTGCCCTCCTATTGAAGCAAGTGATGAGTCTTTGCATACAGTTATCATTTGAAGTGGTTCTTTTAATTTTCAGCTTCTGATTTATGGAATAGGTGACTCTCATAGAGACTTTTTCTCTGCAGTCCTCCCTATCCTCTTGTGCAGTTTTATAGAGCTCATTTTGGGGAGATAATCACCTGTGATAAGGGGCTCTGTGGAAGTCAAATACATCCAGGGCAAATATCGTATGGGGTTCAGAAATGTTTAGTGCGTTTCAATACTATTTTATTTATTTGTGTTAGCATTTCGTCATGGTCAGATGCAGCAGCACTCTTTTAATAAATCCTCCTCTGAGTGAGGCTTGTACTCATGTTTGCAGACCCAGGAGGGTTGGCGAATTTGAATAACAGTGAGAAGTGAAACCAAACGTTTGTAGGCGCATCAACTGCAAGTAGCAAAATTTGTAATTCTGTAACTTGTAGCTTGTAATCCTTGTAACTTTGATACACTTTGTCATTACAAGCTACTACATGAAAAACTGAGCCCTTTATATGAGGCTGTGCTTTCCCTGTGCAAGAGTAACTCGGCGGTGGCTCTGTGGTGTTTCGGCACTCCGATTTTCCTGCCGATGCCTGCTCTGAGGTCCCGCTTTTGGGGACTTATTTCTGTTAGTGGCCTGGAAACGCTGGCCCTTAGACTCTGCTGTTATTTACAATGCTTTTCCTTTTGGTCTTGTGAGTTAAACTCAGTGGACTTCGGCCTTCTATTACTTCCCATCATCATCCTGGATTTACTATGGCAAGAAATGTCAGGATTGCAATTTATCCTCTTGAGGGTTTTGCTTTTTCTTTAAATCAGTGTTTGCCTTTAAAAGACATTTTGAATAAATTACCTTCTCAGTAGGCACCGGCATGTATCGATAAAATAGGAGTTTATGCATGCCAGCATTTATCTATTTTGTGTCAGTTCAGAAGTACATAGCGGAAATAGACTGCAGTCCCATATGGCTCCCCATCTCTGCCGTCGCCCGGCGCTCGGCTTCGGCTTCGGCTTACCTGTGTGAATCCAAGGGGACAGAGTGCGGGGCCACACACTGCAGGTGGCTGCAGCAGAAATATTGCGTCCAAAATGGTTTTCTCCGTGGATCCTCAAGCCTTTCTCAGTTCATAAGGAAAAGGAAAATTAAAAGTATGACACTTTTTACTTCTAGTGTTAGCTTCATACTCTTGAAAGGGAATGAAAGCCCCCGTTAGGAAAGTTACTTATTTGCAGGTTTGATTTCTGGGTAATAAAACCTGCACAAAACCTTTTACTATGTAAGAAACTCTTTAGTAAACACATTAGGACATTGGACACATTAATAGTATTGATTAGTAACATAATATTATTTTTTTCTGGAGCTGTCACTTTGTGGAGTTGGAAATATGGATTGACAAGCCTGCTTCTAATGTGTTAGATACAGCTGTGACAAATATGAGATACCTTCGCTCTGAGATCTCCATTTTCCAAATACATTTAGCTCACACGATTTAGTCTGCTCACTTTTAAAACATTTAAGTTCTGTTTTAACCAATCTATGTTGGATTTTTAAATATATCATTGATTGAAATTTTGTGGAACCATTGCTGTAGTGTGCTGTGGGATCTTTTGGAAGGAAACCACCCGTTTATCCCATCCTAGAGCACCCAGAAGAGTGATGCGTGAAGGGTGCACGTTTTTCATAGTGCTACAATACAGCAGTGTCACAGTGTAGCTATTTGCTATACTGTGTTTACCGCATTAGCAGAAAACCCAAGTCAGTACCTTCATTTGAACAGGGAGGAAGCCTGTAGTAGAAGGCAATATTATCTTGGCACGGCCGGTCCTGAGTTGTCGAGAGCATTTGGCTCAGGAGTCAAAGACCATTGCAAATCTCATCTCTTTCTGCTTCAGACACAGCCTGAACGTGACATTTCATGGCACATCCTTGGGCACCTGAAGGCGAGGGCTGACAGGACACGTGGTGATGCTCCCGATGCTGCCTCCTGCAGTGCCCAAGGGCTCTCTGGTACCACAGCCGTTCACGCAGGGCGGAAGAGAGAACGAGCTCCGGCTTGGTGTATTTACTGAGAGATCCGTGATCCAGTTGTCTCTAGAAGCACTTTGTCAAAAGGAAATAAACCCGGTATTTAGCTTGCCTCCCACGAATTGACCAGCTTCTTTCATTTATAGCTTTTAATGCTTCGCTCTGTCTTTCCAAACTGGTAGTCTCCACAACTGGAAAGTTAAGCTCTGGTATTAGATGCTGCTAAGCAATGACTCCATGGTTAGAGGTGTGGTTATCATTATTTCAAGTGTTTTTTCAGCAGCTGTGTGGTTTTCTGAAACTCTCACCAGCCGGTAAGGAGAGCTGAAATTGTCACAGCTAACTTGGGAGTTTCTTTGGAGATTCTTTCTGGTTTCCTGTGCCTTTAGAAACAAAATATGGGTATGCAGTCTTCTGTCTGGTTAGAGCATTAAGTTTTACTCTTAAACATCAGTTTTTAAACATATTTAGGTGGATAAACTTACAGAGAAAGAGCTGGAGAGGAAAAGAAAACAAGTGCTCTTAGTAAGAAACTGCAGAAGACTCTGAAATTGGTTTTGTTCTAAACTGGAAATAAACCTTGAAAATTCTCATACAATAGGACATGTTTCAAAACATTTTAAATGTTGCTTCATTTACATAAAGATATTTTGATGATGTCAAAGTATTTCAACACATCTCATGTCTCATTATATTAAAAGTCATTGGGTAGTACATCACAATTATTATAATGTTAGTATTCATATATCTTCCTTTTTCAGATGAAGTCTGTTATTTTTAAGATTTTATTTAAATTGCGGATGGAATTTCTCATATTGTGGATCTTTTCTGTTCTGTCAAATCAGTGTTTTTTTTCAAGAAACCCTTCATTGTGAAAAGTTTTGATCAGTTTTACATATTCAAAAAAATCTGATAATTCTTATCATTTAGTTTCAAATTTAGAAAAGAATTGAAATTGGTATTCTTTTACTGTCTTTAAAAGTGATTAATCCTAGAATTGTCTATTTACGAGTGGTATGATTTCAGCACAGATAACGATGAGTTTTCATTTCTGTGAGAATGTTTACAGTCAGCTGGTCTCAGGGATAGAAACACAGCAAATATTTTATGAATATAGGACTTGCACATGCTCAGAGTCGTGAACCACAGGCTTCAAATTTAGCCAGCAGGGAGGAAGGAATTTGTCTGCTCTACAGTAAAAGGAAGTATTCGCTGTGTTATTGTAGTGCATGGCCCTTTGCCATCTTTGATAAAGTATTTAAGGGCTGTGCACCCAAAGTCTAGTGCCCTCTTGACCCGTCATCAGTCACCAGCAGTACAGGAGGTTGGATGAAGCAGTAGCTCAAGAGCAGACCTATTGTTCAGCCTTGTGCAACGCTCTGGAAACGGAAACCGCAGACAAAGCGGCTTCTTGTGCTTCACTGCGTCGGTGAAGGGGCAGCTCCTCTTTTACAGACACCTTTCCTGGCCCTGAGCTGTGCCAGCCGCTGTGGACAGACCCGCTAGGAAGCGGCAGGGTTGTGCTTCCCTCTGCTCGGCTTCGCTGGGGATGAACGAGACACTTGGGTGATTTATTTTTCCTGTATTAGAAAACCAGAAAATTATCATAACCCTGTACCTTGGATGTGTATTTAATTTTATTCCCCTTTTTACCATTTTACACTGTTAATCAAAGGTCCTTAAAACACTGATTTTTACCATTTTTACCGTTAACTCATTTTATTTTTTCCATCGCACTGTGAATTGCGCAGTCTTTACTTTTTTTTTCCCTTTAATTCTTCTTAAAGCAGTTCTGCTTATAGAGATTCCAGCAACTCCAGTAACTATGCCAAGAATGTACAGTTATACTTTGTATTGCTAAATTAACAGACAGGAATAGTCACACCAAACCAGATTCAGCTCCCAGATGGGAAAGTGTCTCCTCTAGCCCAAATTTTAATGACTTTTTTATATGAGAAAGTTTCACCAATATAACATACAGTGTGATTTAAAACAAATGCTGTCATCCTTTTTATTTTTTTTTTATGTTGCTGACAGGTAATTTGCAGGAAATATTGAAGATTTTTCTTCTTTTTAATGACCAACTGGGCATTGCAAACATATGTACTTTTGGATAGTTTAACTCTTTATATTTTAAATTATTTAAAATGTAAAAAGATCATTTTTAGTTTATCGTTGCTATTTTTCTAAACCCTGATTTGAAGTGAAGAAATGGGTCTGATTCTTATTTGATTTGCTATATATTTATATGCATTTAATCCTAATAACTTTGTGGATTTAGTACTAATTCATGTAAATGATGGGATTTGAGTCCTAGATAACATAACAACAATATCAGAAAAGCTAGACGTGATTGTTGCGGTGTGTGAGATATGAGATATTTTCACACACACATTTCTGTCTCATAATCAGGAACAGTCTGTGCATGAGATTATGAAATCTGTGGTCTTTGACAATTCGTCTGTGCCAAATAGAATATTGCAGATATCCCACCTTGCAAATTCTAACATTGACTGTATTACGACGAAGAAGTCTTACGATTTAATGAGAAGAAGAGAGAGCACATTTCATTTTCACAAATATTTTGTTTAATATTTACTAAATTCCGTTTGCCTGACTTTTCCTTGGAAACATTTCTAGGTTATTGCCATGAAACCTAGTGATTTCTTGAGTGCTTAGTCATATTCAGATGAGAAATACAGAATTCTGTGTGATTGTACGAGACATTCTAATCTCTGTAGGTGCTTGGGTACTAGAAAGGTACCTTAGGTTGCATTACTTGGTGCTGTACTTCATTTCACAGTTTTCCTAGTTTTCAGTGCACTGTACTATTCTACTGCTGTTTATAAATCTTTTAAGTGTGCACATTAAAAAAGTAATTAAATTGTCATTATAATTTATAGTATGCCTGAAGTCAATCACCTAATTAAACGGAAAGAGCAGAGAGGTAGCAGGTTCGTAAGCATTTATTAAGTACTGCAGTATTAATTATGCAGGGCTTTTGAACCAAGCAGAAGAGGAAAGAATGGAAACACCAATCTAAAAAGACTTTCCATTGCTGCCCTTCTCAATTTAATAATATGAGACACCACCCCTAGTTAGTAATACAACACTAATGCTTTCTTTTTGTTAATTTTTAATGAAATTATGATGGATTTTTTTTATGACGATCACTTGCTGCATTTTCCTGTAATATTTTTAAAAGAATAATATGTCCCTGTGCAGGACCCTATAAATATGTGAGTAGAATTGGAAGATACATTTAGATTTATGATTCGGGGTGGATTGTATAGGAGCAGAGTGCTTTGGCCACGGTTTCCAGCATGCCAAGAGTGGGGTGGGACACGTGTCTGGCTCACATTGCTGCCATGGGAAAAAGTGCTTGTGTGCAGCAAAGCGGGGCTGAGCGGAGGCAGGAGTAGCCAAAAAGGAGGTTCTCGGAGGCGGTGGGAAGGGAGGACATCTGGAAGATTGGAGGTGACGGGTGGATGCTTGCTCGCTCCTTGCACCCTTACTCACACCTTCAGAGAAAGGAGTGTCGTGAAGCCAAAGCCAGCGGGTACCAGGAGCTGATCCTTACAAGCCTCTGACTTATACCCAAAATGAGGTCAGGATGAGGCTTTATAGGATATTGAGGTGTATGCTGTAACATAAGAGGTAGAAGTGTATTAAATTAATGAGCCTGTGGAACAACAGGGTAATCTTACTGTGTTTTGTTTGTGTGTTGCTATATCTGATGAAGAGAATGGAGCAGAAGCCTTGAATTTAGATTTTTTTCTTTAGCTAGTTTATTAAAAAATAACAATGCAGAATTACAACCTAACACAACATCTACAAGCTGGACCTAAGTTATTTGAAAATTGTAGAACCAGATGAATAGCTCTTTTTCTGAAAAAAAATGAGGTAGTATGATTGGGGTGTAAATCCCTGCTGAAAGCTGTTTCTTCTCACAGTCTTTCATAGGCTGTACTAAACTGTCAAAAAATAAAATTAAAAAAAAAAGAAAAAATAGCATAAAATTACAAGACAATATTTACTGCATATGTGTTGAATTTATTAGGCTATGAGTGCTGCAGTACTACAGTATATTACTTGTTCAGAGTTGCGATGTCTAGCAGTGGTGTAAACATCAGTTTATTTTGAAACAAACTGTCTCAATGTTTTATTCATTTGTTTAGACTTCAGCTTAAATAACTTGCTGGAGGGAGACCTCTGATTTGGACTCTTAATCAAATAAAATCAGTAGTTTTGATACTATTTCAGAAGATGTAATTGGGATTCCCTTTGTAGCAAAGATAGCACTTCCCTTAAATGGAGCAAATCATCTTATTGACAACTCTTGGTTTCGGCACTCATAATAATCCTATAGCTACCAAAATTGTTACCATCACTGCTTCAGATTAACACTATAGCAGCATTATATAAGGAATGTCACTTGTCTGGAAAGGAAAAAAATGTATATAAATATACACATACACATATATAAATGATTTTAGCCTAACCACTGTCTCAGATGACATAAGACAAGTTGGGTTATATAATTCATTTTATGATCATTAGACTGGTCTTCTGAGTTGCATATTGGAGACTTAACGCTTGTCTGTTTGTATCAGTCTTTACAGCTGTCTCTTTATCATAGAAATTGCTCAGGACGTGCTACTGTTAAGCATGTTGTCAGCTTCTTGTACTGGCAACAGGTAGGGGCAGCCCCAACAGGGGTGTCCTGTGCTAGCTGTAGCTTGCTGTTTGGTGAGACAGCCAAAAAAAAAAAAAAAAAGGAAAAGAGAAAAGAAATGAAAAAAAAAGAAAAGAAAACCCAAATCTTCCACTTATTGATTCTGAAAACACGTTGGATAAATATTATGTTATAGATATTTGAAGCGACTTTGGAGTGAGCCATGTGGATACCTCTGCCAATTTCTTTGTCACAACAGCAAAAGATCTTCTCTTATATGATAGCACCTTCTTTACTTGTTTCTTTAGGTGTATATATGTTCACTATTAAAATTGATCTCTTTTATGTTACAGGTCAATATTTGGTTTCCAGTCCCAAATTCTACTTAATTGCACTGAAAAAATACAGTATTTTTAACCCATTCCTGTGGAAAAAAAAGATGTTAATCTTCATGTATTCAAACTGCAGCAGGCACTCTGTCGTGGATGTGGATTTTGAACACTGGAGTCTGTGTTTATAAGTTGCTCAGAAAGCGCTCAGAGCAAAGGAGCCTGACAGAGGTCTGTGTTGCACCTTAGCAGAGTTTAATCGATGAGTATTTTGTAGCACAAGCCTTGCACACACATAGTGCATGATTCCAGACAGGACAGGCAAACACTCTCCTGGGAAGGCCAAACAGGCTACTGATTTTCTCTGTGCCTCTGTCCCTCATTTGCTCTGGGAGCATAACATCTGTCAGCCTCACAGGGGTGTCCTAGTCATTAATATGTATGAGGCAAGAGACGTTATTTAAAAATCAAGGTATGTGTATGTCAGTGCTCCTGCCATGATTGCAGCCCAATTACCCTTCTCAGAAGTAGCTTTTCAATTAGGTAACTTCATTCCTGCTAGTGATGTAGCTGAGGCAACCTGAAATTTAGTGTGGACTTTACAACCTTCAGAGAATTTAGGAAAATGATCTCATAATCTTGGTACTGATGTGGCTTCACCTCTAGCAAAACCTAATGTGGATGATGACTGCATTGCAGAGGTACATTTATCTAAGGAAGTAAAACTCCTTACTCAAGCTGGAGTGAAGTTCCCTGAAATTACAAGAGTACATCCTGAAGAAGAGTAATATTAAATTGCAGGTGTCTCATTAGTATGTGTATTGATTTTGTATGTTTAATTTTCTAAAGGGGTATCTTGGGAGAACAGTATTAAATCTGAAAGAACAGATGCCACAGTAAAGCAGAGACACGTATAATGACATATTTGTAATTTCAAGACCCTTAGATAAATTCCACTGAGAGCTGATGTAAACATTTCAAATCCTCTTCACCCCACTAAAACAAGAGCTAATGAGTAGCCTCGATTCACCTGGCTCATTGGCAAGATGGAAAAGCCCAAGTGCAGGATGAAAGAATACTTGAGGTAAGAGTTCCGGATAGACTTAGTCTGGAGCAAGAGTAGCTCAGAGCTCTAACTGTGCATATACATGCAAAAGAGTTGGATGGAATAAGGCAAGGTATTTTCCCATGTTACTTGAGAAAATTGTGGAGGGGAAATACTGCAATTAAGCTGCAGTGGGGAATATTTTGCTAACCCATTTGATATTGGAAAGGGGTTACTACTACACAACATTTAGGTCAGTGGAGCAAATTGCTATGGGAGGGTGTGGAGTTAGTCATGTCTAGATTAGATACGCATCTATTATAGATGATTTAGGATGACCCATTTAGAGCTTACTTCCTATCCAAATGTTCCGATCCATTCCGAATAGAATGTCTAAATTCTGTTCCCTTCAAATACGACTTTTGTCAGATTGACTCATTCTTCCAGATAGTGAGTTATTACAGTCCTATTGACTAAAAAGCCACCTGCACTAAGTAGAAGAGCATACAAGTTATAAATACTCTCCATTTAACTTTCTGTGTTATAGCAGATAGAAAATGGCAAAAAATTATTAATAAATTCAAAAGTTCTTAGGAATAATCTCTTCTAATCTACGTTAAAATGGAAATACTGTGGCTATTCTTAAGGCATTTTATTTTCTTGGAAAATCCATAAAATTTCAGTGGCTTACGTCTTATAGGAAGTGAGAAATACTCTGTGTCCCTGTGGCTGTGCAAACTACAGCTCTCTCTCTACAAGCATAGGTCATAGAGGTAGTTCTCAGGGAATTGTTTAGAGAACCTACAGATCATTAAGGCAGTGCATGCGTATGCTCTGTGTGTGTATGCATGTAGCATGCTATGTAGCAATGTGATAGACTTATTCAACTGTTACTGGAGTCTGTGGAATTTTTTAGTGTCCCAAGGCACAAAAGACATGTTTATTCCAGGTTATGATTTCTTTCATGGCAGGTTATTGTACAAAAATAAGCTCTGTTTTAAAATAATTGCAGTTGAAGGATGAAAGAAGATTTACTTTTATAAAAGAAGCCTAATGTATAAAGAAACACTCATACCTGGAAAATATTTTCACTTGGAACTCAAATCCTGTAACTTTTTCCTGAGAGATGCTTCAGGGCTGAGCAGAGGGGAAGGATCAGCTCCCTCAGCCTGCTGGCAGCACTCTGCCCAATGCAGACCAGGACACTAC
>JAWLRI010000145.1:676389-737793 GCA_034781795.1 Crypturellus tataupa
CAGGGCTGAGCAGAGGGGAAGGATCAGCTCCCTCAGCCTGCTGGCAGCACTCTGCCCAATGCAGACCAGGACACTACTGGCCTTCTTTGTCACAAGGACTTGTGGCTGGCTTATGGTCAACTTGTGCGCCAGGATCTCCCAGGCCTTCCCTGACAATCTGCTCTCCGGCAGGCGGGCCTCCCAAACCCCCGTCTACTAAGACCCTATAGTGTATGTGGCTGTTCTTCCCCAGGTGACAGACTTTGTGCTTCCCCTTTCTTAACTTCATTAAGGTCCTCTCTGCCCATTTATTTGCCTATCAAAGTCTCTCTGAATGGCAGCGCAACTGTCTAGCAGCCACTCCTCCCAGTTTCATGTCATTTGCAAACTTGCTGAATGTGCATTTGGTCCTATCCAGGTCTTTAACAAATGTTAATGAAGGTGTTAATCTCCATTAATCTTCATTAGCAAAGATGTTTTGGCCCCAGCATGGACCCATGGAGGAAACTACTAGTGACTGACCTTGAGGTGGAATTTGGGCCACTGGTCACAAACCTCTGAGCTTGGCAGTTCCACCTCACTGACCATGTTCCCAACTCTTTTATTTTTCTTTTTTCGTGAGTTTTGTTAAATGCTTCTTATTCTTGTCGTGCTAAAATAATCATTTGTTTTCTTGAGATACTTGTTCTTTTATCATTTAAGTAGTTTCTAGAGGTCATAAAGGTTCTAAAATAGTATGAAATAGTTTGGTATATAATTGACAGAATGTTAATACATCTCTTCTAACTTCTTGAATTAGAATCTGTGGTATTCATCTCTACAAACACTGAAGTGGAAATTTGAATACCTCTTTGGAGATACAGAATTCTGTAGGGTATTTTATTTTTGCCTCTATGCTAAATTGTATCTGAGTTCCTGAGTGACCAGTGTTGCTTCTTGAGCCTTTTTCTTTTTTCCTGTTGAGAAGCCTTTAACTTGATTCCTTATGTTTCTTAACAGCGACATTATGTTTTCCTGGCAGAAACATTTTTGCTGTCTAGCATGTTGACGGTGTTATCTAAAAGCATTTTAGGTCACATGCTCTTTCTTGGCTTCTGTCTTAGGGCAGTTTTTCCTCAGTTGGACTTTCCACTGTCAGTGTGGCCTGTTACCACTTTCCTGTTTTTATTAGCTTTTTAAGCAGAAGTCCTAATGAAGAATGAAATCTGAAGCTTTTAAGGACCCAAATCTTGATCAAACTGCCACCTTTCCCTCTTTATTCTTTTTCCTGAAGCAGCACTAAAGCAGCATTTAATGACTTAAAACCAGCCTATCTGCCTAGTCCCTGAGGCAACCAGGGCTTGAAAATAGGGCTCCACTATAATAGGAAAGAGCCTCAGAATTCAGGTTTAGCTCCTTGGCAGACTCTTTAAAGTAGTTATAAGGCTTCTTTCTGGCATTTTGTGATAGGATATCAGTACGAGCTGGCACTTGACTTTTGCACACAAACACTCATGAATTGAGAGGAGGCTGTATTCGCTTGTGTTGCCATTTATGTTTTAAAGGTTATTAATTTTCTTCTTTAAAACATACTTCTTTTCAGTGATGTTGCTCAAGATAGTAAGTAAGTGTAGTCAGAGAGGGATCTTTTTAGTACACAACTGTTATGTTCTTCTATTTTATTCTCCTCTTGTTGTCTTGACTATTAGAGAAGGATATCAGAGTGGCACTTTGGCCACAACAGAATTGACAAGTTCAGGCGAAGACCTATATGTCACTATTCTACTAGTGGAAGGAGTTGTGCGAGCGCTCTATTTCCTACTCTGTACAAAGCTATATGCAAAGCTGGATCGGCTTCAGAGCCTGTTGAAGGTCATTGGAGCCCTCACAGAGAGCGAGGAAATGTGAACCTGCAGCGAGCGGGGAGCAGCCAGGGGCAGGAGCGCCTTCAGCCTGCACGGCTGGAGGAAGGAGGGGACTTGCGTGATGGGTCTTAGCTCATAACAGTTTTCCTTTAAATGACACATGTTGGGCAGGCAGCATTGCTACAGGCTTTTGAACTGAATGTTTTCCTACATTGTGCAGTAGAGAAATGGTTGAAATTCATATGCAAAAGCATACAGGAACCTGTCTCATAACTGTACTTGCAGGAGCTTTTCGCTATCCTCTGAAACCTAACCTCTTTCTGAGATTATTCTCCAGGCTGTTGATTACATTTTTCAGAACTGCAGTGTTCACGGTGATGATTGCGTCAGGCCCATCAGTTGTTATTTCCAGGTCCGCAATTTTCTTTTCAGCCTCCTGCCGTTTTAATCCCAAACCTTCAAGCTTCCTGTCCATGGAAACCATAGTAGCCTGGATAAGGTCCAAGCTTCCAGAAATATGTACTGCATGCCTTGTAAAGAAATTAGATGATACTGGGTGGCCAAGGACTGTAGCTCTAGATGTTGCCAAACCAAAGGCAGGTAAGACTTTCTACCAGGCTGCAATCTAATGCCAGGTGAATCTACTGCCAGATCCCTTGCTGATCCTAATTTCCTCAAGGGCATATTAAAGGCACTGTCTTTTTTGAAAATTATAAACAATGTTAAAATCTTGCATTACTTGGGTGTTTGTGAACAGGAGGACATACCCTTAGCGCACCTAGAAAATATCTTTATACAGTTCTTGTGAGCAGATCTACGTGATAATCCCTTTAAACTGCTTCTTAAATTAGCTGACGTTTTCATTGTCTTAGTGAATTTGGTTTTGTTTCTTAAAACTGTCTGCCTAATCCCAGGCAATTTATTGGGTATAATTATTTCTATGTACTCGTACACAGCACAGATGGGAAGAGGAGGACTCAGACTGGCCTGCTCTTTTCTGCCTAGAGAGAAGACTGTGCCTGCAGAAGGCAGCAACTCCAACGCCGCCGAATGCTTCCACTTTCTCTTGGCTCCAGGGAATGGGCATTGAGCGTGGGCTTCGCTGAGACAGGGAGAGGGAGCCAGCAGGGCCTGTCCAAGTTTTCTGCTTCCAAAAGGGTGCTAGTGAAGCAGCTTGAGTCAATCTTAGGCTTAATGCTAGGGATTTTTGTTGTAGTTGTTGTTTGATTGTTTGTTTGTTTTTTAGTTTTTTAATTGTGGAAATGCTGTAGATTTTCCTATATAGGGCAGACATGGTGAAATCTCCACATTTTTGCAAAAGCAAGTAAGAAGCAAGCAAGATTCTAGTTAGTGGCAGAGTATTTAAATAGGGAGTATTTAAATAGGACAATTTTCTCTGGTCAAAGGACAAAAATGACTGTAGTACAGATGTTTGCTGTCATAGCTATCTCGGCTAATGGTGTAAAGAGATTTGACCACTAACTTGATCCCTGACTGGCACAGAGCTCTTCCTGTGTGTACACTTATCGTGACAAGCCTCTGTGTTTACTGATGTAATTTTCTCACTTACTGGATGAGGGAAGAAGAACCCCAGGAAAACACTGTGCCAGAAAATAATGTGAATTTGCTGGTGTGAATGATATTTGTGCTGGAGACACGCTGTGAGTACAGTTTGCTAAGAGAACTGCACCAGCAAAACTGTCCTGTTCTAGACATATTCTTGTCTTCTATTTCAGTTTGTCGTCTGTGATTTGTATGTGTCACCTCTTCAGATCTGTAGGCACCTCCTGGGGGAGAAAGAAATAAAAATCCAATACAGATATGAGGTTGCCCTGTATTGGAGTATTGGCATTTAGTATATCAGGCTTTCATATTGCAACTTTCCAAGCAATTCTACAAGAACTAATGTTGCCCTACTGGTCTGCAGAAGTCCTATCTCAACCATGCTTCAGACTTACTTCTTATCAGCTCTCAAGTGGCCTGAAATGCTTGTGAGAGGAGATGAGATTTTCAGCTTGCTTGGGAGGTCATAACTATCATCTCCAGTAAACTATGGAGGGAAAAAAACCTCTATCTTCAAAAATTAGAAAGAACAACCAACAACCTGAGTATCAGGATTGCATAATATTTTATCTTGCTATATCTTCCAGTCTAATTTTTGTTGTATTTTTTTCTGCTACTAACATTACATTTTCCTTAATTTTCCCTAATTTTTCAAAAGAAAGTGTTTGCATCCTGATCTGCGATTTTGTGATTGCTCCTGAGCAGATTGGCCTGTCACTCTGATGACAGGGTCACAGTTAGATTCCTTAGATCAATAAATCATCTTAGTTGTTTGTTGAGACTATATTTGAATATTAAAAATCCACAGTCTCACTTATAACACCACAGTGGCCAAAATGTGATGTAGTTTTTGAGAAAAGAATTTCTCTGTATTTTTTCACTTATATGACTTTGCCAGCATTGCTTTTTGACCAGCTCACTGTTCCACTGGGTGTTAGTCTCATGTATTTCTTTGCAGCTATTGACGGTTCTTTTCTTTTTTTATTTCTTTTTTTTCTTAAGAGACAGACAACTGTGTCTTTAAAGAAACAAAACAACTGTGTCAACAGATGGGAGAGAAAATGCTGTGTCTGAAATAGTGCTAGGAACAAACTGTGTTAAAAATAGGTAGTCTTACCACAGCTGTTTCTTTGGCCAATGTGGAAATCCTTCTTTCCTTACTAGCATGCTCTCAAAACCGTACAAAACCATGCGAGAAAAGCTGCCAAAACTGTGTATAAAATGTTGCTAGAATACTAATTACACTTTCTCTGTCTAATTGTAATAATCATACTAGTAAGGGAGAAAAGCTGAGGAAGATGCATTGCCAAGGGGGAGCTCTTAGGCTTTGTTTGACTGACCCTGGTCTGGCAGCAGCTAAAACATCCGCTGCAGCTTCGGAGGCGCCCGTTAACGGTGTGACCCCCGTGCCGCTGTGACCCCCGTGCCGCAGCAGCTCCAGTGAAGCCCCCAAGGCAGCGGGACAGCAAGGAGCTGGAGGGCGCCCCGTCTTGCCCTTGCTGAGAAGCCTCATTTTACTCCTACGTATGGAGAGCAGTAATCTGCCCATCCCATGGACTGTCTGGGGAGAGCCCATTGCAGTTTTGCTAATGTTTCCTTTAAAAGAAAACTTCTGTCCTTTCAGAAATAGGAAAGCAAGCTGAACGTCGCTTAAACATGGTTGCTACAAGCAGCATCACAGCTGCAGTTTAGACATTGCATTTCTGCTTTCCATCTGTTGTCTCACTTATTTTTTCAGTCTGTCTCCTCGCTTTCAATTGTCTCTTCTGTGTCTCAGTTTATCCAATTTCCAGGGCCGTCCAGCCATTTCAGCATTAGAGCTGCCCTAATGGCTGTAAGAAGAGCAGAGAGGCTCTTTGCTAAATGATTTTTTTTCTCCCAATGCTTCTGTGCTTTGTTTGCTTGGGTTTTGTTTGTGCTTGGTGCTCCATGTTGTGTCATCTTGAAAGGGAGATGTTTGCATAATGTGTATTTTGCTGTAATCATTTAAATTTCTGCAAACATTTATACCATACAGCTCCCTGAGCCTTTGGGGCAGGGACAGATAGCGATCGCAAAGGAAAATGAATCATCTCCTTGACCCTGCTCCAGGTCTCTCTGGTGGCCTGAAGGAGTTGCGAGCAGGTAGAGCCGGCGCGCAGGTTCCCCCCGCCGCGGCCCCCTGCTCTCCTCGCTGTGCACGTCGGAACCGGCTGCCTGCGCGGCTGGGCAGGATGCAGAGCAGCCCCGAGGCATCTGAGATGATTGATTCTGATCTCTGAGATTGGCCTAAACACAGAGGTAGATAGGGCCCCTTCGTCTGAGGAGATGGGCAGATGGAGGCGAGCGGAGCAGCCTCCTGCTGAAGGTATATTCCTAGGAAACTGTTACAGCCCTACTGTTTGCAATAGATTATTTTTTCTTTCCCAGTTATCTGCAGTCTAGGAATGCTCCTGGAGAGCAGTGCTTGCCTGGGAGTTGTCTGCACTAGGTTAGTGTTTCTTGCCAAGACTAAAGGAAATTTAAAGGAAGAGGAAAGGTTTCAGAAGGCTTTGGACTCTGACCCGTTACTTCAGCGCACCAAGGAAAGAGTCACATTCCTTATCAAAATAGCATGTTCATCCTTCCTATCTTTTGTCTTTCTCATGGGAAGGAAGTGGAACTGCAGAAGGTGAAACACCCGTCATTTTTCACTGTTCTTCCAGTGGCTAAGAAAGCTCCCAGTTCACTCTGTGAAAAGGCTCAGGGAAGTTCATCAGCAATTCCTGAATGCAAGGGATTTTCTCATGGTAGCTTCTTGCCTCATGTTTTCTGGTTTACCTCCTTTTACCTCAGTGGTTCCCTGCAAACCATGGGTAGTACATATAAATATCCTGCCCAGTCCAAGGCTATGTCCCGTTCCTGTTTGTTTGTTTTTGCTTGACCAATCGATGGATGAGTGAAGAAGATTGGTGCTTTGCATGCGTAAGTGTCAGTTTGATGAACGGCTGGGTTCTTCTGCTGGAGTGAGCTGGAAAGGCAGTCAGTGCAGTGGCCAGAGTCAGGGACAAGCCCATATCCTTATGAATAGCATGCACGCTACCTGCTCACCTTCGACTTGAGCACGTGCTTTGCTTTGCAGCATTTACTTTACTGATTAGGAAAGGAATTAAGCATGTGCTTAAATGGCTTGTTCAGCTGCCAGTGAAACTGCACAGTTTTTCTGCCCTGCCTGAAATGCCCTGTCATTTTCCTGGAGTTTTTCTGTTGAATTTGGTGAGAGCAGATTCAGGCCATAATAACAAAGGGGGGATGAAGTTGCAATTGGCAGGGCACGCTGGTAACTTCTGCATTGTCAAATGAGGTGCTGCTTTCTCTTTATTACTAGATTTAAATCATGCTCTTGAGTTGTGGTCTAGTCAATATGTTTCATTGGAAAAGCATAGGGAGACATTTTTTGTCTTAACATACAAATGGGATCACGCAAGGTTCTCCCATAGATGTAGCCGGGTTAACTGCTGTTGTGCTTCCTGATTTTTCAAACTGTTTTATTCTTGTGTTGGACTCCAAAATCATTAGCAAACATTCACTGGTGGCATTTAATAGCATATATTTAGAATATGAAATAAAGAAACCAGACATTTGTGATGCACCAATAATCTATTAGTAATTTGTTTAGCTCCACTCCCCCACATGTACAGGAGAATAAAATAAAACTGATTAAAATAAAAGTGATTAAAAACATTCTTCATATTTATGGCCATTTTTTTATTTAGGCATACCAGCTCATTTTCTTTTTCTGCAAGTCAGTGATGATTACAGAAGGTGAAAAATTGCTAACAAAATTAAAGAGAAGTTCAAGTTAGCTGTGGAGCCAAAAGTGTGATTCAGGAGCTGAAAATATCTCTGCGCTTCATGCACCAAACTCAAACACTGTGCTTTGGCACCGCCCCCTGGATTAGAAACGGAGTTTGAGGTCATTCCTCCTCCAGCCTGCCATGTATGGGTAGGGCCCACGCTCATGACAAATTACTGACTTACTGAGCACACACCAAGAGCTCGGTGACATCAGTGCGGGGCGGTCGGGGGCCAGCCTCATGGGAAGGGCCGAAGACCCCACTGCCATCGTCCTCCTCTGCCTCTTTAGACATGGAGGAAGAGTGTGAACTAACGGGAGTGAGGACACTTTAAATGTTGCCTTTCTAGACGTGAAAATAACAAGGCGAAGAGAAGCAGAGTGCTTCTTTCCTTGTAAAGAAGTCACACGGCATCCAGCAAAAGTACTAAAGGAGTTTGTGGTCAGAGGGGTATTAATGGTCCATTCAGATTTTTAAGCCAAATATTCGGCTGCCGGTGATGGTACTTCCTTGTGGCCTCATACTTGAAAAGACTGTGCCTCCTGTGCAAGCTTTCTTTGCAAGCAGAAGCTTCATGTCTGGGGCCAGTCTCGATTTATTTGATGTAAATCCAGAGTACCTCGAATGAGATCTATGCTTTGACTTATCACCAGTCTCACCAAGGCCTTAATATTTTACAGAGAGTAAGGGCTTGGATTTTTTAGGTGACAACAGCCAAAACCCCCATTCCTTAGAACTGATGTTTTTTCCCTGCTGATAACTTTCTGCCGTTCCCAGGCGTTCTGCACCCCTGGCTGTCGCCAGCTTCTCAGGAGCAAGGGGAGCTCTCATCCGCTGCCGAGGTTTCCCGTAGCGCTGCCTTGCGCTGCGGGAGCTGGAGCTTGCATAGGATGCCTGCGGGGATGGACTTTCTGATGACGTGGTTTGGGCAACCCAGGTGGCTGTCACAGGTTCATGGGACGCCCGTTGCCTTGCAGCCTGCCTGTTTGGCAGTTGCAGTGCCTCAGTTTCCTCTCAGTTTCTTCAGTGTGCATAGCTCTTATTTTCTTCCCTTTTTAATGGTGCTGTAGCAGGGTGACCATTCGAAGGACAGAAAGGCACTTCATGTAGGAGATGCCTGTTTGGGTTCTTCAGAGTGTGAACTTTGCCTGGAGTCCTTCCTGGGGCTCTGCTCATACCTTGATGTTTTTTTGCTTTCTCTGCCCGCTCTCAGATGCTCACCAGATGTACCAGCATCTCTGTGCCAGCTGCCTGCACAAACAGCCCTGTTTTCTTGGCAACAGCAGGCTAGACAAATGGATTGAGCAACATGTGTGTACGGACACCGTGTCAATTGTCAGCCTGACCATTGTCTGGAAGCGCTGGGCCTGCTTCGTGAGGGCACTGATCGCAGCTGGCAGCGTCTGCGCTGCTATTTGCAGTGAGGTTACGCACCTATACTTAGGGGGATGTGCTCTTGCTAAATTAGCTCTTGGCTGAAGCGAAAACTGTAACCCAAAATCATAGTTCCAGGGGTAGCAGCAAAATAGAATCCTGTGCCTAGTGGGCCTGGGGATAAAGAAAAGAATGTGTAGAGGATCAAATGCTTTATTCGATGCTGCCAAAGAAGATTTTTTTTTTTTTTAATGAAGTGAACCACCTATGTCTAAATTAAACAAAGTTCCAAAAGTCATTTGGCACAACGTACCTTCTGGGTAACTTTTTGGCTTGATTGCTGATTTCCTGCAGAGTCCGAGAGCCAATAGAAACACTTGCACTAATATATACATTTCTTTGTATGAATAGCTATTTTTATTTTTATAATACCTATATACACACATGTGCGTATATACATACATGCATACATGCATCTAAGGATATGTACATATACACAAAGATATATTCATACATAAATGCCAACAAAATGAAAAAAGCTTACAAAGATTCTTGGTATTCTTTGCCTTCAGATCTGCAACATTGTGCTAGCATGCAGGAACCCAAGTACTAAAATTGATGAAAAGCTGTGAATAAATAATATGTAAATGGGCTCTTACACTCCTATTGGGAATAATGTGGAAAATGAAATTAGACTTCAAATTTCTTTCTGTTTTAGTAATGAAGATGAAAATGTTTACAGCATAAAGAGTTTCAAAAAATAAGTTCTGTTTCTTCATCTTTGGAGGTAGTTCAAGGTTTGAACTGTTAATTTCACCCACCTGTTTGTCACAGAAACAAAAGCTGTCAGAATGACCTGGAATTAAGAGGGCAAAGGTAAAGACACTGTTAGTATTTCAATTCATCAATGGATTGTGCAAATGTATTAAGTAAGAACACAAGTATAGAAATGAGAATAAACACCTTCCACTTCTTCCAAATTCAATTACATATGCTGTGATTGTATTTGATCGGGGCATGAACATCATTTCTCAGATGATTGTGTTCTGCCATTGATCATATGAAGTCAATTTAAAGTATGACATTGCTTTTACCTTCCTCAAGTAGGAAGACATTTTTGCTTCTTCTCTTAGCTGCTGTAGCTATCAAATTGTGTGTCTAATAAATTGTGCCTTGTTTAGAGAGTGCTAACTGTAAAACATTGGCCATTCAGAGAAAAAATGAGATTGAGATTGATACCTGGAGCTTAATGCATCATAGTAGCAATCAAGCAAATTTTTCCCATTACAGAGTGTGATTAACAGAGTTCTCTCGACTTCATATATTTGAAAAGGAGAAAGAGGGCAAAGAGAGCGTTAGAAAATCCACACAGACTGGGTCCACAATCCTTACATAACAGAGCAAAGAAGCTTTCCTGGTCACTTAGTAAGACAACTGTTTGGGCTCTCTGAAGGGTGGTTCGAACCCTGACAAAGCAGAGAGAAGTTCTGTTTGCATTTCACAGCAATGCCTTTGAATTATACAGCCGTGAGTTCAAGCCCTGGGGCTGTAAGCTACAAATTTGTGCAAATTTTGACACATAAATTTCCTTTGATACAAATTATCTTATACAACCCTGGAATCTGCTTTCTTTCTAGATGGCACCTGGCTTTCCTGGTCAGACTGAGTTTTTAGGTGATTTCCCAGAGCATGATAAGATCCAGTCTGTGCTGGTTTGTTATCTCTTGCAAGACAGAAGAGACATGGGCAAGGTTTTATTCATCCTTTGTGCTTTTGAGGCAATTTCACCCATTTAGTGTGCAGTTTCAAAACTTCAAAATAATTAGCAGTAAAATAAATATTTGTCAGCTGTTTTCCTTAAACTTTCTCATTAAAATGCAAGACAATTTCTGTTATCTTTTACCTTGCCTGTCCACAGGAATCTCACTCTCACCACCTTGCTAACTGAACTTATGGTGGCAGTCTAAAAGACATAGAGGAGGCAATATAAAACAAAGTCCTTGTTTGTGTTGATCCATGGAAAGAATTATTTTTTATGGTCAGGTGTTCCCAGTGCCCCTCGTGCATTTTTATTTTACTGCTGGAGGTGCAGGTTTATGGTTATAAAGTAACTGCTGGAGTTGCCAAGGAAGCATCTTTCAAAAGTGATAGTCATTATCAGTGCACTTCTGCCTGTGTGTTTCCAGGTTCTGTGTAAAAGGCTGAGTGTATCAGATACAAAGTTCAAAATGAAAAAGGTTTTCCAAGCAATAAGCCATGCTTCTCATGCTCTCATTTCACTTCTGATGTTCTTGTTTCATCTCAGGCTCCACAGTTGGCAAACAACTACAGGAGATTAAAAGTCTTGAGCAGATATGACCAAATATTAGCAAATGATCAGCACTGTTTGTTGCGTTGCTGTGTCTCTTTGGTGAGAAGTTGTTAAAGGAAGACTTGTTTACTCTTGCTGCCAAAGAACTAATGATTGCACAAGTTTTTATTAATGCAGTGATAAAAACAAATTAAAAGTTCCCATTTTTAGTATCACAGCAATGCCTCTGGGAGCTTTAATTGGGCAGTAAAGTTCCATTTGATGACACATGTATTATTTCGGGTTGTTAAAGACTCTGTAGGGCGGCTTTTTCCTCAGGCTGTGGGCTTTTTGCTAGCTCCAGTGCTGTAAGTTGGTAAGGAAGCACAGCAGTACCGTGTAAATCTTACTGTCCTTAATCAGATCTTGCTTTGGATAATATTTTTCCTAATTAGAAGTGTAGATTAAGCTTCTTAAGGTAAAGACTCAGAAACTGATGCAAGCCTCACAGAGATCAGGAGTTTTTCATGCTTACATCATAAAGAGAGGAGAGGATAAAATCTCCTCTAATCTGAGAGGAGATTTGATCAACATGTTCAAGTACCTGAGGGGTGATTGCAGGGAGGATCGGCCAGGCTCTTCTCCCTGGTGGCCAGTGACAGGACAAGGGGTAATGGGTACAAGCTGAAACACAGGAAGTTCCACCTCCATGTGAGGAAGAACTTCTTTCCTGTGAGGGTGACAGAGCCCTGGCACAGGCTGCCTAGAGAGGCTGTGGAGTCTCCTTCTCTGGAGATCTTCAAACCTGCCTGGATGCCACCCTGTGCCATGTGCTCTGGGTGTCCCTGCTGGAGCAGGGGTTGGACTAGATGGTCTCTAGAGGCCCTTTCCAACCTCAACCAGTCTGTGATTCTGGATAAACACTCCTGGAGAAAACTCCAGTGAAGACAGTCACAGTGTTGGGGGGAGGCACTGGCTCCTGTCAGCTAAAAGGTAAAAATGGAATTAGTGAAAACAGAATGCAGAATTCCTTAGGGATTTCATTTTAAATACTCTTTTTGAAGCTGGAGAAGCAGTGTGTTTTGGGTTTTTGTTTTGTTTTGTTTCATAAATGACATCTTCCACATTGTTCTCCTTCAACAAAAGTCTCCCTTGCTTCTGCCAGGGTGCTGTAGGGAGGATTTAGTGTAAATGAGAGTAAAGCCCCTTGTGTTCAGGTTGGGGATGAGATAAACAGGTTTACAACACACATTAATTAAAAACAACTTTGTGCAAGTGTAGCCCTCCTCCCCAGGCCAGCTAGGCCTGGTCCCAAAGAGCGGAGGGTGGGGGTTACCTGTGTCGGGGCTGGAAGGTGTCTGTCCAATGCCTGTTACAAGTTGGAGCACCCGTAGGCTTTGCTGAAGGTTTACACGGGTACATGACTCCTGGGGAAGGACTCATGACGTTACTGCTGTGCTTTGCATTTTGCCTAGAACTTTTCTCAAGCTAGTTGTAAAAATAGAGTGAGATAACCTTCTAAAAACAGTTTTGCCCTTGACTCCAACCTTGCTGAGGTTTCACCTATGGATTGAAGCCTCATAGGGCCCTGTCTGTTCAAAGACTCAGAAGTGGCTGCTGGCTGCACACCCACATTCATTTCCTAGAAACTTGCATATTGATGTGATAAAGCACCAGAGTCCGGAGCCAGAACATATGTTATTTTATACACTTAAAGGCCCGTATAGACCACTGTTGACATTGCTGGTTAGTAACGCATTATCATTTGTTGTTTGTTTTCATTACTGATAGCAAACTTTACAGAAAAAGAAAACATAAACATGTGCCTTTTATTATTAACTGGTTCCAGACCTGTTTTACCCTTTGGATTTTGGTGCTCTGTTGCTTTTGGATCACATCTGCCTTCTGCTAGCAGTGGAAATCCTGCCTTCTCCCGCCCCCTTGGAGTCAGGCTTTGCATTAGACTCATTGAAAATGGTGGGAGATTTGCCACTGACGTCTCTGGGAGGGCAGTTATTCCATATATACATCCAGCCAGCAAAGTCCAAGATTTTCTTAGATCTGAGTCCTCTCACGTGCCTCTCCTTCAGCATCTGTTCGCACTGGTCTTCAGCACAGTGAGAAAAGCCAGGCCCATGTGAGCCGTGCGGTCACCACACGGTTGTCAAAAGCAGGTTGTCTCGCATCAGCGAGGCAGATGTTTTAGCACCGTTATGTCCAGACGAGACCTGGCTCCGGCGCGTGGCGCGCTGCCCATGTGCCCTCATTGAGGGTAACCTCACCGCTCCCCGACGTGTGCGGGTGCAACCGGGGCAGGGTGAAGCTGCACCGCTGGCACCGGCTTGCACGGGGTCCGCGGGAGCCTGGTGCTTGGGGCAGGGCCTGACCCGCTGGGCACAGACCCGTGGAGCACGGCCAGAGCAGAAACTCGCCTGGTCACGAACGAAATGCGAACTCCAAAATATTTTTATTGTATTATTTAGTGTATTATTTTGTATTTTATGTATAACTTCTGGTCTTTTCATGTCTGTTGACATTGCCTCAGAATATTTTTCTTTTACATGGCTATTTAACCCACTGCAAATTTTAAATTCCAGGGGAGACACTGATTTTTTGTGCCGCATATCTCTGGGGGAAAAATAGCAAGAAAGATTGTGACTGAATTGCTGATTTTTTTACATGTATTTATGTAGCCAGTGTGATAATGTCAGTTAAGTTATAAAGTAGTATCAGACTGACTTGACTGCAATTCTTAAATATCTTCCCTATTTTTACTTCAAATAGGTGGAGAAGCGTGTGAGCAGCCATATTCGCCGGAGTAGTGAACTGAATTACCTTGACTGGAACCATTATTCATTTGCACCCTTGGCGGCAGCAGCAGCCAGGTAGGGGAAGAGAAGAAAAACGTGTTTTGAATGAACGGAGGTAGCAGGATTGGGTGATTTCTTTTTTTTTTTTTTTTTCATTTGCAGAGGGCTTCAAGTGGAACTCACTCACATTTAAATGTTAACTAATTGCATGTACTTTTGTTATAGACAAAATCATTTCTTGCCAATATAGGAGGTTTTTTTCTTTTGGCACAGATTATACTTTTGTGAATTTTGAAGCGTTCTCCTTGCTTTGCAAGCATACTTGTCTTGCCACTTTCCCGTACAATTTTTGCACCCAGCATCCAGGGAGCATGTTTTTTGAAACAAAGAAGTAGAAGAATGTGAGATTTTTCTGGCTCTCGAGTGCTTGGGCACATATCAACTGCCATTACAAAAATAATGACACTTTAGTACACTGGCTAAGTATGTAAGCTAACTTAAAATAAGTGGACACCTAATAGGAGTTTATGTGTGGCTTTTGAGGGCCAGTTTATCTCTTGAGAAGAGGTCTGTTTTCATTTTATCATTGCAGCTCTCTGTTTATTTGGTATGATAGCCACAGGCTGGACAGGCTTCATGTCGACTTTCTCTGTAAAACTGTGCCTGTAGTACAGACACATTTGCCTCTGTTGCTCTAAGAGACCTGAGAGTCTCCAATTCTGTAATCTTCTCAGTAATAGCATCCTTGATGTTCAGAGAATTATGTCAGCACTCAAAATTTTGTGAATTGACTTAAAATAGAGAAGAGCTAAGAAAATCATGGATCCCTCTCACTGGCCCTCTCTGTGTAACTCAAAATCTGCAACCACCAGGACTAGGCACTCCAGGGAGAAACTAGAGGCTGAGATGTAATAGCATGGCCCTAGGAAAAGATGATCAGAGAAGAGGTACAACACATACAAAGATAAACTGCCAGACTTTTCAGAATTATGGGGTGGGAGAGAAAGGATAAATAGGATTGAAAATATGTTTCATCCTGTTTCATGAGTTTCATGAGTTGAAGGAAGGAACGGAGAGAGTTAAATTAAGATGGGCTGTCTCTTGAACCTTTGCTCAAACCTGGAACCGATCCCAAATATTCTGCGGTCCTGGGTTGTGCTATATAGGATATTCCTTCTTATAGATCCCTTTCCATACCCGTTCAGTAGCAGTTCTCTCTGACTGCTCTGCACTATTTCTTTTCTCCAGTTTCTAAGAGCTAACAGATCTTTATGTGCCGCCTGGGATGAGAACTGGGTGAGAGGGGTGCAAATTGAGGCTTGTCAGCAGGGATGTTACCAGGGAACATGTCGGCAAAAAAACAACACATCATCTCTGCCAGAGGTCCTATGGAATTTATGTTGAAAGTTCAGCAGGAAAACAAACTGTCCTCATGCTCCTTGAGCTGTGTTCCCACTTTGGGAAGCATTAATAGCGTGCGAAATTTATAAGCGGGAGTAATGGAATACTTCTGAAGTGCAGAAACCTAGTCATGTCCTGAGTCACGAGGCAGGATTTAAGTGGAAAATTGAGAACTTTGGTACACAAGAGCATGGCAGCCATCCTCTGAAATGGGGTTTTAACATAAATTTTTTAGGTTTCATTAGCATGTAACTTAATGGTACTTCTGTGAATTGGGCCCATATTGCTCTGGCTCTCTTATATGCTGAGAACTCTCCCTGATAATGTGTCAGCCTAGTAATGGTTTGCTTTACTTTTGTATTTGGAACAACTGAATTTCAGAATAGATGCTCTCAATTAGCGCAGTTTAGAACAATGTTGTTGGAGCTTGGATAATATGTACTGCTACCTTGTATGCTAAGGATATTAAAGCAGGCACTTAATGCTGGCAAGGTAGTAAATATGTTGTGTGAACTAATAAAAGCTTCCCATTAACAAACGGAGCCTGCTATACAGCCTGCTTTGCAGGTGAAAGCTTGCAGTGTGATTCCGGTGCGAGATGTGGGGCGATAGGAAGGCGTATTTTCCCTGAAGACAGGAGCACGTAATGCTGCCAAACCAGCAGCCCCAGACGCCCTGCAGGGGGTGATTCTTGCAGCACAGGGAGCTTGCACAAGTTGCAGCGCAGAGGACGAGCTGCTGCTTTTTGGCTGAGAATCCTTTGAAGATACTGGTCCTGATTCTCTACTGCCCGAAACCTTTTGCTATTTATACCTGGATAAAGTGAATGCCGAGCAAGTCTAAAATGCCACTAGCCTAGTGCTGAAGGAGCTGTTATCCACTTTGCCCAAATATAAATGGCTGTGCAAAAGGTGAAGGAAGTTCAAGGTCTCTCTTCTTGCAGTGAGGTTGCCCCGAGGTGCTGCTACTTATTGCAGCTGGTGTGAACGCAGGAAAGCTGTGCTCTCCTGTCTTCGTAGTGGTTTGAGTCAAAATATGCAGACTTAGGGCACTCATTTCTCATCTCACTATTAGTCAGAGCGAGTCAAGCACTTTTCTTCTTTCATCTCCAGCATGTGGCTGAGCAGGGGAACAATCTCTTTTGCTAATTTTATGACAGTCCAAGGTAGGAGGAAGGAAAACATTAGGAGGCCACAGAAACGGGCACAGGGAGACATCCCTTGACATGACATGGTGTGGTCACCAGTGCAGCTGAATTGCTCATTACAGTGGAGTCAAGCTCTTGGTCCCAGTGGGGACGCTGGGCACCCACACAACAGTGTGCATTTCATGTGTAGTTCTTCTTTACATTCTTGTTCTGTTTATTTCAGAGACCCCCCAAAATAAAGACTTGTTTAGTGAATCTGACAGTTTCCATTTTGTCTATATACAGCATGCAAATCACTTTATCCCCGTGCAGCCACAGACAGCTCTGCGATAGCTGGCAGTGCATTAATATGCCCAATTCTGGATGGACACAGTCCTTGAAATCCTCTGCCAACTGTGAGTTAGTGCTTCCAAACTAGATCAGAGACAGATAAGGATATTGTGAAGGAGAAACTCCGCATTGCATATTTTAAAATCCAATCTTCAAAAAAATTGCAACCTTTTGGCGGTATTTCATATATTATAAGTAGGAGTCAAATATATTCATACGCATTTTCATTAGAATGTAGTGTACTGCAATTTCTGCTATCTAAGCAAATATCTTGGTTTAGTAATTTAAGAAGAGAGATTTTTTTTTTTTTTGCTTCCAACACTGCCCCAATTAAGTAGTAAATTGGCCTGTGCTTGAAGCTGCGAGGCAGATTCTGGTAGCTTGACGCCTGGGGAAGACAACGAAGACATTCAGGACTTCACCTGGCGCAGGCTGCGCTCAGCAGTGCCCGGTCTGTGTGGACAGGGCTGCTCATGAGTCGTGGCTGCAATGTCTGCTCTGTGCAAGGGGCTGATTAAAAGAAAAACCGGAGAAATGCAGCTCATTTTGAGTTACAGATAGCGTGAAGGATTCTTCCCCTATAATTCCTAGATAAATCTATTTATGTAGTTGTATCATTTCTGCAAGTAATCTACCTTTTATTTTATTAGTGATAGGGTGCGATAAAGTTATTAACATCCAACCACACCTAACACTGAGTGATAGGATTAATTTTATGTAACCTCTAATACATGTCTGTACCTATTCACATTTGTGTTAACCCTCTGAAAAATTATTCTTAAGTTACACATTCAAAACTTACAGATTCAAGGCAGACATAGTGTAAGCAATTCTAATTTTAAATCTACCAGGGACATATATGCAGAATTGTTGTAACACGTCACACATTACAAATCTGTGTGATCCTGTATGTAGAAATGTTAAATCAAATGTTGCAACTATGAGAAAGAAATTGTAGTTTTATATAGCTCTTTAAAGTATCCTTGTCATCCTTGTTTCTGTTGCAGTGTTCTTATCAAAACTCTGAAGCATTTACCTCTTTGAAACATTACATAATATTCCCTGCACTATGCAAATCTGTGCTGTAAGATTCTCGTGCTTGTTGACACTTTACTGAAAAGTTTTAAGGTTGCAAAGTTTTAGCCAGCTGGGAATCTCAGATCCATGTTAGCAGTTATCTCCAGATGGCTGCACTCTGTTTTGTACCAAGCTTTTTAGCATCTCAGTGGTTGCATGTTTGGAATTATGAAGTATACTATTCCACTTGTTTTTGCCAGAAAATATACAGCACATTGTTTGGTAAGTCTTAACACGTGCTATGGCTCAAAGAAGAGCTGGGAGAGAAAATGGGGGAGACAAAAGTAGGAAGGTGCAGAAAAAGAAAGGAAAGGACTAAGAAAATGCATCAAGAAGGGTTTATGTCTGTGTAATGAATTCTGTCTAACCGGCAAATATAATTTGACTTCAAGTTGTGAATTTCATTGAATTTGATCCAAGAAAGACACAGCTGAGCAATCTGCAGGAAGCAATCTTTTCCTAGAAGTATGCAGTTCCAAACTGTACAAATTCTTCTACTGATCATAAAATGTCTGTGCACCACTAAATTGGTGTAATCGGATATTATTGAAGAAAAAGTAGTGTATTGGGACATTAAACTAAAGAATAACAACAACACTCAATGTAGAGTTTTGAAAGAAGAAAAACTATATAATTTAAAGTTGGCCAATGAAGCCCCAGTGATAAGGACAGTTAATCATTTCTGGTGCAGCTGTTTCCTGACATTTCTGCAAAATGTTGTGGAAAAATTAATGAAGGTTCGTTCAGCAATGGTTTCAAGCTTGGCTAGTGGAAAATATGACAGTATTTCCATCGTCAATTAAGAACAAGCAAGGCTTATTTTTTTCTGTAGGGGATGTGGTATGCAGTTTGTACTGCACAGGAAATTGTAGACATGAGAGCAGCTGTGAGATAGTAGCAGGTCTGCAGAGGGCACGGGGACGAGCCTAGACCCTTTCATCACACGTGCTTTAGCAGAGGAGAGCTAACTCTGTTGCATACTGGAGAAGAAAACTTGGTCTTATTACATGGGCTGACACTACTTAGCATGTGGGGTATTTTCCTGAGCATCCAGTACTGAAAATAAATTTCTTTCATGTCACTTATTAAAAAGGGGGTGCATCAGTAAGATTTTCATGATGATTGTATTTTATTATATGATGTCCCAAGGGAACCACTCCTTTCAGGGAAGACCCCTGTTTTTTTAGACCGGACCTCTGAAGTTCATGCTGCTTATAATTATATTTTAAGATACCTGGTTTTTGCAGCCAAGCAGTGTGGCTGGCTGACACGCGTGGTCGCTGCGCTCCGTAGGCGCGGGGCAGCAGGAAACCCGGTGCGAGCAGGTTCCGATGGAGGCCTCTGCTATGCGGGAGGCGAGGACTTCACGTGCAGCGTGGGCATGCACTATATCCGTGCCCGACCTCCCCACTGCACGTGTGTGCAGAGCCCTGCAAGTGGCCGGGAAAGCAGGCGGCTCAGAGAGCTGAGCGCGGCCAGAGGCCCAAGGTCACCGCCACGTGGGGGCTGCTCCGCGGCACCTTGGGGTCCCACTCCCGGCCCTGCTCGGGCTCCTCCTGCCCGGCCCGCAGGCGGGATGCCGGCTCCATCCTGCCCGTGCTCAACCTGCATGGGAAAGACGGCAGCTGGGAGAGAGGCGAGTTATGTTGTCGGGAGCAAATAACGATGTGTCACAGGGTGTCAGTTAAAACTCACTTGTTTTCCTCCCCAGGCTCTGTGTTTTGTTTTGTGTCAAAAGTGCATTGGTGTGCTCTGGTAACAAGGCTGGTGCAAAATTTCTGTAAATCACTGTAATTGTTGAGGCAAATGTTTTGAATGCTCTGCACCTCTTTCTGGACTGGAGGGGTTGTATAGGCCTGCCTGCTCTAATAGGCTTTTCTTTCCGCTGCCTTTCCAATATACTGTGAGCCCTGCCATAAGTATGATTTCTAGCCTGTTTACACGGTATGGTGATTCATGCTAAAGAGGTTGATAGAAAGAAAATACATTATAATGAATGGTTTATGCTTTTTTTTAATATCGTTCTATAAAGGAGCCACTTACTCAGTGTTCCTGCTGCAAATTTACTCTTTGTAACATTAGCTGTGGTGTGTGTAGTTCTCACTGACTGGTTGAACCAGCATAAAACAATTAATAATAACAATGGAGCTACACCTATGATTTATGTCCATTCACATGATCCCATAAAATCAAGCTCATGCTCTCTGCCTGCTATGAGCAGTTTCACTTAAGACTCTCCCAAGCCTCTAATCCCTAATGCTGGTAAAAAAAATAATTGCTGAAGTCGATGACAGCTTTACCAGTATCAGAGCATTAGGGACAGCTTATTTATAAGAACTTGTAATTAATCTTGATTTGGGAAATTAAAAGATTAATCCTTCAAGCCTCGCTACACATTCTCGTCTGTAACCATGTGAGCGCAGTCAGTGCAGCGGAGGTACTGTCATTCCCCCAGCCTGTGTGTTTCACAATACGCATGGAAGTGAAAGATTAGGGCCCTGGTCCTTGCAGGTTACCTGCCAAGGGAATTCTGAGGGCACTAGGTCAGATATGAACTGCTTTTAAATTCTCAGCATGGGGCCTATGCCTAAAGCTGCTTAGGAATGTCCCATAAAAGTGATTTATCAATTGAAAGCAGAATTTCCACAAGAACAACATTTCCACTGGAAAATTTCAGTACTACCTATTTTTGGTTTTGATATTTTTTTCCCATGGAAATCCCCAAATGAAATACTTCTTTTAAGTCACCTTATTCCATAAAGAAGATCTTTGATTAGTTGCACTGAGCTGAAGTATTTTCAGTTGACATTAAGCTACATCTGCCTATTTTTCCCTTCATGTCTCATGGCAAATGGCAGTGCCAAAACTTGGTGCTTGAAAGGTTCCCTTCGCTCTCCAACATGTTCCATAATGCGGTGCGGTCTCCTTGGGGAAAAAAGCCTTATCCTATGCTACTAACAGAATCTGGTCAAAGTGAAACGCTCTGAAATAGAAGTCACAACCACTTGGAAAACAGGATCAGAGGATCTCTGTGAGCTCGTGTCTTTGCTATTCTCAGTTTTCCAAATTTTTGTGTTTTTTTTTTTTTTACTGGTTATGTAAAAACTCTACAGTGATTTTAAACGCCTTTGATTACGTTGGAGATTAATGTGGAATGAAAAGTAAGTACATGTAAGTGGTAGTGTATTTGGCTAGGGTCATATGATTAAAGTGCTTGAAGGACTGCTGTGTGTTTCCTGCTTTATTGCCTTAGCTGGAATAATAGCTGGGACATTGCTGGTGATGACTGAACACCTGGTGCTGAGCATATGGGAAGGGAGAGGAATGCTGCTGGCATCAAGGTGTTCTTTGAATCACAAAATCTCACATCGTTGCCTTGCGTGGATGAGTATTAAGAATGTATGCCTATACCACAAATGCTACTTTCATTCTTTAAAGTAGCAGCTTGATAGCTCACCAGTGCCTTTTTCTCCAGACTTAATGCTTTTCTGGCTATTCCTCCTGTTCTTCCTCCTGTTTTCATTTAGACATGAGCCAATCCTACCAGGCTGGTGCAGAGGTGCTCACCTCATGCACACAGAAAGCCGCTTGGCAGGTGTCTGGCTTTCCTTCTGAGCTTGTCAGAAAGCCACTGGAATTGTGGTTAAATGCTACAGCCCAACCTTTCACTTGCTCAGAGAATGAACAGGAGCTAAATGGCTTTAAAACATTAGTTCCATTTTAAGTATCTCTGCCATGAGACGAAATGATGTTGATTCAAAACCACGTTATATCTTCCAAACGAATGACTCGTAGTGAAAGCCATAGGTTACCCTTGCATAGAGCAGACTAAGGTGCCAGAGTGTCTAAGTAAACAGTTTAAGGGCAAAAGTCCTCCTATATCTCTTCTGGATCCTGTCATAGAATTCTCTTTCCCTGTCTCTCTGCCTCCATCACTGCTTTGTTTCTGCCATCATCACGTGAAGTGCGTGTCCTGGTTCAACCTGCTGCGCATTGACTGCTGGTCTGAACCTTTTCAAAGCTTCCAGAAGGAAGGGAACAGCAACCTCTGAAGTGCTCTGAAGTTGCCTCTGAATTGCTGCTCTCTGCGAGAGGCCCTACTGGGAGAGGAGCTCAGCTCTCACCAGAGGGTGCTGTACCGCGCTCCTGCTCCCTCGCACTCGCGTTTCCTGCGCTCTTTAGCTGTCTGAACAGGTGAACATAAAGACAAAGGAACTCAATTGAAAAAAGAAGGGGCCCTGGGGTTCCAAATTGGTTGCTGATTTTTCTCTTGGTTGGAATCCCAGTGCCCCTTCCCTTTGCAAGTAATTCTGCATCACTTTTTGTTCAGATTTTGCTGTTTCTGGCATGCAAGCTATAGTTTTACTTGCTAGAACTAAATCCAAGTTTCCTGATCCTCAGTCTACAAATTTTCAGTATACAACTTTCATGAAATAATCTGAATGAGATTTTTCAGTACTGGAAAAAAACAGCATACAGTTTGTACAGTCTAAAAGAAATGTATTTGCATAGGTGCAGTGAGGTGTGCTTGGATGAAAATACCAAGGCATAGTTACTTTGTTCTCTTTGAAATACCCAAATTTATTACTGCATAGTAATTCATTCATCTTTTTAATTAGATATCTTTTAGGAGCCTCTGTAAGGCTCAATTGCACTGTAGAAAGTTTAATAGATCAATGTTTGTCCTGAATTATTTTTACATAGTTTGTCCTGTGTAATTCTGTGGTGGACAAATGGGGAAAAACACTAAGTCTGATGATAAGCCAATCTCTTTCAACTACCACTGAAACCATTATTTGCTTGCTGCAGATTTAGTAAATGTCTCTACAAGGTATCTTGGCATGATCTAGTCTCTGTACAAATCCATCCCATAGAACTGATGGTTCAGTTATTTTTCACAACAGGTTCAGTGATGTAAATAGATTGGTAGTGTAAAGTGTAGGAGTAGGGCCTGAGAAAACCCAAAGAGATGAGGCAAGTTTATTTGAGGAGAATATGCTCATTGGGCAACTTTGGGGAGGAATTGCCCGGATGCTCATAAACCTTGTCTAGTGTTGTTTCTAATTCAGCCTTCAGAAAGAGGTGTTGTGGTTTTCACTCTGTCTTTAGAACGAAGGATAAAATCTGAAGCTCAGGAGTCTCTCCAGAAGAGATCAATTAGCAGTGGGATTAAAGAAGCTTCAGAAAGGTATTCAGTTCTCAAATGCATCGACAGTGAAAGCAAAGTATTGTCTCCATGAAGTTTTATTGACCAGTGCCTATACTTTTTCAGCAAAGATGTTGGAATTGTAGGTGTTTCATGTTAATAGTGTATAGTAAAGGAGAAAAATGTGGAACACTTATTCAGTTGAACGGCTATTTTGAGGGATACAGGTTTTGCAAACAGAAGCAAAGCAGTAATGTATTTATGTCCTTTAAGAAGTGATTATGTATTGAAAAAAAAATGTTCTCTTTAAAAAGTGAGCTATTGTACGCTTTTGTAAAAATATATATAAAGATAAATCTATGCTTTCTTTTCTACACTATATGGAGCTCTTTTCGCAGAGAAAACAAATTAAAAGGAAAAATTTATTGCACATTATTTTTTTCTGTTGAAAAGGAGCCCATTTAAAATTTTGTTTAGGATAGTATTAAAAAGCAAATGTCTTGACTTCCATCAATATTGATTTGTAGATAAACAAATTCTTTTATCTCAAGTTCTCATTCATATGAAAGAAACTAATGGATCTCACATATGGACTGGTCATTTATCCTTTATTTAAATATGTCAGAAATAGATTTAGGGGATACCTATATAACTCAAGGGATGGCCAAATGCACGTGAAAACAGGTAAGGTTTAGTCATAGGTGAAAAACTAAACATAATATCAGTGATATGCCAGCACCCTGTGTACTGTCCTTTGGGAGGAAAAAAAATAAAGCTTGTCTTTCTTTCAGTTTGTTATACTGAAAGATAAAGTTTCTTTCAGTTACAATCAAAAATGGATATTATTTGGAATTTAAAGACCAAGTGAAAGAGTAATCATAAAAATTATTGAGACCTTTTATTAACAAAAGAAAATTCATATAATCCACATAGATACCAATCCGTTGTGTTTCACTGTTGCAATACAAGAACTGCCAACAACTTTAGTAATTCTAAATTTAAGACAGTCAAAATTTGTTCTCTTAATATGTCCTATAATTATCCAGCACCAAAATAATAAGGGGAAGTGTAAGAATTAATTCTCAATTTTTAAAAAGACAGCTTAAAGGGGAAGGAATGCTAATGTGGAAGTATTAAATAAATGCTGTCTAAGTAAGAGTTTTACCCAATGTAGGGAAGAGTCATACACTTCATGTCCTTGTTATAAGAGTCTTGGAGAAAATACTCCCACTCAGAAAGAAATTCACTGTAAACAACTCTCTTGCTGTTATACTTGCTGCACTTTTGAAGACGCGGTAGCTCTTAGAAGGAGCTGAGTGCCTTGTGCAATAGGGTGACCTTACGTTGCATAGACACTTCCAGTTTTGGAATGCGAAATGTCTGAAACTGGGAGTGGGTGGCTGAGAGGTGGAGCTAGCCAGGAGCCCGGGCGTTTCTGAGTGTTTCTGAGAAACTCTCCCCTGGTTTTGAGCACTGCTGCTTTGCTAGTGGCACAGCTGAAGTCCTGAACATTGCTAAGCTGACCAGCTGAAAAGAAAAAAATAGAGCTGCAAACTGCCATAGAGCTATAGGGTAGTATTTTGGAAGCTGAAGTTTTCAGTGTGTTCAGTGCAAAACAACGCTGAATTGTCAGAGCTGAAACCACAGCCTCCTAAAATGCGTCAGAGACTCTTGATGCTGCACGAGGTCAGCTTCCCTCCCCCCACACCTGTGAGTCAGGACAACTCTATTAAAGGAGGCTTTTATTGGAAGCTGTCAATACAGAGGTAGACAACGTGCAGATGTTGAGGATACGGCAGAAAAGAGTGTGGATCCTGTGCCTGCATAAATGGTTGCCAACAGGGAGAAGAATATTTTTCTGGAAAACAGAGGGATACAGAGGAAAGAGTAGTTTAAAGCAAGAGGTAGGTTCATCTGATTTCACCTTCTCTCCAGTTAAAACTAGGATGCAGAGTTCACTAAAGCTGTGAAGGTAACCATTTCTCAGGGAAGACAAAGCCTAAATTTCTTGTGGGTTAGATGACCTCAGTCCTCATCCACAGTTCCTTCAGTGTCTACTTCTGCTGTAAATACAGAAAAAGTAGTCTCAGATGAGCTCAGTTCATTGTAGAGAGAAAGAGAAGAGAAGAAAGCCAAGAATGAAACAGAAAGTATTGGAGTGGTGGGCATTTCGACCCTGTGTGCTTCATTTTCAGGCAATACAGATTCTTTATGAAAGGAGAACAAGCTCTCTGTGGTGTAGCCATGGGCTTACTGTTTAATTTGCTATGAATCCAAACCTGGTCCTGAGTGCTTCAACACTAATGAGGCTTAGAAGGTCCCTAAACAATGTTGTCCCATTTATATTTGTGCTCCTGTATGGTTTTCCTTGCTGTTTGTCATTGCTGCTATTACTTTGGCTGTTCTTGCAATAGAAACCACGGTGAGGGTGTAACATAGATGAAATTTCCATAACTAGCAGCATTTTAAAATAGAGACCTGTTGTTTTGGATATGTTCTTTAATGCCTGAGAACACGGCTTTACAAATTTAAATGGAACCTAAAAATAATTTAGAATTTTAGCAGTCTTATTATTTCTACATCAGATTGCTAGCAGAAGAAGGAAATAGATTCTAAGAACCAATTATAGTTATTTAATTCATGACCAGTCAGAAAAGGAGGTTTTGGTTTCAAGTACCGATGACAGTCTTGAGTTAAAAGCAGAGCATGGACCTCTGACCTCCCCTAACCCTCAGAGAATTTGGTAGCACCGTATTTGAGAGGGTTTCCTGAGCATATCCCATGTGGAGTCTTCCACTATCCTGAGGGATTATGTTATACTGATTTGATCCACTTTTCGTTTCACCGGTAGAATGTTTCTATTGACTTTCCCACAAGCTGATTTCATATAAAGGAAAAAAAAAGGAAAAAAAAAGGAAAAACGTTGCTCTTTACATTTTTCAGATCAGTGGAAAGGTCTAGTTTTTGAATGCATGTCACATTTTATGAGCTGCTGAAGCAATGTCTTGTATGTATTGGTGTAAACAACCTTTTCTATGGCAAACGGAAAACACCTAGTGAGGTGTCCCCCTGACTGCCAAACATCTCTGGCACACGTTCAGGCAGAGCGGCCTTGTCTGGAGACCTGTCTGAGCACATATGTGGATGTGTTCATGCATGGAGCTTCAGGGAGTAAGTTTCTTTTCATAGGCTTACTGGAAGGCATGTGCATGAAATTAGGGTTTTTTTAATCCAGATTTTATTCAGTCTAAAGGTGGTTGTGAAACAAAAGGAACGGAGATATACACATTTTTTGAATGTAGGGTAAGATGACCTTTTATCCCAGTTGTATGATAAGGGAAGAAGGGGAAGGGAAGAGCTTCCCATGTGCAGCCTGCAAGGAGTGCCAGCCTCTGCCCTGGAAGCTGGTGGAACCGGCACAGGGAGCCCCAGGACATCTCGTTGAGAAGTGCTGTCATGGTCCCAGTGCTGTGATTCAGCAAAGCATGCCCAGATTGACAGGACAGAACCTGCTTCTTCTATGACCTGCCTGTTCTTCTGCCTTCCAGACCTAGTTTGAGAAGCCAGCAGGAACACTGGCTGCCCTTCACCTTGCCATAGCCTTCCCTCTGTGGCCTTTTCCTGGCCTTGCACTGCCCTTTGCACTTTCTTACAAAGTCATGCTGGAGTCAGGCTGCAGGATTGCATCTTCCAGATGTCATTTGAAACAGACCTATTCAGTTCAGGCCAGTTCTCTTCTTGCCATTGCTTTTACTAAGCAGGCTAATATAGAATATATGCGTCCAGATCCTATCTTGCCATTGCTTTTACTAAGTAGGCTAATATAAAATATATGAGTCCAGATCCTATCTTAAAATTAGCTGCTTGGCATCCTTGAAAAGATCAGGGAGAAAAATAAATTGTTTTCCTGAAACGTGACTCAGCCTGCTGCAAAGAAAGCAATGAAGAAATATATCAGACTGATGACTTCTTTGCTTTTAAGTTTTGCAGATCAGAAATCAGAGGGTGAATTTTGGATCAAACATCCATAGCAGTCTTGCAGTCAAACACTCCCAGCTTGGGAAGATACAACCAGCATCTCCTTTAGCTTGCTGTAAAGCTCTTGCCGGCCAGCTCTTTGTTGGTGCTAGCAAAGCAATTAGGCTCCCTAGTGTGAGAGAGGTGTTTATTACACAGTTGCATCCAAGTGATTGAGGTTGTTTTACAAAAGCAGATCTCACTAATACAAATTTAAAATGGCATTTTCACCTCAGACTTAGAGGCTGAGGAAATGCTTTTGAAGATTTTAGTTGCTGTGATGATGAGCTTGGTAGAAGAACAAAATCAAGCAAGGATCTATTGTTACTGCAATTGGGTCATGGCTGAGACAGTTGGCTACTTCATTATAGCAAACATGTAGGAGGCCTCTCTCATGTTTTAAGATCCAGCAGAGGAGCCGTAACTTTACAGACACCTTTCAGGGGAGGAGGACCAATCCTTTATATATCCAGGATTTAGTCATATGTACTGTTACACAGCATGGACAGCAAGCCCTTTTTCTTTCAACTGTTTTTGAAATTATATGTTCTATCTTGCAGGATCAAATCTGAACAGTGAGATTGCTCCAGGTCCAGGCAAGCTTAAAATCTGTCTGTAATTTTTTGCACCTTTTTGATAGTGATATTTATAGCTCCTTTTTACCTGTGCTTCTTTCAGTGTAATCATTACCAGAAACCTTCCTTTCTGACACTGGCTCAGCTCTAAGTGAAGGGGGTAACGCTGAATGCAATTTGGAGGATGATTAGGATGAGATCAGCCTTGAAATCCAACTCAAGTTAATGATGAAACCTGAGTTTTGTTAATAATACATTGTAATTATTACTGCAGGCAGGGCAGATATCTCATATTTCTCATCTTTTAACTTGAGGATCCTACTCAAATTGATCTGTTTAATTTCTTAACCATCACACCCTGTGTTCAGATCTGAAAACGGAATGCCATCCCATTTTCTTAGCCAGATTTCCTGGCACTTCAGCTTTCTCAGGTACAGCAAGATCTCCATGAACAGTAGTGAATTACGCAACCTGGAGAAAACAGGGACTGAGAACAGGATATGTCATGAACGTCTGGAAAAAGCAGAACATTAATAATACAAGACACCTAATTGGGCCTGCCCTTTCACCGAGCAGTGAGGACATATGTCAGTGCGCAGGACAAGCCTGTCCTGTGGCAATGTGCTTCCCACATCCTACAGGACCTTAGAATAAGTAAATAAATAAATAAAAGTATTGGGACCCAAGCTGCTTACCTCCTGTAATTGCCAATAAAACATTAATCCTTACCTTTTGTAGACTGCCTCTAGTGCTTGTACCTCGGAGATCCTGAGCCAGATTGGAGAGGTGACATACATCACAGTGTGTGTTACCCCTTGGTAGGTGGGAGGGGAGTGTGAGCTGCTGAAAGTGACACCATAGCAGGTGGGAGGGGAAAGCCTGTGGCAGGAAAAGCGACCTGCGGCTGTATGTAGGAAGATGTAAGATAGAGGAGCCCCCTATTACTTAACATCATATCTTCTTACTGCCTCCTGATGGCTCCAGTTGCAACCTCCCCTGCTATCCCTCGCCGGGGTCAGTTGCACCAATTGCTTTCTCTTGCCCTCGGTGATGTGCAGCTACCCGACGTATGAAAACATTTATGCTGGCATGCGGTGCACACTTTTATGTTATAGAAATCACCACTGTGGAATGGCCTGTGGCTCAAGTCATGATCGTGTCTGGTCTGCTACCCCCCCCGCACCACGTGCTCGCGTAGGCGAAAGTTAGGGACTTATTTGCTCTCAGAGAAAATAACTCTCCAACACCCATTGTTCAAACATTGGCTAATAAAGAAAGCCTCAAGGAGAGGCTTATCAGAAAAGAGAAAAATACCACCCTGTTTCGTTTACTTCTGCTTATTATTTCCCTGTCTGTACGGAGCATTGTATGTTAGTATGTTATCCCAAAACAGTTTCATAAACTTGAAATTGATACGAGCGCGTCTGTACCACTCCAGCAGACCCTCCTGGTGCTTTGGGCAGCGCAGAAGACAAGAAGAAAGTTAGCCAACAGCCCCAGTTGTAAGGCAAGAGGTGGCTTTCATTAGGACTCCACTAGATGTGGTTGCACAGTCTCAGAAATCCAACTTAAGCCCTGGCTGCTGTCAAAAATGGCAATCCATTTCCTTCTGTCTTCCCTAATACATGGCTACTTGTTCCAGTCTCCTCACTTGTGTGCTGATGTACAACAAATGGACCAGAGAACTGATCTGAGTGGAAAATCAGCATTTCTTTTCCAGCAGTTATTTTCAAATTAGGCAATTTCTTGGTTTAAAATTGAATTTGTGCCCCTTTGAAACTGTTTCTTGCAGAGGAACTGAAAGCTTTGAGGTCAAAACACTATAGAGGTGCAGTGGAGGTTAAAGAGGGACCCAAATATTGGAATGCATTACCTTCCATGGGGTTGGTGTGGCCAGCCTTCGCTGTTGCAAGTGGGGAATTGCTGGTTACCCAACTGGGTCATTCTGTTTTTTTCTAATATCTGTTCCAGCTATTTTTTTAGTCATTTTCTCCTTCCTACATTTTTCACTTCCTGGATTTCAAGCAGGTAAATGTCATGGAACAAGCAGTGGTGGGGGTGAGTGACACAATGCACTCACCTCGTGTGAAAGAAACAATAATAGGTTTTATTGATATGGACCATGGTTTCACAAGATTCTATAGCAAAGTCACTTATTATTTACTGCATGGGATACAGGATATACACAGAATTATCAAGGACAATTATCAAGGTCATGAGGTTCAGATTGGACCTCCTTGTTTTCCAAACTCCTTCGGAGAGGAGTCCAGGTATGGCTGGATCCAGTCCGAGTCCCAGACCCACTCAATGATTTATGACTAAGGGATTTGTGCACAGTCACGTCAGTAAAGTTTACAAGTTCAAAAAGAGAGAGCACGCTGTAGTCACTTACCACGAATCTGTTGTGGTAAGGATCTCTGAAGCCTGACTAGCATCCCTGCTCAAGGGGAGATTCTGGCCTACAGCCCACTGCCATGCAAGGAGACCTGAGCTGTCCCCATATATATGGGATGATTGACTTATAGGCATTCTTTCAATTCAGAAATGACTATTGGCTGGTGTATGCACAATTAGCCTTATCTCCCTGTTAGGATGCAACTATCAGGACTGTTATTGATGGTTAATGTCTGAGTGGAGGGAGAAATCAGGGAGGCAACTAACAGGCTCAGATAATGTGATGGTTAACACCTGAATAGGGCTACTTGTGAAAAGTCAGGTTGAGCTGGGGAAGGAGCACACCCATCATAGTAAAGCCTTGAAAAGACTGGAAAATGCTATTATTTAAACAAAATACTTGCTCCAAATCTCCTTTGAGGGACAGGATCAGGTTCTGATGACTATGCTTTTAGCATTATAAGTTAAGAGCCCCTCAGTGGTTTTAGGTATGTAGTCCTGCCTCATTTTTCCTTTATATAAATGTACTGCCAGTGTATGGTCTTCACTATGTAACGATACTAACTAATTATTTTTACATTCATAATTATTTTTGCATTCATACTTCCTCTAATATAATAACATTTACTCTTAATTTCAGATCAAAATTAAATTGTCTGAAGAATAACAACATCAGCTGATTTGTCTTGCGTTGCAATGTTTATCTATTTTGGTAAAAAATCAGTGACTATTAGATTTTCTGCTAAGGCATAGGATGAAAAAGAAAAAAAATGACACTGAACACAGAGTGGTCTTATCCATTAGAATTAATCATAGAATATCAAGAAAAAAAAAGGTTCTCATTTTTCTATTGGACTTAATGTTAAAAATATAATCTTATTAACTTCAGTTGGAGTTTTTTTAATTTGAAAACAAAGACCAAATACAAATGTAATGCTAGAATAATAATTTTCATTGAATTGTGCATGTGAAATTGGCAATGTTTCCTGGTGGTCCCTTTTTCCTGCTGCAAATGAGAGAAAAGGTCTGGTATAAGCCTGTGCATTTTTGTTTAACCCCAGCTCCCGAGTGACAGTGTGAGGTATTTGGAGCCACACAGGAAGGCTGCATAATAATGAAACAAAATCCTCATGTGAGCATCAGCCAAAGGAGTCCCACGATTAAAGAGAAAAAAAGCATAATTGTGGAAAAGATCATTTCCTTGCACAGCTCGTATGGAATACCAGAAACCTGGCACGGGTATCACTTCCAGGGATAACCCTGCAGTCGTGGACTTGGAGCCGTTGCAGAAGTTCTTCAGAGAATTCTCGCAGCCGCCCTCTGCGGCCCTGTAGCAAAGCTCATCCCATTCGGCAGGGCAGAGTTGCCCTGGAAAGAGAGGTTGCTGAATGCCGGCACTGGCTCGCTGTGGAGAGTCCTATTGCAGTTAGACCTGTGAGGGTTTCGGGCGGTTGTGGAGGTGGCCGCATGGCACGGGCGCTGCGGGGAGGTCTGCCCTCGCAGCAGGCCCTCTTGCCCCGGCCCGGTGCAGCACGTGCCGCCGTGCTGGTAGCAGCGGTGCGGGCTCCCGTCCCCACTGCCACGCGATCTCGTCTCTACCCCTGTGCTGGGCAGGTGTGGGGCGAGGTGCTCTCCCTGCGTGGGTCGTGTACGAGTTCGTTCCTGTGAGCGCTTTGGGAATTAGGAATTCAGATGCCGCAGTTAGAAGTGCTGCTGAATATTGCTTCTAGGGCACCAAACGGCACCGCTTGGGCAGACAGTCATCAATACTCATGCCACATTATGCTGACTAGGCAGCGTAGGAGTACCTGAAATGGGAGTAATTTATACTTATGTCCTTCCTGAAGCCCCTGTTTGCTGGTAGAGTGGCGTAAACTGGTCATTGAAATGCTCCACTTTAAAAAACCTCTTACCCTTCCTCCTGCTCTTGAAAGGTAATTTTTTCTCCAGATCCCTGCAGCGCTCCAGGTTACTGCAGGGCCCCACAAATGTATTAGCTGTGCTGAAAGTTGCTCAGCAGCAGTAGAGGAGACTGCACAGCTTGGGCAGAAGCGGAGACCAGCCCTTGCGTACCGCAGCGATACTGCCAAATCCCGGGTGTCGTGGAACCCTACGCTCCGCGCTGCGGAACTTGTGCAGCTGGGGACACCTCGGCTTTGCTGCTCCCTGCACCCTGTAGTGTGCGCTTACTAGTGGGAGGACTGTGCAGTAGTGTGCAATGCTAGTGTGCAGTGCCTCTCTGCTAGGAGGGAGCAAAAAAATATGCTTTCAAATGCTCAGAAATGTTCTTGCTTCTGAAACAATTTCCCTGTCCAGCTGATCGCATTAGGATGTCTTCATAGTAAGCTCTTGGATACATATTGGGAGAACTTCTTTCCTATGAGGGTGACGGAGCCCTGGCACAGGCTGCCCAGAGAGGTTGTGGAGGCTCCTTCTCTGGAGATCTTCCAAACCCGCCTGGATGCCACCCTGTGCCACGTGCTCTAGGTGTCCCTGCTGGAGCAGGTGGTTGGACTAGATGATCTCTGGAGGTCCCTTCCAACCTCAACCATTCTGTAATTCTGTGATGTCCCACATGTAAGTTCTACATTGGCTTTTCACATTTATTGTCATCTGGGTGAAGAGGGGACAATTTGGAGATGTGAATCTCTCCCCCCTGCCCATGTTTTCAAGTTAGGCTGAGAAACAGGAAGCTGCTTTGCATAAAGGTAAGTTTGTGTTTTAGACAAATGAAGTTGGTGTTAGCCTGGCTAAATATACCCAGGGAGTCATACTCAGTGGGTAGTCCTGGCTATTTTTAGGCTTTATTTTTGCCTATATTTATTTATTTATTTATTTTCAGCGACACCTCCACTGTACCCTCTGCTTCTAGTGAGGCACCACTTCCTGAGAAGGTACGAAACTCGCAATTACAGGGGGAGTCAATCTTGTCAGGTGTCATTTATCATGTGTTGCAGAGGGCTGATTTTGGTGAGGGAAGAACAAAGCTTAGCAGAAAAGAAGCTGAGAGCAAAAGGAGGAGGGAGAGAAGCCTGCTCTTAATAATTTGCCCTTTGCAACAACAGACCCTTATCTGATCACCCACGCTCATCTGGCTGCTGACGCTGTACTTGCTTCATTAGTAGGAGCTATTTTTACACCTTTTGTGTCTTTTGAGGAACCGAGTGGGCCTGCTGGCTTGAAATGATTCACCATCTCCAAGTGAACAGGGTGTCCTCAAGTGCTGTGAGTGGGATAGGAAGAAAGGAGTAAGGGGGAAGAGTTCAATTGAACTGACAAGTTGAGTAACTGTTTTAAGTGGTCTAACTGCTAAAACACTGCAGTTTAGTCTCATACAGTTTTGTAAAGCTGGTTTGTGTGTAGCTGTGCAAACATGGCACCCTGTGTGCTTGCGCACATGTCCTGTGTCTTAGCTTCCCTGTCTGCAAAGGGGTTGTTGACCAAAGTTGCTTTAGTTTGTAACAGCCAAGTGTGGTGGGTGTATCATAAGCATCCAAGAGACTTTCAGACCAGACTTAAGCTGATTTCACTTCTCCTTGCGGCAATGGAGAACAGATAAATTTGGTGGAATGGACCATGAGTGGTTCAGGGGAACGAGAACAAAGAACGAGTTTTGTCCGGGGGTTTCTAGAACTGAGGAGTGGTTGCTTTCTCTTTCAAGAATCCACTAGTCCTGGAAGTCCCCTCTCCAAATCTGTATGCTGCTGAGGTCTCACCTAGCAGCAGAAATGAATTTTTTTTTTTCTGTTCTTTCTTAGACCTGGGTAAGAGAGATTTGGGGTTCAGCTATGCCACTTACTAAGTACAAGGTAATAATTTTGTATTGCAGTTTTCCTTGAAGTAGTTTCAACAGTCATTGTGATGAAGGATACTTACATAAAACACTAAGGTGCTGTTTGTTCTAAGAATACCATGCAGTGCGGCACACTTGTCTAATCTTGTCTGATATAAAGTTCTTATGAAACCTGAACAGCGTCTTTCCCAAGAAAAGTTTTGTTTCTTTTTGTGTTGCTGTGGTTGACAACGTGTAACTCAGCGACAGCTTGGATTGTCCCTCAGATATCAGCGTGGAGTAATGGAGGTTTTACATGTTGCAGATGGAAACATTTTTGGTGGAACATCATCTCAAAAAAGTGGAGCTCTAATCAATAAGAAGAGTTGAGTTGTGTTTTGTAGAAATAAATCTAACTGCAAAGAATGAAATCTTATGTATAACTATATACATAGCAAAATGTGTACATATGTTTCAATTGTTTTTTAATGAGGTGTTCAGATGCAACTGGATATTGTACATACTAACTTCCAATACTTCATACAATAAGAGAAGGAAGTATTGTAAAATATTGCCAGGGGAATTTTAAAAAGCAGTTGTTATTTCTAAGTGCTGAGCAGTTGTCATGTATTGTTTTCTTAAGCATCTTGAGGGCGATTAACAAAGCAGCATCATTAAATGTGCAGTCTAACTAATGTATCTTATATGGGCATAATCTTCAGGCAGTGCTAAGGGCCTAGATTTGCTACAGTAAAATGCTTGTATTGAGTCACCAGTCAAACCAAGCTTCTTGGCTGTGTGGTAGTGACTGCCATGACATACGAGCAGTGAATGAAATTCGGGGCTCAACAGCTGATCTCAACTGAACTTTAACAAAGAATTCAGAATTGACTGAAATACAACTTCCACAAAGACCTGTTTTGGTGCAAATAATGAAAAATTTTGATAGGAAGAGGAAATGAACACAAACTGAAGCACCAAAAGTTCCACAGGAACCAAAGGAAAAATTTCTTGACTGTGAAGGTGACAGCACTGGAACAGACTACCAAAAGAGGTTGTGGAGTCTCTTTCTCTGGAGATCTTCAAGACCTGCTTGATGCAGTCCTGTGGCATGTGCTCTGGGTGACCCTGCATGTGTGTGTGGAAGGGACCTCTAGAGGTCCCTTCAAACCTTAGGCATTCTATGAATACTATGGGTGTTTAATATGCATCTGTTTTTAGTTTGACATGCGATGACTGTGGAGTTTCGTAAACAATGACAGGTTTTAAATTAAGACTATACAATAATTGGTTTGTGTAAAAAACAAATGCAAGATCAGATTCTGTAATTGTGTTCTTATGTCATTCTTACTGGGATAAGTGTCTGCCCAAGATACATACTGGTGAATTTAAAGTACATTTGCTCATTCAAGAAAGTATCCAAAATACACTGGTATTTTTGTGTGAAATAGAAGTTGCTTCTTCTGACACATAGTAAAAAAAGGAGGAATAGCTGTTTTCAAATTATGCTGCGGTTGCATAATTGGTATTGCATAACTTTTAACTGAAAAGCCTCACTTCCCAGAAAATACAGCAATATTTTCCCTCTAAAATGAACATGTTAGTACTTTGCATAATTTTTGTCTAAGATTTTTCAACAGAATAACAATTATTTTCTCCAGAAAATGATACTATTCTTTACACAAATTTTGAAACTATTCCGGGGAAAACTTGCGGAATTCTTTATAGTGACTTAGGAAGCATCAACCAGAAGAATATACTTTTTTTCCCCAACTACTGCCCAAGTTTGCATTTTTTGTTTGAAAACGAAGAAGAATTTTAGAATTTGAATGTCATTTCAAGTAGAAAAGTTGTTACGTCTAATAAATGCATTGGTTTAAGTGGTATAATGACACTGTTTTTATCCTTGTTTTTGCATTTACTTTTACAACTCTAAAAATAACCAAGTACATACTGACTGGCATTTGGCTGTTTGCAGACATTTATCTTTCACAACTATAAATTCATAGGTACTTTAGTTCATATGTACTTCATATGTACATATGTGTGACATTTCCCTTTCTGGTTAACACATTTTTTTATTGTGAAGTAAGAAAATCTTCTTTAATCTCTTCTTTAAACTGCTACTGCAAGTGCAAAAGCTTCATTGTGATCTCAGTCACAGTGCATCATTTGATAGTATTTGAGCCTTTGCTTTGCAGAAATTTTAGGTATTTAGTCTTTCATGTAGTGTCCTTTCCTTCACATGTGAGTAGCATGGAGCTAACTGTGGGGCTTATAGCTACATTTCTTTTCTGTATTGCAGATGTGGAAAAAAAAATCCTATAAGTTGTAATCAGAAGCTATTTCACACTTTTCCAGTTTGGCAGGGGACCAGTATTGTTTAATTGCCTTGACTTAGAAGTAAATGAGACAGGGTTGAGTTTCTGCTGATTGAGAGAGCAGCCCAGGAGTTAAGAGCCCATTGTACCTCAGCACCCATTCTGATACTATTATATATTGTTACAGAGCATTTGGTAAATATGGTTTACTTAATTCACCCTTGAGTGAAATTCATTCTTGTGATGATTAGGACCGATGAGAGTATGCATCATATAAACCCCATTTTAGCCATCAAAATAATGTTTAAATAGGACCTAGGTGATGTGCGTGCATTTCCGACTGCTCTCTGCGCGAGAGCTACTCTCACACTTGTCCATCACTGCAGCCTATGTTGCAAAAGCAAACAGAAAAATAGAGCAAAATCACTGTTTTTTTTTTTCTTCAGAATTTTTAATAGCACTAGCGTTGCTGTCTGCCAGCTCTGCCATTGTTCTCCAATCACTTTTTAAGGTGCATGTGGGAAATTGCTGATATTTTACCTGCTGTTTTCGTTTTTTTTTAGCTTGTTCTCCAAGGAAATAAATAACAGTGTAAGCAGACTAGCAGTGTGCTGTTTACATAGTTCTCTTGTTTAGTTCAGTAATCCTCATGGTGTGCCTTGGTACTGCGGTAGCTGCAGCGGGGTGCGTGCTGGAAGGTGGTCGGGCCGCGCAGGTGGGTACAGGTCTGCCTGACATGCACGAGCTCCTCAGTCAAGTTCTTACATGGTGTGCTGCACAGCAAGGTTAGGCAACCCGAAACAAAATATTTACCTGCTCTTTTAATGAAAGCAGTGGGATCAGAGAGATAATTAGCTGTTAATTGACTGACAAGATTGTTTGTACTGTAGGCTGTTTTGGCATATCTTTGATAGCAGTTATTTGTTCAGTTCAAGGAGAAGAACTGTGATTAGTTTGGGAACTTCTACCAATAAAGGAAGTGCTTAAAATGAATTTGGCTCCTATGTAGCTTTTCTCTCTTTCTCCCTCTTTTTATTTTTTTTTTTAATAGTCATCCTGTGGAAATAAGTCTGTGTTTGGTTGGACTTTGGCAATGCAAAAGCTCTTTTTATGCATTTTTTCCATCCGGTAGTAATGTGTACATTATGTATGATGCTGAAACAGGAAACAGTGATGTACATTAAGTAAGTGAGCAATACTTGTCATTAAAGTGAAAAGGTTGCTGTTAAAGCCTTTCTGCTGTGGGGTTCTTGTATGGTTTCTTAAAACATACCCAACTTGATTTTAAGTTTTTTTTTGTGAGGGTCTTATGTCTCTATAAAGAGTGGAAATTGAAAATTGTACTAAGATACCTAACAAAATATGAATGTTTTGCTGTAGCTGTACTCTGAGCATTTCTTATGCAAGCCAACATCTCTTAAAGAAAAGCATCTATGTTTTGTGACAACCGTATTATTGAAAATTTATTGCAGTATATGTTAGAATTTTCTCTATACACATCCTAGAGGTGCTGGATTAGTTTATTTCCAGTTCATAATAGTTAACCTCAAATATTTAGTATGTAGGATCTAAGAGCCTAGAGCTAAGTAAGGTCTGATTTGTTTGCAACTATGAGGTATAAGTCTGGAATTATGTCCTTGGATTTACCACTCATTGCTTTGGATTTGTACCAGGATAATTTAGGGCAGAATCTGGCTCTTGCCTTGACTTGCTGTTGGAATAATCTATCTCCTTTCAGTCTTTTTAAATCATATCTGTTCAAAGCTCCCTGCAGTCAAATGCAAGATTCCTGTTTCACACCTGGATTTTCTGTAAGGTCATCACCAAAAGGGTATAGATTTTCCAGCTTGCTGTATCAGCGTGCCTAATCTTTGGCACAGAGAGATTAGTAGGAATGCATTCAGAGAAGGGAAGGAGCATGTGAACACAAGCATTTACCTGACATGAAAAGAACGAAGATTCTGCCCATAGTTTCTCCTTAAGTCAATTTAGTACAATTTGTTTGATAATTTAAAAGCAAACTCAAGTGTACTATATATACTTTTTGAGCAGTATTTCTTTTTTATATTTGCAAGGGTGTTTAAATGACCTTTTTATTAAATATGTGGTTAGTTCAGCTGCCCAAATTTATATTCTAAGTCTTTTGGTGTATTTTCAAAACTGTAATTCTCTGGCTAGTTTTGGAGAATGGCAATGCATTCAATAAAACACTGAAATCCAGATGGCAGGCAGAACATCTGGGCTGGAATTAAATGAAAAGTTGTAGTAGTGTCTTCAAATATGAAGCAGTTTCTTCAAATTACAATGCAGAAAGAGGTAGATTAAAAATGAATATAACTAACTTGATTTAAAAAGGTTGCTTTTTGTAGATTTGCACGTGGAAAAGAATTGTTCATAACTCTTGCAGAACTGTAGCAAAGACCCAGGCATCTTTGCGTTCTGCAGTAATTCAAGACTTTGCCAAGTGCCAGTGGTTGACACAGGAATTTGCAGTCATTCCTAGATGTGTTCAAATAGACAGGTAGAAAGCCAACTACAAAACCACAGTCAGAAGGGACCCCTAACTCAAGACAGTTGGAAATATGAAGAGAATCTCCTAGGTCAACAACGGGAAGCCTTTGTATCAATATAGAAAAGTTGAGAAACATTTCTTCTCCCCCATCTTTTCAATAAATGCAAATCAAAGACAGAAGGAAAGTGGTTTACCTCCAGACGGGGTTATCAAGGGTGGTATCAGGTAGCACAAAGAAGATTCCAGTTGGTGTCTTTTCTTTCATTGGTGTAAAATGCCCAAATTGTATATCCCAGAGACTGAATCTCTTTTGTCATCTTGTCTCAGCACACAAGCATCCTTAGCCCTTGACTGAATATGTAGCTTCATATAGTACAATGCACAAATTTTTATTTATTTTCATGCCAGTTGTATCCTTCCCTGCAGAACTGGCACTTAATGCCAGTTGAAGACTTTTCTCTCAACTTTGCTTTGCCTAAGCAGGAAAAGTTTTAAGTCCACATTTATTGGGGTGTCTGTTGCTGTTGGCTCTTAGTCTTTTTCTGAACTGTCGTGGAAATAGCTCATTTTGGGAATATCATTAGCAAGGTGAAGGAAAATGTGGGATGGGAGCATAAGCCGAAGGTGTGCTATCTTTTTTCCTGAAAGGCCAAGTCTGGATCTCAAATTTATTCTCAGCTGCAGGTGGGGCAGAACTCAGAGGTGGCCTGTCTCGCTCTTCTAAGGCTCACTGGCTGCTGGACTTATCCCAGACATAAACTAGACTTGTCTAATAAGGATCTTGGCAGAGGTCTGTGCATCAACCTGAGGATTTTATAGAAGTCTCTACAATTTGTCTGTACTAATGTTTGCCCTATAGAATAAGAATTCTCTAGGGGCCACTTACTGTGGTTTTAGGCCAGCTTTGTGCTGGTAAAGCTGGACAGAAAAGATTTAAAACAGAGCTTGATCTGACCTTTAGTCTTTACTCTAGAGTCAATATTTATTCTGAATGGTGCACTCAGGATTTAGCCTGGAAGACATAAGCTTCAAATTTGTTCACTTAGAAGAGTGGTAATATGAGCTACAAATTGAAAAGTAGTAAAAAATGTATTTTACCAAATTTTATTTTAAAGCTGTTGAGTGTAACCATTTTAATGATCTGGAAAAATAAGAAAAAGGGAAGGAAGGATCTTGGAGCTCTGTAGTCAACCAGATATATGTTCTCTTTCTTGCAACTCATGAAGGCACCTTAGGAAAAAGAGCAAAAGAATAATGCTCCTTTCTAGAAAGTTTTTAAAGTGTTGATTTACTAGGTGCATCTGACATAAATGCAGTTCCCAGCTTCCCAGTAATCGTCTCATGTTCAAAGTTTTCACAGAAGTAAAATGTACCGGGGGGAAATGAGAAGATTGTGCAGTTAGTGTGGTTGGAGGATGTGGCGATGGGTTGACATTCCTACAGGGAAACCTGGCTTGGTCCATTTCCAAAGGTGGCTTTTGCAGCTGATGTCAAATGATGTGCTCAGTTTAACTTGCCGGGCAGTTCCTGATCTTTGTAGGTGGGCCCATCTCAGTCACTCTAAGGAAGCAGACCTATGCCAAACATTTGGGAAAAAAGTGTGTTTTTATCATCTGTTCCTCAGTTTGAAATATGTAGTACTTGAAACAGAGGTAGTTTCTGTCTATGGAGGAGCATATTTTAATGAAGAGCAACAATGAAAGGTATATTTAGGATGTTATCTGAAGGAGAAGCATTAATCAGTTGAAAAGTGGAAGTCTTGGCTTAAATTAGTCTGTGGGCGCAGGAAGATGAAGACTTGAATGAAAAAAAAAATCAGAATTCAAGCTAGCTTTGCAGAGCATTAGATTTCTCTAGTTAGGTAAATAATACTTAGGACTCGGAAAAAAAATGTAAGGAAATAATATTAAAGCCATCTTTGACACAGGATGAATGGCAGTTCAAACCAAACCAGAAATAATTATGTTGATTCAGGAAAGAGATTTATTTACCTCGGGAGAATGACACTGACCAAAGTTAAGCCATCAGTAATCCCTGTAATTAGTCTATACCTATTTCATAGTATAGGGTAAAAAATTATATAGAATGTTCTCAAAACAGCAGGACCACAGAAAGACTTGAACTCTATAACACAGGGATCCAAGAGACCTTAGCTGAAAATTGTTGAAAGTATATTAGTATCTTCTTTGGTTCAAATACAACTAGTGCATTTCCCTGACTGTCAGATTTCCTTTCTAAAGATGTACAGAATGAAGATCTATATAGATCTATAGAATGAATAAGGAAGGGATACTCATATTTCTAGAAGTTTCTTCTTTTCCATTCTCAGTATTGCCTCTTTGCAGAAAACTAGTAACTGTATGCTCTCTCATTTGGGAACATTCTCTCAATCCCACTTTCCATCTCTAAAGCAGTGCATTTTCCTATACTTCTGTGCTTGTATATTAGCAACATTAATGACCTGAGATTCAGTTTAGCTCAGCTGCCAAAAAATGGTTTGCCAGTTACCTCCCATTTCCTAACAAGGAATTGCAGGTTTGCTCCACAGTAACCTATTCTGATATATTAGAAATTACTGAAGATGATGCTTTTATTTCTTTTTACTTTTGTAGCAGTACATTTTATTTGAGAAAACAAATTAGGAAAATTTCAGAAAAGTTTTACTTGGATTGCTTGGGTTTTCTCTCTTTTAGAGACTCTGGCAGGAAAATTATTTAGAAATCCATTAGCACATCAAAGCTGAATGATATTATAGCCTAAAATATGCCTTTTTCTAGCTTGAAAAGCCTTTGATAGCTTGCTGTTACTTTGTACCATGTGGGTATTCTGTCTAGTTACATTTTTAAAAAAGCATTATCCATATCTGACTGAATCAACACTCCATTAGCTATTGTAGTCCTAACATTGCTGATATTTTGTTTGTATTGTTAAATAAATAATTGATAAGAGGTGACACAGTGATTCTGATTTAGTTAAGTCACAAGGACTTTCTGATGTCCATTGGTTCTCTGAAAGCGTTATTCATTAAAGGTGTTTGTAACACATGCTGATAAATGATTATAAAGAATTGAAATTATTTTCCATTTTTTTATACATTTTCCTCTTTTGAAATATCATACAAGTGTTTTTATCATCTGGTGATTTTATTTGGTGGAGAAGGCCTAAGTGTTTTTAGCAGTTACTATTTGAGAGTCATTATGGTAACCTATACCCCCTATTCTGACGCTGATAAATTTAGGTGTTTCTAAAGATCTGCTTTTAAAGAGAAATGGAAGTGTTCTGGACTTTATCCTAAATAAATACTCCTAAGAAAACTCATAAATCTATTCTTATTATCCCAATTGAACAAGTATCCCTCACAACGAAATGAAAAAAAATCTCGTTTTAAAAAGAAGTCATGTCAGAAACTGCCAGGGCAAATTCTGCTTTTGTGGGAGAAACAGTCTTTTTGCTAATGAGATACTTTTTAGATATCTGTTTATTCTCACTTATTAAGATGTATTCTTCATGTCCATCTTTTCTGTAATGTAATCTAATGATTGTCAAACAGTGGCAAATTATGTCTCTGAATAATAGTGGAGGTATAGAAGTCTTTGAAATATGTATTTGATGTAGGCTTCTTATTTGAGGATCCAGACATTTAATCTTCAGCAATGTCCCAGTGGTGTTTACTGCTTTGGAACTTACTTTTCACTACATCCTCTTGTAGTGTACTATATTCTGATCAGGATTTCCTTCTGGTCCTTAAAACCTTTTATAAGAGGCCTGAAAGGCTTAAAACTATTAGCTGGAGAGAAGTATTGAAAGGGGATTTGCCAATGGGATTCACAGATGATCCAGGTTTAGAAATGGTGTAGGAACAATGAGGGAAATTGGGCAGCTGCCTAGTAAACACATTCGGGATGGCAAGACTGCATTTGTTTAGACTTACAGTTACCTGTCTATACATCAGAAACCTAAGGATATTTAAAAGAGGTGTGCTCATATTCCTCAAAACGTGATTGTGTGACCTGGAAGATATAGCATGAGGTTTTTCCAGTGGATGGAAAGAATACTGTAAAGAATAGAAAACTCTCCCTCTTCTGCATCGTATCTTCTTGATATCAAGACGTTCTTATGACTTTTTTTTTTTTTCTCACAGGAAATTTGAAGATAGTCATGCTTGTTAGATGTCTAGAAGATACAGGTAACTATTTTACTGAAAAAAGGAATATATTCATATGTCTTTTATCTTTTTCTGCATATTACTAACATTTTGTCAAACCAAATTTAGCCTTTCCACTGTGGGAATGTAAAATATCCAACTCTCTAACACTGCTTTTTACCTTTTTAACTTGCTATTGTAAAATCATGGCCATCTTCAAAATTCGCACTGTTTCATTCAGAATTCACATACTGTATTTCGCTGTAAGAAACATATCACTGAGCTTTTCCTTTTAATAAATAGAATTGTGGAAACCTATTGCACTTAAACTTGTAAAGTGTAAACTGAATATAATGTTTCAGCACACTTTAAAATCTAAAATGGTTAATTTATGTAAATACAGTTACAGCTCATTTCTAGGATATGTAGGAACTCCTGTGAAGCATTTTAACTAAAATTTTATGTAGAAGTTGGAAGTTGGAAATGTGAAAAGATACCAACAGTAATTGCATTTAGAATGCTTTTTGAATGTCTTTGTTTGTTTGTTTGTTCAAAAATAACTTTAAAAATCCACATTTTCTTATAAAACCATTAAGAAGCTCTAGGGTAAAAACTCACCATTTAAAGATAGTTATCTAGGATTTCTGCATAGCCAGCAGTGAGAATTAAGCATCTCCAAAGTGGAGAACCCTCTGCATAGGGATCCCAGATGTCTTAAGCACCCACCATGATATGAAAAGATTTCCCCTCTGGAAGTGATGATCACCCTTCTCTGCCTTTAGTGGAAGCCCAAGCGACTAGGGTCAATGTCTGAATGGCGGATTTGTAATACTGGATAAGGTAATTCCCACCCACAATGTTGGGTGTATTTTCAAGGTATATTTTCAGCAGTGATTTGCTGAAAGATCTTTGAAAGGAGGTAGACTTTCTGAGAATAAAGCATTGGTAAACTGTCCACAGCAAGCCTTACAAAATTACTGTTCACTTGAAAACTGTAGATCCTGTCTGATGCTTAGTTCTTTTACTGAGTAGCAGTGATTACATTTGTATGCAATCTCTGGAGCCAACCCGTGCGTCTTCACAAAATGGTTTTCATGAAATGCAGAAGTTACCTTTAATGAGGTCACTCATTTTTTTTTTTTTCATTAAAAGCTTCAATAAAAGTGCAACTGATTGCACTGATACTATGTCACATAGCGGTATTAATTGGTGTGTGGATTTTTTTTTTTCTTGCAGATAGCTGTGTCATCATGGAAGAGTTGAAAAGAATTTTCCTCTAGTAGATCGCAAATATCTCTGGATCATTTTGCATCTCAGACAACAATGAAAAATGTTCAGAAGCTCCAATAAATCTTTGCAAATGTATAATAAACTGTTTAGGAAAGTTTCTGCCATGAACAGAACTGTGTAATAATCACGTTAATGTATAGACATAAATCTAATGCCTATAGACTACTGCGTGGACAGTTCCAAAGAGAAAGAGAAGTCTGTGAACTTGCAACTGCTCTGGAAAAATGGGAGCAAAAATACTTTAAAAAGCACAGCTTTGGACACACTCCATGTGTCTGCACAGCTTTCAAGTGAACTAGCACTTAAGACCTTGTGTAACAAAATGGACTCTGGAGACACAACTGTAGGGCAAAAAGCTACCTCAAGGTCTGGAGAAACTGCTAAAGTACCAAGTAGATGGAGGCAAGAACATTCAGCTGTTATTAAGATGAGCACTTTTGGCAATCAAGAAGTACAGAGGCAACCACAAATAGATCACGAGCAGATTGGAAACACAGGATCAGCACAACTTTTTAGTTCCGGGAAACTGGTATCATCGAATGAAGCTGCACAGCAAGTCACGGAGAAGCACTATCCACAGCATCGTCCAAGTCCTTACTCATGTCAACATTCACTTTCTTTCCCACAGCATTCATTGCCACAAGGCTTCTTGCACAACATAAAGCCACACCAGAGCTTGGAAGGCCCTCCGTGGCAGTTTACTGGCCACTTGCAATCAGTTGCCTCAGAGGACTTATTTCCTTTTCATATGCATAGCCATAGTGGAAGTTTCTCTAGGAAGAAGATTTCAAGTTTGAACCCTGCATTCAGCCAATATTCGCAGAAATCTTTAGAACAATCAGAAGACGCTCACAAAAAAGAGCACAAACCCAAAAAGCCTGGCAAGTACATTTGTCCTTACTGTAATCGGGCTTGTGCCAAACCTAGTGTACTTAAAAAGCATATTAGGTCTCATACCGGGGAGCGACCATACCCTTGCGTTCCTTGTGGTTTCTCTTTCAAGACGAAGAGCAACCTTTACAAGCATAGGAAGTCACATGCCCATGCAATTAAAGCAGGATTGGTACCTTTCACAGAGTCAGCAGTCTCTAAGTTGGACCTGGATGCCAGTTACATTGATGTGGAAGCTGAAATACATTCGGATGGCGAGCAGAGCACGGACACCGATGAGGAGACCTCACTCCTAGTGGAGGGGACCGACAAACTGAGCCCCGTCCCACAGTTTCCCCTGGACATTGCTAGCAGGAGCAGTTTTCACTCCTCTATGGAAGAATCCTTGGTGGGGCCAATGAAAGTACCCATTTTGATTATCCCTAAAAGTGGAATTCAGTTATCCAGTGAGAGTTCACCATATATTGGCTCTGATATATTGCAAAACCCATCCCTAAGTACCAAGTCTGATGACTCTCATACAGTTAAACAGCGACTTGCACTAAGACTGTCAGAGAAGAAAGGGCAAGATTCTGAGCAGTCCTTAAACCTTCTGAGCCCACACAGTAAAGGAAGCACTGATTCTGGTTACTTTTCCCGCTCAGAAAGTGCTGAGCAGCAAATAAGCCCTCCAAATACTAATGCAAAGTCTTATGAAGAAATCATCTTTGGGAAGTTCTACAGAATTAATCAAAGGACAGCACTAACAGTAGCCACAACAAATCAGGAACACAGTTTAATGGGTAGAAAGGGCAAAGCAGAGCCACTACCTCTTTTAAATACCAGATTAGAAATGAAGATGCTTGAGGAGAATATTTCTCAGCTGACTCCAAACAAAGAAGAACTCGCTGACCCCAGCAATTTGAGCACTATTAAATCACCACAAGTCTATACAGGCAGCAATACAGAGTCCAGACAATCCCAGACTACTACATCATCCATCAAAAGTGAATCCAGTCTCTACGCAGGCAGTCAGCAAGGTGATGTGCCCGTCCTTCTAGAGCCCCCAGTTGATTCTTCTCCTCTTATTAGAAGTAATTCTATGCCAACTTCTTCTGCAAACAACTTAAATATTCCCCCATCCCTGAGAGGAAGCCATTCATTTGATGAGAAGATGACTGGCTCAGATGATGTGTTTTATCCTGGAACAGTGGGAATATCCCACCAACGGATGTTGAGAAGACAGGCTGCCTTTGAACTGCCCTCTGTGCAGGAGGGGCACTCAGATTCAGACTATCATGGAAGACCAGGGAAAAATATTATTGTTTCTTCCAGCCGACAAACAGCCAGTGACAAAGGACTATCCTTAAAAGAGAAGAAAGCAGGAGACAAGACCTTTTATGACTATGATGCCAGTGGAAAGCACTACAGAAAATGGGAAGAATTTGAAGCTCAGAAGCAGAACTACAGAGACACACCATCCCTAGGTGGAGCAAACAAGGGGGGAGAGTACTTTGTTGATCCCCTCGGGCAGTCGCAGGCAGTGCCATCCATTTACGGAACAACTTTTGAAAACAGAAAGCGCAGGAAAGAAAAGAGTGTTGGAGATGAGGAGGACAGTCCCATGCTTTGCAGCAGTGCGACAAGCACCACTGGGGGAATTCAGCCTTTGGACTTTGATACCAAATCCCAAATTCAGGATGTGCCAAGAAGCGGATTTGCACTTCAAGGCATGGACAGTGCTGCCCATTGCCATGCAGAGCGTTTTGAAGTAGGTAGGCCCTACCTGCAGTCTGGCAGCCCCGCAGCTTCTTTGGAAGATTCACCCTTAACTGCTGAGCAAGAAAAGACTGCAGAACCACTGACTAGAAAGCCCCCTGGAAATGTCATCTCTGTCATTCAGCATACAAATTCACTGAGCAGGCCAAACTCATTTGAAAGGTCAGAATCTACAGAACATATTGCATGCCAACAGGATAAGATCTATTCAGCGTCTGAAACATGTGAAAGTGAGATTTGTGAGTCCCCAATGAGCCCAGACCGAGCTCCACAAGCAGAAAATGCTGACAATATTAGTAAACCATCTCCATCCCAGCAACCCCAGCCATATCACATGCAGCCCAGGCTGGTTCGCCAGCACAACATACAGGTACCTGAAATTCGTGTTACAGAGGAGCCAGATAAGCCTGAGAAAGATAAAGAAGTGCAGAGTAAAGAGCAGGAGAGACCCACTGAAGAATTCCAGTGGCCTCAGAGAAGTGAAACTCTTTCTCAACTCCCAGCTGAAAAGCTCCCACCCAAAAAGAAACGCTTACGACTTGCTGATATGGAACACTCCTCCGGAGAATCCAGCTTTGAGTCTACAGGTACAAGCCTCTCTCGCAGCCCTAGCCAAGAGAGTAATTTGTCACACAGTTCAAGTTTTTCAATGTCCTTTGAAAGAGAAGAAAATATAAAGTTCATCACACCTCCCAAACAAGATGAGTTTGGAAAACAGTCAGAGTTTTTAACTGTTCCAGCTGGTGCTTACTCACTTTCCGTCCCTGGACACCACCATCAGAGGGAAATGAGACGCTGCTCATCTGAACAGATGCCCTGTCCTCATGCTGCTGAAGTCCCAGAGATACGAAGTAAATCCTTTGATTATGGGAACCTGTCTCATGCCTCTTCAGCTGGGACACCTTCTACTGCACTCTCCCCATCACGAGAAAGGAAGAAATGCTTCTTGGTTCGCCAGGCTTCCTTTAGTGGCTTTCCAGAGATTTCCCAGGGTGACCAGAGCGCAGAACAAAGCATCAAACAGGAACAGATGGAACATGTGCAAGCTGGGCATCGGTCTTCCCAAGTTGCCTGGCATCACTCCCCTTCCTCTGTACTTCAGCCTATTCCAGCAGATGATTCTGGGAAACAGGTTGTTGGTTCTTGTGCTCAGCTTAGTAGTAGCTCATCCCACCTTGCCCAGCAACAGGCTATTCTTGCAGACAGTCAGGAAATGTTAAGGACACCCTTACTGCAACAAGCACCTTATATTCCTAACAAGCATCCACCGGAGCAGCAGCAGCTTTTTGCACATCAGGAAAAAGTCCCATTTCCCCCTATTCATAACACCTTGTTTCAGTTCCCATATCCAGCTGTCTGTATGATCCAGTTACCACCATCTCAGCAGCCAATCTTGTGGCAGTCGTGCACAGAACCTCTACAGAGACACTTCCAGCATCATTTTGTGCAGCAGCTGCAGAAATCTTATATCAAGCCACCTTTCCAAACAGACATTCCTCCAAGTTACCACCTGGAACATGCTGCAGAGCATGTTGGAAAGAAACCAGCTGATTATGTGCAAGTGAAAGAGCAAGCATACCAGCATTACTCAGGAACATCTGGGCAGTATTCAAAAAATGCTCTTGCTAAGTACCAGCCAGACCATAGCATTAAAGCAACAGATACCTCCTCTGAGCAGCATCTTCAGACAGGTTTTGATTCCCCAAGTGACGGATCTATACAGCCTTTGCCAGGAACAGTTGTTCCTGTCAGGATTCAAACCCATGTGCCATCTTATGGTAGTGTCATGTACACAAGCATATCCCAGATCCTTGGACAGAATAACAGTCCTGCAATTGTAATTTGTAAAGTCGATGAAACTGTTTCTCAGAGAACATTAGTGACAAATGCAACCATGCAAGGAATTGGATTTAACATAGCGCAGATGTTAGGTCAGCATGGAGGCCTGGAAAAATATCCATTGTGGAAGGTACCGCAGACGCTGCCACTTGGACTGGAACCCTCAATTCCCTTGTGTTTGACTTCCAGTTCTGACACAGCTTCTACCTTGGGAGGAAGCAAACGAATGCTTTCACCTGCCAGCAGCTTGGAGCTCTTCATGGAGACCAAGCAGCAGAAACGCGTCAAAGAGGAAAAAATGTATGGGCAGATAGTTGAAGAGCTAAGTGCAGTTGAGTTAACTAATTCAGATATAAAGAAAGATTTTCCAAGAATGCAAAAGCCTCAACTAGTACGACAGAGCTGTGCTACTGAGCCAAAGGAAAGTTTGCCATCCATGTCATCCTCTTCACCGCTGTCATCGTCATCATCTCAAGATTTCCCTCTTGTCAGCATGGCAACAGCTGATGTTTTCCCACAGAGCAGGGAAAAGCTTTCTAGTTTTGATTCTGCATCACCAGGGCAAAAGTCCAGTGGGCCTTCTGAAGGAAGAGACTCACCAGAAGAATTGGATGTGGATGAAACAGCCTCAGATATGAGCATGAGTCCACAGAGGTCTTCATTGCCACCAGGAGAAATTCAGACAGAAGACCAGGTGAAACATCAAAAATTGCCTCTTGGGATGTTAGTCCAGATGGCATCCCATACAAGTGGGAAAGTCACAGGCTCAACCATTCTCTTAACTAATGTAGCAGATTTTCAGCAGATCCTTCAGTTCCCCAGCCTGCGCACTACTACTACTGTGAGCTGGTGTTTCTTAAACTATACAAAACCCAATTACATTCAACAACCAACCCTCAAATCTTCTGTTTATGCTTCTTGGTGTATTAGTTCCTGTAATCCAAACCCATCTGGGCTAAGTACAAAGACAACTTTAGCACTATTAAGGTCCAAGCAAAAAAACACCACAGAAATCTACACTCTAGCTGCTATGCACAGACCTGGAACTGGTAAACTGACATCATCAAGTGCATGGAAGCAGTTTGCTCAGGTAAATACGAGGTTTTAAATATAATAAAAGTAACACATTTTTCATTGAAAAAGTGTTTTGAAACAGAAGTTAATTATTTTTTTTAAAAAAAGATCTATTGGGAAATCAGACCTTGATATCTTCTGGTGGCAAATCTTGAGCATCAGTTTACCCTTTTGCAAACTCTGATGTTTCTGCTCTTTTTGTCTGTACGCTTGCTGAATCAGTTTTGAGCAATGAGGTTTTTAAAGTCCTCATTTCACATGTGTCAAAGCCTGATACATTATCTCCTTTTATTTTGTCCTTTGTTTTGCTGTGTCCTGGTTCAAGTAGTTTAAGCAAAACATCTGTGGGTTTCCTAAAAAAAGATTAAGTTGAAATTGGATAAGGATCTTCAGAGCCCTTTAATGTCTTTTACACAGCAAATCTTCCTCATGGACTCAGCATTAGATAATGAGGACAGGGAAAATTCTGTAATGGCAACAAATGACCTTCTAAAGCTTTTCCATCTCTATTTTCCATGATTTCTTTTTCCTGAGGAAAGATACAGTGCTGTCTGTTCTGTCAGTGCTCTTGTAAAAAATGTCCATGCTGCCCTCTCTCTTATTCTCCATTAAATTGAATGGGACAAATTAATTCATCTTACAGAACTGCACCAAAAGGAGAGTTTGCTTTGACCTGGATTGTTACAAACACTTGAAATGAAGTGTGCGTTTATTGTGTGTTCCAGCAGTAACACCTTTCCTTGACTTTGTTCTACAGATGAAACATGAGCCATTCTTCTTGTTTGGCAGCAAGCTTGAAAAGAAAGTTGTGGGGAATATTATAAAAGAAAGAGTAAAAGGAGACATTCATGGAGAAAAAGACATTACATCCAAACAAACAGAACCGATACGAATTAAAATCTTTGAAGGAGGGTAAGAAAATGAAACTGGAAATTTCAAGCTCAGCCTGTTATTTTGAAGAGATTTGAAAATAAACATGAATGAGTTGGGATGTGAACAATCCTGCATTCTTGCCATGCATTGTAGCACCAGATGTCTTATTTTTTTGTGTATGTGTCAGTCTTAGAACAAGCTAATGGGTAGCTATTTACTGACTTGTGACTCTGCTGTTAGGACAGTTATATTTTCTATGTGTGTGAAAGCCTACACTCTAAATTGCTGCTTTCCTTATTTAGGTCATAAAGATAGATGGCTAATATTTTATATTTTCTATATAACTTCCGCATACTTAATGCTTTACATAAAGACATTATTTCCATTTCTAGACTGTATACCTCCACTCACTTGAATGGAGTATTATAAATTTACTCTTAAAATATTTTATTATTTACTGAAATTGGATTTTTATATAAAATGTAAAATGGCAAAGAAATCTGTGGTATTTTAGCCTGTTTGCCATGTAAGGTTGATAAATTAATGCTTAATATTACTGTGGCCATCCGTCACTGATGTGGTAAAAAAAAAAAAAAAGAGAAAAGAGAAGGAAAAAACAGATATAAATGTCCATTAGCATTATTTTGAGGCTTATGGAAAAGCAGAGTTAATTGCTTCTTGCAGTATACTCTAAAGTACTAGATATTCTTTTATTTCTTTTACAGAATTCTAAGTGATATGATTAATTTTGCCAGTTGTTGGAGGGAATACTCAGGTGGCTGAACAAAATGTTTTTTTCAGAGTTCCTAACACAAATGCTCTCACAACCATTTTTTCTTGCGAGAACTAAATAGGTTAGGAGGGAGACGTGGTAAATTCATACAACCCTTTCCTTCTGCCATCATCTTAATTATCCCTCATTAACATTTTGTATTTTACCTCCCCTTGAATAGTCTCCATGAAACTAACATTGGCATTTCTCTGTAATCCGTAACAATAAAAGGACATAGGCTACATCTTGCTTGAAAGACTGAAAATGTTATTTAAGCGATTACTGCTGATCTGCCAGCCCAAACACCTTGATCCGGGGTATAGGATCTCTATAGCTGTTCATTGTCCTTGTATCCAAGTCAGCAGTATGGCTACAAGAGTGACCCAGATTTAGGGAGGAGCCTAAATGTACAAGAAATTCAAAGTGTTGCTGCTTAAACTCACACCTTGAGGTATAAAATTTGTCTGCTTCCCACTGTGTGTCATTTCTGAATTTGTATCACCTTGCTGAGGATAGTTTGCACTAATGTAAGCTGTGTGATGAGAGGCCCAAAGGGTAAACCTGTGTTGAGAGAAGCAACTCAAAGGAGGATTCAAAGCAGTATGAACTCTAATAGATCACCCTTCAAAATGCCTCTACCATCTAACATCTTCTTTAAGAAATTTTCTATGCGAATCACACTCTCTACAGATATTCTTTACACTAATAAGGTCAGTGAAATTATTTGTGTACAGGGTTATAACTCACGTGTCACCTAGAAAAGACTCCTAGTAATGTTTATCTGTATCTGGATATTCTTGGTGTAGAACAAAAAGAAATCTTGATGTGAACGCTAATTGCTGGATTAAGGGAACATGAATAATCTTTTCCTAGTTTATGACTGAGTCTCTAAATAACAGATTCCCCAGTAGGGCTTTCTAACTTGCAAAGCTATAATGAACGGGATGATGCAGTGTTAATGTGTCCACAGTTTATCTATAGATGTATTTCAGAACAATGTCAGAAAAACATAGTACACTATATCTTATAAGTATTGTTTGTTAAAGGATAGATTCATTCCTTCCATTAGTTTGGCAGTTTTCTTACATGGATCTAATATTGTTTTCATGCTGTAGCGAAGTTCTTCATTTATGTTGACTGAGTTTGTCCTTCTGTTCAGGTTTTGGCTTATGATTTCTAGAAGCTACTTTTTAATTTGTTTTTCATGCTTGTTTATTCCTTGTTGTATGTAGAACCATTCTGTTCTGCTCTTGTCAATCTCATCTTCATGTCAACTGAACACACTCAAGTAGTGCATTCAGCTACGTAAGAGATGTCTATCATGTTTGTTCCACATATTCTTTCCTAGACAGACAAGCATGCATGGCAGTAATCTTGTTTCAGCAGGGTGTTTTCATTTAGGTTTTTTTTGGCTTGAGGAGTGGGTTTGCTCAGGGCTCTTGATTACTTTTGTTTTGTAAGTGCACAGAAAGCAATTCAAAATTGACAGTTGTGAAAGGTTTCCATAGGGCCCTTGGTGGCTTTTCATCTGGTGGGAAAGTCTGTCTGCCACACAGAGAAGTGTCATTGTGGTTGTGCAGAGCTGCTTTGTGGCAAAGGAGTGGAGTCCTCATGTAGCAGGTGGACAGAAAGCAGAGAGATAGGGCTGGGAGTCAGTGAGAAGATGAAGTAAGAGAGTGAATGGAGCTCACAGAAAGGCAGATGTCACAGCACATCATCACATTTGCTGCGCCACAGCCAACCAAGAGCAATCTGTGAGCATCCTAGCAGAAGAGGGTTGAAGGAGGACACTAGTAACCACATGGTTACCTCTGCAGGTGACTCAGTTCAAATGCAATCATTTGAATCACAAAACCTGTGTTCCATCACCTGCCACTGCAGAGCCCCAGTGAGATACGAAGCAGTGTTCCTCGAAGAAGAGTAGTGCTTTAAAGTGCAGTACTAGTGGTAGTACAGCTAGTTACTTTTAGTGCAAGGTGAAAGGAAGGAAAGTATAGGATAAACACTCCAGCTCATCAGGCATCTTGCTTAATGACATTATCAGCTTACAACTAGAGTTTACAGCTTGCTCTGTTTATATCTACCAGTAATGGACTCTAATTGAAAATCCTCAATAAAATAATATTTTGGATAGAAATTGCATGACTCTAAGGCTTGTTAATGCTTTTTAAACTCTAGAACGCTGGTTCAAATTGAGCGTGGAGCAGCTGTGACCATGATCATTATATGAAAGCTGGATAGTGGGAAAAATGAAATTACTGAAAGCTCTGAAAGAGTCACAAATAAGATCTAATATTCTTGGGGGCCAGGAAAGATCCTCACTATTGGACCAATCTTTTAATGCTTCAGTGTTTGGGCCATGCATTCCTTAAATGTCAAATGTGTATTTGTCATTTCTTTTACAGTTATTATGGTGGAATGTACTTACAGAGTCATGATCAGTTGTTTCAAAAGAGAACTGTATGTGTGAATGATAAAGAGACTGTTCTTGTCTAATTGTTTTGTGCCCAGTAAGCTTTAAAAGGTAGTAGAAGCAGATGGAATTAGGAGGTCTGTCAGAAGAATATCAAAGATTAAACAACAGAAAAGTAGATGTTGTAACACAGTGTTTATCTCATGGGTATCAATCAGGAGTGATTTGGCAGACTTCATCCCATCAAAATCAGACTGTAAGGAGGATGAATAGAAGATAAGGTGGTAGTCTCTCAAGAGATAGTGGACATTTTTTTTCTCTGTGGGAGAAAGCCTGAAGATTGTTGATGAAGCGTTGGAGATGGCTAGGAGTCATTGACATGTGAAGATGAACACTGAAGAAGAACCTGGGCCTGGGACAGACAGAAAAATCAGAATTCCTGAAGTGTTGCGTAAAGTAAACTGCAGGAGGGAGGACTGAATACTGAATGACACCAGACTAGAACAGTTTTCTCCACAGTGCCAGGAACAATGAAGGAAAGGGGAAAGGGCCAGCATAGTTAGAAATGAGATTAAAAAAAAAAATGTATTTTGACATTCACATTTGAAAGGAGGAGCTCATTCTTTTTAGTGGATAATGAAATGGACATGAGCAGACAGTATTTTAGATGCTTGCAGGATATTAGCCTCAGTATTTAAGTACCCAGTGATATTGCTGAACACATGGAAGAAGTGATCATAAAAAATAATTGAAAAATATTTCATCTATGTAACACCCAAATTGCCACTTGCTTTTTGTAGAGTTATCATTGCATTAACAGAATCTTTCAGATAGCCCATATTTATTTAAAGCGCTGACTATTAGTACTAATGATACTTTGTGAGATGTGCATCCTCATGGTCACTAAAAGTAATATGTGCTTCTGTGGCAGAGAGCAGTATAAGAAAGAGGGCAGAAAGAGTATGCTCTCCCAGTTCTTGCACTTTCAGTTTTATTTCCTGAGACTCAAGCTGAAATCCAACCTTGTCTTGGATGCTCCATACTCTTCAATCCTCAAAACCTCTGGACCTTACTGTCTTTTAGGTTTTAGTATTAACACTTTATTGTGACAATTAAGGAAATGCACAGCTTTACATAGATTTGCATGTCTCATTTATTATCTAACTACAGATAATGTAATCAGCAAAAATAGCACAGAACGCTTATGCTTGTGATAAAAAAAAAAAAAAACCTCCAGTAGTGTTTTGCTAAGTATGCAGGTTAGAAGTTTCCTATTTAATTTCTAGAACAGTGTGTACCTAAGTGAACTCAACACAATTCCTTGGGGACGGATCCATCTTAAGGAACTTCAGGCAACTGTAGTGTCAATGTGTACCTCCTTGCTAGTCATCTGCATTCCCTTTATGCTAATAGGGGAGAAATGGGCATTTCCAGGATATGATTTATCTGATCCCAAGGGATAAATATGCTAAAATAGATCAAATGAATCATGTCACAGAACAGCCTCTGTTTTCAGTGATGGTAGACATCTGTGTTGTACTCGTCTACAGTTAGGTGAAATTAATCCAACCAGCAGAGTCATATTTGGAGTTGTGCTTGTATGAGTAGTAGGTAATCTGTTTCTTGACAGATTATCCCAATATTGCAGCCCTTTGGTCTAATGTAAAAAAATAGGTAATGTATGCAGATATATCCAAACCACTGCGTTCCCCGAAAGGTAAATATTTTGTGAGCTTCAGTCTGAAAATTCAGAAGTTTCCATGGACTTCCGTGGATGTTTTGTCATGAGATATATACAGGATCAGGTTTATGAGCAGATGTCTAGAGATCTTGTTTATGCATTTATTTGATTTACTGTCCATATGATTTAGATGATTGCTCTCTTCCAACAGGTATAAATCAAACGAGGATTATGTCTATGTCAGAGGCCGTGGCCGAGGAAAGTACATTTGCGAAGAATGTGGAATTCGTTGCAAAAAGCCAAGCATGCTCAAAAAACATATCCGCACTCATACCGATGTCCGGCCTTATGTATGCAAGTTGTGCAATTTTGCCTTCAAAACTAAAGGTACTTGACCCTTTTTATAAACTCTTGACCTTCCCTAACAACTCTAGAGCTATTTTGCCATCTAAAACCTAATCATTCTTATAAATCATGGAGATAAAAAAATCCTCAAAACAAAATTGTGTTGATGGATGCAGGACTCCCTGAGAGTTTTTTTTTTTTTTTTTTTAAATATGAAATTGATCTGGAGATTATAGGAGACACTGAGTCTCCTTGGAAAGCTTCATTAAGAACTATAGTCTCTTGGCTGCTCTACCTGTCTGCAGAGAAAATGTAGTACCATAAGAATCAGGCTTACAAATAATACTTTCTGCCAAAATTGTTACATAGTGCAAACTTTAATTGCAACAATATTCAAATGCTACAGGCAGAGTACACTTCTTATGTCATAATGTGGAAGCAGGGCATCAGCTGCAGAGGAAAGCATGTCTTCATGGGCTTTGCAGTGGGTCAGTTTCAAGTTTATTAATAATGTATGTCTCCCAGAAGGGCCACTCCATCCACTGTGGCATTAATTATGAATAGAGATCTGATAGCTTGTGTTCACATGTATTTACCAGCACTGAAAAAGGCCTCCATTTGTCACCCTGAGGCCACAGTTAATGATATTCTGTGGAATTAGGATTTGCCTTGCAACTGTCTCCTTAAAAGAAAAATAAATCCTTTTCTTTGGTAGCACTTTTTTGTTGTATAACTCAAATGAGCCTTATCTTCTCAGCTTATTGGCTTGCCTGTAACAGAGAAGAGAAATGGATTCTAGTCCTGGTGCTGTGAATTTACTTGAAGAGGGAAAGTGGAAGCTGGAGGAAGTCTCTCCTGAGGTCTCAGTACAGCTTCATGGCTGTTTTGAGGATTGAGAATTGTAATAATTTCCATAACTCCAGTGCTTCTTCATATGCCAAACATGGGAATAGCTGATGGATGGTAGTAGACCCATCAATCTAATTTAACATGAGAATTGTCACGGGGGTGAGAGACAGAGTCAGGGAGTTACTTGCTGCAATCCCAAAGGGCCATTTGGCGAGCAGTTTTCAGATCACTGTTTACATTTGACATTGCAGGAGAAATGGGTCTTGAGGAGAGACTTGAAGAAAGATTGTGGTTTTGCAGCTGTGTTCAGAGAGGTCATCCTAGGCAGAAGAAATAGCATGGAAATAAATGTGAAATAGCTAGCTAAGGCTGGCATTTCTGGCAGACAAGAGAAAACAGGGAGGAGGTGGTGTGCTATTGCACAAGAGGAGGATGAGTAGGAAGGAACTAAGATAGCCTTCAAAGTACCAAGAACAGTTTAACTGATGTGTTACTGTTCATAGGCACTTGTCAGCCTTATAGTTATGGTTGCTATTTTGCTGAGGACAGCAGGGGCCAGATCTTCAAAGGTACTTGGGTTTCATTATTCACTTTGAGCATTTAACCATCCAGAGATATCAGTGGCTGAGTTAGACTTTTCATGCAGTGCACAGAACAAGACACAGGTGCACCTAATAAGGAGTCTCTGAGACTGAGAAGGGAGTCCTCTAAGTAGCTACAAAGAGGGAGTCTTGAGGGCTTCTAAGCGAAACTGCACTGCCTAACAGAGCAGTACAGTGTTCCTGCACCCAGACTGCACATAACACGTATACCGTCTGGAGACACCGATTTGAGTCCCAAAAGCAGAGGTGCATTCATCCAGCATTGTTCTTGAGTTACTGCAAAGCAGTAGGCCAAGTTTGCGCGTAACATGCATTTCTCGTTGGATGCTGCAGATGTGACTTAAGTGACTAATGGATTAGAGTGATATTCTTGTTTCTCTGGCTTGTGCTCTTTGTGCTCAAGATTCTTTGCCATGAAACGTCTCTTGGGGCTAGTCTCAACCCAGTTTTCTTATCTGTGAAAAAACAGACCATAAACGACACTCCAGAAAGTCAATAGTCTAGTGTTAAATTGCTCCCTCAGGGATGGAGATCTGATTTCAAATCCCTGCTGTGTCTGGCTGAGATCCATACTCCAGAGCAGGGAACTGAACCTGGGTTTCCCACATCCCAGGTGAATGCTGTAAACACAGTTACTCTCAGTTCAGAGATTACAGCTAGACAGCAAACTCACATGGAAGAATCTCCCCTAAGTGTCTTCTTTATGAGTTACATTTGCTTCAGAATGCTTCAAATCACTGAATGTTGGAGCTTATATAGCTTGAGAGGGGCACTCTGAATATAGGGCTGTGAGCCCTGAGTGGCTGGTGCACACTGGAGTTACTTCGATGTCCAGGCTGTTTGTACGTATCACAGATGAATGCTGAGCCCAGGGATAGGTAACGTTCAACTACAGGTTTCTGAGATTGCTGGGGCACTTAAATGCCACTGGAAAACTGGAGAGATGCCTCTAAGGCCCTTAGTTTATTTGGACATTTTTTTGAAGATGTGAAATCCTACTCTCATTAAAATAGGTTCTAAGGGCAATGGACTGGATGAGTCAGTCCTGTCTTTTGTTTGTTTGTTTGCTTTTATCTCAAAACACATCTGCAGGATAACAGGGTAAAGATACACCAAAACCTGGCTTGGAGAGTGCTTTTTGCTGTTTTCAGTTAATGAGACTCATCTCTGTTCCATAGGAAATCTGACAAAGCATATGAAGTCTAAAGCACACATGAAAAAATGCCTGGAGCTTGGAGTATCAATGACATCTGTAGATGATGCTGAAACTGAAGAAGCAGGTATGTCAGAATGATTTAATTTAGTTGGAATGGCCCCTGGAGTACGCATTGCACTTTAGCACAGTGTCTGGCATGGCATAATATAATAGGAATATTTAGGGCATTTTTTAATTAAGAAGCATCTTCTTAACAAACAGGAAATGTAAAAAATAGATTAGATCCATTTGTCTGAGTTAAATAGTTTTTATTACGATACATGAATAGGAGCTAGAAATAAAAGTATGACCTATTATTTGTCATTGTCTCATACAAAGTTCCAAATCTTTTGTTTAAATGTGAAAGTTGACATCATTCATAAAAGTTTAAAGGCCATTGTGGGGTAGGGTGAATTTGCATTGTATACTTTCTTTCCCACAGGAATGAATTTGAGTTTAGGATTTGAGAATATTGCTCTGAAAATTTACAGTTTCAGACTGTTAAGAAAGACTTTATGCAACCATTTTCCCATGAAGAACATCCAGTGATAGCAACAGATGTTCTGGGTAGAGAATGGATGTGGCAGCAAGCCTAAAAAGGGTTCTGTTTGCTCACCATTTTGGCTTGCTGTTGTTATTTCAGAAAACATGGAAGACGTGCATCAGGAGGCAGAGAAGAGTAACAACTTGGCAGGCATATCAGCAGAGCATCAGTTTTCTGATGCAGAGGAGTCAGATGGTGAGGATGGCGATGATAATGACGACGATGATGAAGATGAGGATGATTTTGATGATACTCAGGGAGACTCAACACCAAAAACAAGATCAAGAAGCACCAGCCCACAGCCCCCTCGGTTCTCCTCACTGTCGGTGAACTCGGCTGGGGCATCACAGGTGGCTTCCCCTGATGGCTCTCTCTCCATGGGACACTCCTCCCTGATCAGTTACTTGGTCACCTTACCTAGCATTCAGGTTACTCAGCTTATAACACCAAGCGACTCATGTGAAGACTCACAGATGACAGAATATCAGAGGTTTTTCCAGAATAAGAGTACTGATTCAGAGCCCGATAAAGACAGGCTAGACATACCTAGTGGCATGGATGAGGATTATGTGCTTTCATTAGACCCCAGCTCGTCTCCTAGGGATCTTTCACCCTCCAGTCGACAGTCATCACCCAGTTATGATTCTTCACCATACAGAGATAATTCACCAAAGAGGTATTTAATGCCAAAAGGAGATTTGTCACCCAGAAGGCATCTGTCACCCCGAAGAGATATTTCACCCATGCGACACCTTTCCCCACGGAAGGAGGCTGTGCTGAGGAGAGAGTTATCACCAAGACGGGACGTTTCACCTAGACGTCACCTATCACCGAGGAGACCGATGTCACCAGGGAAAGATGCGTCTGTTAGGAGAGATTTGTCTCCTAGGCGAGAGAGGAGATATATGGCCTCAGTCAGAGCAGTGTCTCCCAGGAGGGGCTTATACCACAATCCAGCATTGTCCCTGAGTCAATATTTACAGCCAGAATCTATTCCATTGGGGCATTCAGTAAGTATGAAAGAATATTTTCATTCCTGCTATTAAAGCTATTAGTTATAAAGCTCTTATCTGCATATAGTATTTTTTCTTAAGAAAAAAAAAAGTCTTTGTAGCGTTGTAGAATAATGCATAAGCTTTGAAGTTCAGCAGGACTTCTTGGAAAGAATATAAGAAATTTAGAATAGATATGGGCCAGGTCAGGGTTTTGATTCAGTTAGATGTAATATAAGGGTCAAATCTTCACTTGGTGAAAATCATAGAATCTCTATTATCTTCAATGAAATTAGGCTGTTCTACATTAACTGCCCCTGTCTTTATTTTAAAATGGCCCAGGAAGCTTACATGGCATGTGGCCTTGTTACTGCACTGTAAAACCTTTTACCTCCCAGCCTGTCAGATGGGATCGAGCCCAGAGAAGATCATAAGACCTGGATACTGCAGAACAGAGTGCATCACTGAAGTACTGATTAATGGAGTAAAAACACTAAAATAAAATAAACAGAACCCCTGTGAGATGCGGGATGCCCATCTAGATCAGGATCTGCAACTGGAACTTAAAGGATGTTATCATGTGATGGGAATAGGCAGCGGTCTGACCCACAGAAAGCACCATCAAACTGGCTGTTTCGGCAGGGACACAACTGTCTGAGTGGAAAAGGAAATATGCAAAACTTGCACAGCTGCTGTCTGTGCCATTCCTTTTCTGTAAATAAGCTTCCAGAAACTGCCGACTTGGCACTTTTCACAAGCTCTAACATTGACAAAGCACTCTGTCCTTAAATAAATTTAGTCTTTAGAGTAAGGAATTACCTCACAATTAATGCATTTATTTATTTATTTTGTATGCTTCTCCTAGCTACACTCAGTGCTGCTGCTCTCTCACTGCCTTCCTCATTAACCCATGTTTGTTGATTCAATCTGGGCAAGCTCCAGCAGATTTCCTCCCAGTCAGAATACTGTGACAGGGCTCTTACCTTCCTTCCTTCCCCCTGAGAGGGCTGTCCTCCCCTCTTTTCCATCTCCAGTGTTTTTTGCTCTTTGTTAATTATGGTTCTTTTCTGTAGAGGAGGAGAATTGAACTCTGAGTTCATAAAGGTAGCATTTCCAGAGTTGTAGGTGAATTTGGGCAACTGGGCAGCGAAAAGGAGGCTTGAGAAAGCACCTTACCCGAGAGCTCCTGGAAATGACATGATCCCTGCAGAGCAGAGAGGGTAAAATTCCCGTTAGTAATTGTACTGAAAAAGTAAAGAAGGACAAGGAAAGGAAAAAGTCATTCACAATAGTTAGCATTCACAATATCTTCGTATCCATTTTATGAGACACTACAGCTGGCATTGTAGAAAGAACCCAAGTCCCTCCTACCCAACGTGAGACATGTCCACTGGCTTCCTGTAACAGATTTTGGAAGAGTGATGCTACTGGCAAAAGGGTGTGTAAGAGTCACCCTTGGCGATCTGACAGTTCTTGCTGTAAGATTTGTCTTGTGCTTTGAACACCTTCCAGCAAAGCATTTAGCACATTATAAGGACTCTCTTAGCACCCTTAGTTCCTTCTTTTGGAAAGTGCTCTTCACCTTGCCAGATGGTCTTGCAACACTTAGCTTATTTTAGAGGTAAGATTAAGCCTCATGCAGTTAAAAATCCAGTGTGAAAATCCTTTGCCCTATGAAGGACGTCTAACTCAGTGGCACCTTGTGTGTTTTTCGATAGAAGCGTAGGCCTGATTGTGACTGGTCAGTCACTGGGATCTGACCCCAAGGATCAGCA
>JAWLRI010000145.1:743976-795199 GCA_034781795.1 Crypturellus tataupa
CCGCCTGCCCGCGGGGTGAGCGCTTTGGCCCTCGCGGCCGGGCGGCATCCCCGCCGCGCTGCGGCCCGGCCTGAGGAGCAGGAGCCGCGTGCCCGGCCAGGGCGTGCGGCGCACGAGGGCAGCTCTGCAGCAGGATGGCGAGGAGGAGGCGGCCGCGCGGGCAGCCGGCACGGCGCGCGGCGGGTTAGCCCTGGTGCTCGCACAGCCGCGGCCGTGTGCGCGCATGCAAAACAGAGAAACTGGCCGCCTGGATTATATTTTGTGCTATTTAGTGGATTATAATTCTGTGAAACCAAGTTTGTATATCGACTTACAGTAAATTTAAGGAGTGTTCTTTAAAAGGAAATAATAAAAAAAAAAACAGTTACATGCATCAGGTGTCTAGTTTTCATGTGTTCTTTGAATTTTCCAAGTTTATTGGCATACCAGGATACCAATGTTACCTTTTATTCACAAGTGCTGCTTTAGTGCACTTATCAATGTGAGCAGCAACTTAAAATGGGGACCACATTTTGGCTTCCTCGGATATTATCAGAATGAACCAGTTTATTTCTCCAATACTGCTACATGGGGGCAGACCCACAGCTGATATCTTGTCATAAATCTAGCACTGTGGCGTATGAGAAGCACAATATCATGGTGAACTGTGACCACTCATCAGCGTTAAAGATTAGTTTCTCATATCCACTGCAGTGTTCTTACCTTTATTCTAGATCATTATGGCAACCTCGCCAAGATAACATATGCCAAAAAACTGGCTCATCTCAGGCTGAAGAGAGGAGAAGCAGTGTATGTCGTTGGAGGCAAGCGGCTTGTTGGATCTTGCATCCATAAAAAGAAGTCAATTATATATTTAAAATAAATAAGCCCTGTCTGATAAAAACCTCTCACTTCTCCTCCTTAGCTGCATGGCTGTATTAAGAACACAATGTTCTGCCCAGTGATCAGCTAATCAGGTAATCACAGATATTTTATTAAAATAGAACCAGGCAAACCCCCAATGGTAAATGTTCTATTAACATTCCCTTTATCAGCAGCCCCCTTACTGTGGGAGTTACTGCTGGCTTGTTTGCTTTTTTTAATTATTTTGCAGCTGCAATTTACCATCCACCTTTTCAGCCCTGGGGCAGGTTTTTTTTATAATCATTGAGCAAGTATCACTGAAATTACATGTGATATTTTTGGGTTACAGTGCAGCAACCCTAAAGAGGTTTCAGGTACTTATAATTTTATTTTTTTAATGAGTTAATGTTTACACAGTATTTAAAAAAAAACAGAAGGGGCACACTCTCACACAAGTCCTAGGCATTGATTACGGCTACCCTTCCCTCTTTAAAAGTGGGTGCAGAGCAGGAAGGCAACCACTTCAGACAAATCACTTCAGAGCGCTTTTTAGGGCCGGCATAGAGGACCAGGCCACCACAGGGCACTGCTGCACTGAGCTAACGCTCCTGCACATGCAGGTTTGCAGCGCTGCAGTAGCAACTGGCTGCGCTCTTTGCACCGAGTTTAGTGCTTGTCAAAGCGGTGAAAATAAGAGATTCAATGGGGCACTCTAGAAAACTTCAGAACCTAATGAGGATTTTCATTCTGTAGACATTCTGAGTCAGGAATATAATTGCCATTATATTGTTCAAGGAGGTTACAATTTTTCAGTGAAGATCCATATGCCTTTTCTGTAAAGCACAAGGGAAATACAGATGCTCTGGCAAGCTCGCTTTATTCTATCCCCACAGAATACTGCCACAAGAGCCACCTCAGGATTTATATGTGTCAGCAAAACAGAGAGCATATTGGTCTCACATAACTGCCGGCACAATCCTGCTATGAAGCTTTGGATTCTGACTAGGAGTAACAACTACGCAGCACATTAAATACCTTTTTGTGGACTTTCTCTTTGTAGGACACATAGCCAACAGTGAGTTAGAGTTAGCACCACTAAAGAACATAATTAGAAGCCAGGACCAAGATGAAGTAAAGCTCCTTAAAGGTCAAAAATCTTAATCCATGAGCATGCAATCAGCTCCTGTTTAACCCCAGGGGCAGCTAAACTTACTAGGTAAGTATGGTATGTATTTAAGGTATATTTCCTTAAATTTTGCATTTGTGCATGCACTGAAATTCTCTACTCCAAACTACACGTTTCTTGGCCTAAACCCTCTGCGTGTCTGTCCAACTGAGTAGATACTTGAAAACACCCAACATATCATAAAATAGGCTCAATGCTACCCGGTTGTTTGGAGAAGTGGATTTGCCCTGCTTGGCAGGGGGATTGTCATCAGTAAGGCCAGTCAGTAGATCGGTGGGACAGCAGCTCTGAAGGACAGAGACTGAGTTCATGCAGTTCCCTGCCTGCAGCCTTCTGTCTAGCTGGGAGGACAAGATTTTAAGCATGCCTCTTGTTTAGCATTCACCTTCTTTCTGAGGTGACCGAGTCACCCTGTGTGCAGTGGAGGGAGGCTGCCTGGCAGACTTGCTTACAGTGCTGAACTTTGCAGTGAGGATCAAGGCCCCAAAAGTTAGGTGTTGCAATTCCCAAATTCCTTAACTGTCTTTTTACCCTAAATAGCTTAGGGGGAAAAAGCACAATTGATTTATTCAGTTGTACAGTGGAATAAGTCAATGGGAGTTATCATTTTAAGTCATTTAGGCTCTTCTGAAAAATCCAATCAATACTCTTTAAAGAATGCCCTTAAAGTGAATATAGGATTTTCAATGCAAAACCTGTGCAGCACACCATATATTTTAGCCTAGCCACCTTTTTTCTCTGATTTTGAGTTAAATTGCCTATGTGAAAAAATCAGCAGCATATTTGCTAATTAAGTTTATTCCTGTGACAATGTCCTTGTGCCCTTTTTTCATATACAGACCACATCATATACAGACCACACCCATACAGCCCCATACACTAAGGATGGGTTCTGAACATATGCTTGCTGTAGGCTCAGTTCAAGACTAAAAGTGTTGGCTGGTTTGATTTGTTCTGAGATCATTCCTGGAGGCTTCTTTGCATATGTTGCATACATCACATGTTTTTGCACAGTCTTTAATATCCTTGCTTTTAACTGGATTAGGAATCACCAATAGTGCCAGGAATGTGGGAAACAGCTTTCAATGTGGAATACTTGGCTTCTGTTCCATGTGATGCCTACATGAGCTATAATACGGTGTTTTGTTGTAAGCAATTTATTTTCCAAATAATTATGCTTGAATTGGAAAATTCCTCTTAAAAGTTTCTTTCATTCATAAGTATAAAATATCCTGTAAATATGGTTCACGTGTGTAGGACTTTATAGATGTACATTTGACATGATTGAATTTAAACAAGAAAAAGACTCTCCATTCTTTCATTTAAAATAATCTTGAGCTGAACTACTGTGATAGCAGAGTTGGATTATAATTTGAGCAGACCACCACAGTGACCATGAGCCAAGGAAATCCACATACAGGACAAATGGGCGTTTCAGGACTGCTGCCTCTCTGGGCTTGCAGTCAACTCCACACAACACCTTGGTATCATCTTCCCAGGAACTTTAAGAAGCGGAGGTGGCTCCTGTTGGACTGAGCATTGATGTATGTTGTAAAATCATGTCTCCCTCCAGCCACAGCAGAGCTGCGGGCACGAGCCCCAGACAACACATCAAGGTAACACTGGTGATGCCAGGGCACTGCTGCTTTAAAACAGCCAGAGAACTTAATGAACCTGTTACCACTTGCTGAGGTCTTTGCAAATGTACAAATAACCTGCATAAAACTGGTTGTTTACAGCCTGGGCTGCAGGCTGTGTTGGCATTAAAAAATAAACATTTTTTCAAAAAAGAGCATGAATTTCTGCTCCACTGAGTTTCACTGTTTTTCTGCATTATATGAATATTCATTTTGAAGCTGATAAGATAAGATAAGATCAGCAGCAGGCTAAATCAAAAATATCATTACTCCATAAACTGCCTTTTCACATTATTTTCTGATGAGTGACATCTATTAACTGGCAGGACTATTCCCAAGCACAGTGTGAACATACACGGCTGCACGCACAGCCCCACAAACACCCAGCAAGGTGGAGAAAGCCACTGAAAGCAAATCAGACTCCACACTGGAGACAAGCATTTCCGTTCCCTCTTTACTGCCAGAATATGTGAAGAGGCTGACACGGTGCCACAGAAACTAATGGAGTTTCCACATTCATTTTAGCAGCAGGAGATTCAGTCTCTGAAGGCTTGTATCCATGAGGTGATGAGAAATCTTGCTGCTAAAGTTGCAGAGATGTCAGCATACTTGGCACTTCACTGTTTCAACCTCTTTTCTTCCCATCTGCTCCCTGAGACACGGAGGTCTTTGCCTCTTTTCACTGATGCCCATGGGCATTTTGCCATGATCCTTGGGGCAGAGGACTGGGGGAGGGCTCAGCTCCTGGCTGAGGAAGGAGCCTCCTCCTCCTCAAAAGCCCTCAAAGTTAAGAAGAAAGTCGTGGATACTCTGGGTATATTCAACCATGGCATTTTCTAGATTGCAAAGCAAATGAATGCTTAGGGGAAGACCTTCGCATACTTATAAACTCCAAAAGATTGGTTCAAAATGCTGAATATTTTAAACTCCAGTTTTTCAGGAGATCTGACCTGCTTCAATTAGTGACTTAGATGAAGTGCTCACAGGAGCACTTGTTCTCCAGGAAACTACTCGATGCTAAACACATTTGAAAATCTGGCCCTTAGAAACTTCTTAATGACTAACTTAATGACATCTGGCACTTCGTTTCCTTTTGTTAGTTCCCACAGTCTTTCTTCCCTCCACAACACCCATATTTACCCAGAAAGAACAAATAAATGAAAGATGGGACAGGCACTCATGGCCTATTCTACTTCATATGAAAAAAGGAAGTGATACAGTGGAGACTTTGAGTATTTTTGTGACAGAGTTTTTCCTTTCCATTTCTTCATGATGTTTACACAGTTAAATGTGGGACTGGTACACAGAGATATCTTGGAATTGTCTTAAATCTTTCAGAGACTTTGTTTGGACACTCAGTAGAGAGGAGGCTTTTAACACTGGAGGAGAAGGCAGGGGTGAAGGGAAAGGCACAATGTACGGCAGAGAGCAGTCGTCCTCTGGCAGAAGATGAGCTAAACAGCCTAATAGCTTTTTCCATCTGTATTTCCTATGGCCCTACTGCAAGCAGAAGGGGTTTGGATCCAGCTGATGGAGAGTTGGGGGTAGAAAGCAGAGGGGGCTGAACAAGGCTGTAAAGTGAGATCCACCACGCACACCATCAGTTATTACAGCAGTGGGAAGAAGCAGAGGGGAAAAGTGCTCCTGTGGCACTGGCCCTGCTCTGTGGGATACCTGGAAACGTTTTTGCTGGCTCTCTGTGGAGCTGGATGGCTGCCAGGCTGCGAGAGCAAAGGATCAACCGCTGTCTAGAGCTTTGCCCTGTGCTAACCCGCTGCATTTCCATGCAGAGATCCAAGGGAGCCTTAATGCTGCTTCAAGCAGGCTTCGCTTTGGCTGGTTTGCTCTCCAGCTGCTACTGCGTGGCGATGCCTCAGCCAGTGCTAGTGGAGCTGCTCTCACTGCTGCCCGTGGGCAGCCTGGGGCGCCGAGCAAGGCAGGGCAGAGGGATCGGGGCGCTTGGCCAGCCATGGCCAGCCCTGCTCTGCCCCCATGCACTCCCCAGGAATACTTGGAAATTCCAGATCCTGGAGCCTGCAAAGGAAATTCCTGGCTCCTGCAGCTTGATTTTCCAGGAAAGGGGACAATCTAAACTCTCTGATGACTGGCTTTGCTGTTTTTTTCTGAAGAGTAATATCGACAGAGCCACATGCCACCCCTTCTCCAAGGAATGTGAGATGGAAGGCACACCTGTGTTGACAAGATGCACATTATTTGAGAAGTTCATTAAATTAAAAAGGACAATAAAGAACAAAGTCCGTGACTATTTTAAATAGGTAGGAATCGGTAGATTCCTTTTTTTCCCTTTGGCCCCTTAGTTTCAGAAATGTCAGCTGTGACAATGATTTAGTCATCTGTATTCTGCATGTTTTAACGGAATGCCAACTCCTGATTTTATACACAAGTTTCTTGATAGATTGCCTATTTCAGCAGAAATTACTGTTGTCAACTTGGTATTCGGGGTGTTAAAATCATCAATGTCACAATGTTCTAAATAGGTGATGCAAAATGTGACATCCAAAGAGAAAAGCTCAAAGCATGTAACATTTTCCAGAAATTTACCATAATTCAAATGCTGCAGAATCTGCACTGAAATGAATGTGGGGAGAGAGGAAATCTTTCCGCATTATAATGAACGAAATGTTACAATGGAGTTTGAAGGTGCAAATCAGGCTATAACAAAACATGAGTGTGCATGCTTTCAACACCTAAATGACTTACTGGCTGCTAATTAAATCTCAGTGCAAATGGGATTTCGTTTTTATTTTTGATGGAAAAAGTGGTTTTATTACATTTTCTTGGCTGACCGCCAGGGGTACAGCTCAATACAAATCAAGCAAAGTTAAAGGCCTTCTGCAGCAACATATGGCTTGTTTGGGAAGTATGAGTCATAAATGGAACCAGATGAAAAAAAAAAAGTTTCAAGAAGGTAGCAACTGTCCTTAGGCAGATGCTGACATTGTTATTTCTGAGGTTTCCACTTCATTGTGAAAAATTTACATGTACATATAAGTGAACATTTTTTTCCAGTACGGACTGTCTGCTTCAGAGCCCTTAGATGGCACAGATCCACCCAGTCTGTCTGCTCATATAGCTAATTAATACCTTACACAAGCTATTTCATTCTTGTGCCCTATTAAAACATAATTTTGAGCTCGTTTCTCTTTTTGTTCCTTTTTCTTTTTTTTTAACCTGCCTCTATATGACTTTTGAATTCCAGATCTGGTGGTTCTTCCTGAAGTTACCTTCCATAAATTCATACAGGAGTATAAGGTGTACAATATGGGACTACTTCTGCTATACCAAGTGACCATTTATATGTTCTCAAGGCCCTGTGTAAAACCACTCCAGAACAACTGTGTCCTTGCATAGAAGGAAATCCTACGGATGCTTCATAGTCACACCCTCCATGTATCTCCGCACATATTTACGCCTGTACATATACAAGCCAACTCAGATGCCAAGAAAATGGCAGCTGACACAGGGCGAGTTGCTATTTGGAACTACCCTCTGCTTAGAGCTTCGATTGCTGGTAGCGAAGCAACCAGTAAACAGGGGAGGGAGGACCTGAGCGGTGAACCGCACAGGGTGTGGGCAGGCTGGGGGCATTTCTGCACCATTAGCAAGGCTGTCAGCTCTCCGCCTGCAGGCTGACAAGTTCCTGTGTGCAAAGGGCTCCTTGCAACTGCATAAGCAACTACCTGCCTCTGCAACCATGGGCTGTGCTACGTACCCAAAGCACATGCATGCTCTAACACTGAGGCCCATAAGTTTCCAAGAGTTTGGCTGCTGAGCCTTATACCTCATTTTCTTTCTGCCAGAGCCCATGTTTTACCTTAATCCTTTTGCATCTCTCACCTAACTCCTCCAACACTTTGCTCTCACTATCATGTGAGATATGAGATAAAGATATCAGAGATGAGTTCCATCTCCATATGAGGAAGAACTTCTTGATTGTGAGGGTAACAGAGCCCTGGAACAGGCTGCCCAGAGAGGTTGTCGGGCTCTCCTTCTGTGGAGATCTTCCAAACCCACCTGGATGCCACCCTGCTCTGGGTGTCCCTGCTGGAGCAGGGGAGTTGGACTGGATGATCTCTACAGGTCCCTTCCAACCTCAACCAGTCTGTGATTCTGTGATGAAGCCAGCAAGACCTTCTCCCTTCTTCCCACATGCAATCTCTTCTTACTACAAATAGGGCAGATTCTATGGGTGTCCCTGTTGAAGGAAGCCAAGCTAGCCCTGGTCTCCAGGGAAATAATGTCGGGGGACCACTCTGCACATAGCCCCTCCTGGAGAGAGAAAGGGCCACGTACCCCAGAACCGCGGTGCAATCCGCCCCGTGCGAGTGAGGTAGGCACAAACATGAGTCAAGAGGCCATGCTATACATCAGTGGCTTTCATGTAGCCGTGAATACCAGACAATGAGCAAACACTGAGCCCACATGAGGGAACGCGGTGACCTGCCGTGTGCCTCGGCCCCAGCCCCGGCTCTGCTGTGATCCAGGTGGCCGAGCTCTTCAGCGTGGGTGTGTTTGGGCAGCCAAGGGCTGTCACGAGGCCGTGCCATGGCTCATCTCCTTGGAGGTGGAGCTCCGTGTGGTGGAGGACAAGGCCCTCTGAGCTTGTGGGTCTCCTGCTTTACCCTGTGCCCTGCTGCAGAGGCTGCACCAGAGCTTCCCAGAGCCAGCCCTCTGCCTGGGAAGCTCTGTGCTTAGAGCACAGCTTGAACTCCTGCCCTTTGTTGCTGCACTTAGTTTGTATTTAGAAAAAGGCTATTAGCCAAGTGGTTATCTGATCAGGCAGCCTCGCTGTGCTTGATCGGGAGACTTGTGGCAGCTCAGCAAGCCACCCGCCTGCCTTGGGGGCACTGCAGCAGCAGTCAGGGTGCGTGGCCTTGGCCCACCCAAAATGTGCAGCCGTGGAGTCACACAGCCTCTCTCACAGGGTTAGGCCGCTGCACAGGCGAACGCTATCCTGACGTATGGGCAGCCTGACTCTGCTGAAAGGGGGAACTGGTTACACGGCTTACACCAAGCTGCCTCAGTGAAAAGTCAAACGATGGGCAAGCATTGCCCTCCCAGGCTCTGCATTGCTGCCGCGCACATGTGATCCTCTTCATTTTAGGAATTCAGTTTTTATATCTGGTCTGGAAATGTTATTTCCTCCTTTCACACCTGGTTTCTGATGGGGTCTGGGATTCTAATAATAGAGAAGAATCGACTGGTAGTAATTTCAGAAGCAATACAAGTCAAGCCTGGCTGAAGCCAAGGAGAAAACTATTATTAAGGCTACTGCTCTGCATTCACAGAAATCACCTGGGAAGGCAGAGGGGAGTTATGGGACTGCAAGGCCTCTGGGATGAATAAGACACTGTGAACACAGAGCCCAGCCAGATGATTAGATAGGTGGTATACTCGGTAAGGGTAAAATTTACACCTGTGTATATATATAAAAAATACCATCCTGTAACACGCAATGCTACTCAAAAACAGCTAGATTTTGCAATTCTTGCTCACTCTAGTGACATTAATGGGATTACTCAAGTTAGCAGGTGCTTATTAACATGAATAAGGGCTGAACTATGCAGTATTAAATCTGCTGTAGTTGGGCTGGGGGTTAAGGAGTTCATGTTTGTGACTAATGCTCGGTGCTTGCTAAAAAGAGTTGGGAGTGTCAGAAAAGGAGCCTCCTGAAAGGACTTACTCTTTGTGCATTAACTGTGCTTGCCTTGCTCATTGCAAAAGAAAAACCGAGTCCTGCAGCATACTCTGAAGGCTTCTTACTTCAGGAAGAGCTGTGGGAGGTTTCATATATGTGCAAATGCTCCATAAGAAGAAAGGACAGAGAGGATGGAAAAAAATGTGTGTCTGCTAAAAACTCCCACAGAAAGAAATTTCAGGGGATCTAAACCTCCAAAGCTGAAAGAATGTGCTTAACTTTATGCACCCAGACTGGCCCCATTGATTAAACATAGCTTAAATCTTTGTATGGTCTGTGCCTTAACTTGTAAGCTCTTTTAGTCACAGATTTTGTCTGCCTCTTTGGCCAAGATTTTGATTCAGACAGTGCATCCTTCCAAACACAACACTTGTGGCAGTGTAATGGGTAACCCTATTTCTATAGCACAGGAAACCCAGTGGTTGTTTCTATGCTCCCTGCTTTTATATTCCTCTTTATTATGTTAAAGGACCAATTTCTTTGCTGCTTGGGCTTCCTGGCCCATGAAGGAGACATGAGTGTGTCCCTGCCTTGGGAGGGGTTGGCTCTTGTGGAGCCTTGCAGAGCTCCACCTCATCTTAGCTGGTGCAAACTGTTGTCACTCTCATTCCTTCGACAGAGCTATCCTGATTTAAGCCAGCATTGTATTTGGCTCTTAATTTTGCATGGTTTTGATGAGCAGCCAGATCAAACAAGCTGCCTTGAACTGAATTTTGCTTTGATTTTCTGAGGTTCCCAAGTGGGTACAAAACATACTATAGACAATGAAAACTAGATTGTACCTTTGTGAATTAAGTATGTCCATACTTAGTGGTCATAACCTATACATGCGCCATCCCATACATGGCTTCAACAAAACTGTTATTTATAGTGTACTTTCTGAACTCTTCTTGTTCAGAAAGCTGCTTAAAATCTATTTGTGTTCACCTCACCAAATATAAAATTGTGACAATGGTTGTTACTGCAATGCTTGATGTTGGAAACTCACAGTGTTACAGTGAACTTAAAATTTCTAACAACATAACAGTCTAAAATGCTGAAAAGTGATGCAAAAATAATCTGATAAACTATCTGTTGTCTTATATAGACTCAGAAAATTCACTACCCAGAGCGAGAAGTTAGTTAACTGCTGACAGATGAGAAAGAAAGTGCAACTGCACAAGCTTATAGAGCTCTGGCTACCTGACTGGACAGCCTTGGATTCTGTTGTTTGCATTAAAAAGCATTTTCCTTGAATTATCGTAGGCTGGTGGGCTGAAAGCTGGGTTAGTTAAAGTCAGTGTAAGGACTTTCCTGTTGTCTCGGAGGTATAATTTTTCATGGTTTTCCCTTCATCACTATTCCTGAGAGCTGACAATAAAGCACAGAGAGAAGTTGCAAACTCTGGAGTATTTGCTCACATCAAGCACACAAATCTGCCAGGCGTTTCCATAAGGCCCTGGGGGACTGAACTCCAAGCTGAAAACACCCTGACCAGAGGAAGACTCTAAATAAAGAGCAAAGCTCACAGCTTTTCAAGAGGCAGTTACCTGATTCTAGCTTTTTTAAAGTGCAAGCAAAAGGGAGAAGATAGTAATATTCAAACCAACAAAAAACTAAAAATTCTGGAAGGATATCTTCTTACATTTCCTCATATTTCCTTTTTGAAGTTCCCATTCAAACAGCAGTCCTTCATAGGAGGAATCAATAAAATCACACCAGGTCTGTGTGTGAGACCAAGGTAAATCCTGCTTCAAACACCACTTCCTAAAGAGGAAGCCAATGAAGAGCTGTATGTTTATTTGAACAAAAACCCCTAATTTGGGGTAAAATGCTTTTTGGATGTTGTAGATGGGCAGAGAAGTCTACTGCTCAAAAGAGAACAACCAAGTCTTTGTTTAGAATATTTTGCTTAAGACTCCAATTAACCAAGGAAAGAATCCAAATTTCATATAATATGAATGGCAGCAAACTAGAAAGTTCAGATTTTCTGTGTTGTAGATAAAAAGATGCATAAATTTAAAATAGTATCTTTAAGTAGCACTGTCATGGGCAACAGAAATAAGTCATTACTCCCTTACCAAATGCTTCTTTATATAATAGGAGGATAGGTTGCTTCCATGGCACTGAATGTTTATTTTGTTGGATCCTTTTTTGCATTGCATTTGTATTACATGCATGTAATGTAATAAATCTGCATATATTTGTATTAATATGCAGTACACCACATAGCTAGTGGGATTATTACTTAGGACATACAGGAGAGTAAGCAGAGCAATAGTTCATCTTGCTGGAGCTAGCTTGTGTCTTCAGTAGATGTGATGATTTGGGGTATCTATCTAAGGACAGTTTCTGGGTTATGGATTCTGTATGTTTGTATTAGACTGAACATCCCATTTTATCTTAGGGTTGATCTTTGCATTCCTACTACCTTTCACCCTCTAACTTGGACTAACGTTCCTAGGAGGACCTGGCACGGGGCAGGAATGATAATTAGTGATACCATTGCAGTGCAGTCACTCTGAACAATAAGCTGCCTCCCATCAAGTCAAACCGGTTCACGAGTTAGTTTGGCAATGCTGTCACCTGGCAAGGGCACGGCCGTCAACAGATCGGGTGAATCAGAAACTGACCTGACAGATGGCTGACAATGTACCCGCTTGAATCATTTTAAACCTCAATCAGCTTATACTGCTGAGGAACAGCCTGCAGGAGGAAATCCTTAAGACAGGGAAATCCCAGCACTGCTGAATACGTATCAATTACTAAGGATGCCCAAGAGGGGAATGAGTCAAGGGGCTAGAGGCAGGGACAATTCAGTGGAGATTCTTGCCCTTGGACTGACTGCAATTAAAGAAAAAAAAAAGGAACAACAAGAAAAATACACACACACACACAAAACAACCAAATAAAACCCCATAAAATTTACCTGCATACATCTATGCATTTTTGCATGTGTTTGCTTGCAGATATTATTTGTGTTGCTAGAGAGGTAATATTTAAACCAAAGGTTTGCTTCTGTCCTAAAGCTCTGAGAAAGTGAAACTGAAAGTTTGTCTGGACCCCAGTAACAGGCAGCATATTTGCGGGCTTCACTCTTCAGAAAATACTACTAGGTGGAGGATTTGCTACCCAATATTTTGTCTATTGACCTCAAGCCAGGTTTAGTGTCTGGATTCTTGCTCAGTTCCCAAAGCCTGAATACACCTAGGGACTCAACACAGCAGTTGATTCAATCTGTTGTGTGGCTGACAAGGTGTGTTCTGCCACATGTTGTAACAGCAGTTCCAGATACCGTGAGACTGATGTGTACACTAGATATGCACAATTTAAAACAAGCATAAGAAGCTCCTGATCTCCTCCAGGGACCGAGATAGTTGGTATCTTGGGAAATCCAAACAAAGTGCTAGACCTTATCTAACCCTTCATATCTTCAGAGAGAGAGTGATAGCTCATCTTTGCATTAGTAAGGATTTCCAGGATAAATGGATACTGGACTGGCTATTAGATACTGACCTAAGCTTGGTAGAGCAAAGCTAGTGAAAAGAGAGTGAGAGTAGGCCCTAGGAATACATGCAGTTTTACTGGTGAGTATCTCATAGCAGCCCAGTGGTAAGGAAAGAAACCACTAGCTGGTAGGATGCAGCCGATCCTCATGAGCGTGACAACTTTCTGCTGAATAAACATGAGGGAAAGGAGGATGTAAATCTGGGCTGTGATATTTTGAAGGCTTTGGAAAAGCACTAAATTTGCTTGATAAACCCATGGAAATTGGCAGTGATGCAGAAACTTGAGGCAAATGGAACAATTAGGTGCTGCAAAAAAAATAGTCATGAAGAGACTTTTGTAAGGTTTTGTAAGGTTGAAGCTGCTTGCTGTAGACCATCCCAAAGCTTAATGAAGGCCACACTCCCCTGCTTTAGGGAAATGTACTCCAATACAATGGGCAAGAGAGGGAGACACAAGGCACACTAAAATGAGAGCAAGACTCTGAGGACTGAAATAGAGTAACACCTGGGAACTGTACAGAAATAACCAATGCTGGCTCAAACATGACATGACTGGAAGGAGTTCAGGAATGCAGAGCAATGTTTGAGAATAGAGGTCCAAAAGGAGTCTCCTGCTAGTCTCAGGGGAAGAAAGTAGCATAGAGCTGTGCAACTGTTCTAATCTGGGGAAACTGGAATTCTGGAAAATGAACTTCTGAAACTTGAACAGTAATCTCTGTGTAGTCTGAAGAGTGGACGATCTGAAATCTGTTCATGTTTCTTTGCTGTTGATCTGTGTCGCAAATGTCAGGAAAAAGGGCTTTTACATGAACAGATCAAACAAATACTTTGTAGGCAAATGGTTTCCTGTGGTAAAGTCATCCTGCTTCTGGAAGCAGAAGACAGAATAAACTGCGTGTTGCAATAATTTTCCAGAGGGGAAAAAAAGAGAAATAAAGAAAGCAGCCATCGTCTGAGACTTGCTTTGAAATTCAGGCTCACAGATAAATTTTAGCTATCGAAACTCTCAGACTATAGCTGTTATGGATTATAACCTGCTTGTGCAATTGTTCTGATCCACACAAGTGTTTTACTTATTTTATAAAAGAGAACTATGACATACATTCCCCACCCCTCAAAAAAGAGCTAGAAGATTTCGTAAGTACTTAGCTATAAGAAAACAGCGAAGTTCAAATTAATAAAAATATCTCTCTTCAAAGCAAAAACTGACTGAACTTCACTGTCCTTCAACCTCTCATTAAAAAACCCCCAGCACACAGATGCAGCTTCTCGATGTGGTCGCTCAGTGGTTTCTTTTCACAGAGGGAACTTCTGCTCTATAAAACACAGGCAGGGTGAAGAGCACTGGCACAGGAATGGTGATGTTTGTGTTACAGAAAAGGATCCATGTCAGACAAGAGCAGCTCTTGTGCAGCTGTGTCTCATGGGATCATTGATGGCTCATGGTTTGGTGGGGTTTTGTTTTGTTTTTGATGAGTGCAAGCCTTTGCTTGAGGCAGAAGTAGGCAATCGATATTTGCTAACAGTGACCAACTACAAAATGGTTAGAAATGTAGCCAGGAGAGAGTCAAGAGGCTGAGAGCAACAAGACTCTATGAGATCTGATAAGGTCACGCAGAGAGATCAAGCGCTGTACTTTCAATCCCAGTGGGTTTATGAGAGCAGAGAGATCCTCCAGGCTGGCACTCCCCTGGTCCCCCAGGATTGGGAGAGAGCTCAGCAGGACTCAGCTGACATTACAGTGAAGGAGCACACGTTTGGACTGCTTATATGCCCTTTCTTCTCATGATTTACAGGGGTCTCTGCTTTGTTTCTTCCTTGCTTTGTACTTTCTTTGTAAACACACCAGTGTACTCCCAAGAAATGCTGGGCCTGCATGAGACAGCAATTAACTCTGGCTAACTGCTTTGGCTAAGATAGCAACCACGGTGTTAGCAGACAGGTTGAACCCTAGAGGCTAATAAATATGTGTGCTACTGGAATTAAGCCATTTGCTTGAGTGCAGCCCTCTGAGTTCCCTTCCATGGGAGGAAAAATTTTCCCCAGCCACATATATACCATAAATACCCTCTGACGTGGTATCACGTGGTGTTCTCAGGTCAACACTGCAGCCTACTGGCCATTTTACTCATTATAAACTCTTCTGAGTCTATAAGCAAAATTCACTGCCTTCAACATGCTTGGATTATATACAGCACGTCTTTAGCAGCAGAATCATAATACCCACTGAGAGTGGCTTAAATACGTTTGACTTGCTGTGGCAGGTCCAATACATCTTCGTGGAGAATTTGCAGTTACTATAGCAAAATAAGTCATTTAAGCTGCCTTAGTTATATCTTGGAATTTCCTTTGATTTATTCATGGTTGGAAGATTTGCAATTCAGAATTTTGGCAGCTTGTCAACAGTTGCAATGTTGAAGAGAGAGATGCATTCCATAACTTTTGAATAGGCTGAGATCTTTTTATTAGGTGTTTTAATATCTGACCAAATTCTTTGTGCAATATTTTATTGCAATTATTTCCACTTTCTAGCTATTCTTCTTGTATTGTTTAAATTTCTCCTTACAGCATGGATTGAAAAAAGAAAAAAAAGAATGTTTTATCTTGTAAGCAATAGGAATGCAAGATTATATATAACACATTGTAGGAACAATAATAATTCTTAGAATACAACCAATAAAATTAATTACTATATTAATATAATCATCCACTATTCCTTTGTGTATCTTAGGCTCAACACACCTTCTCTGGATAAAATATTGGCTTTTTTTTTTCTTGCAATCTACTGATAATGTATTTATCTAAAGAAGGATAAAAATAACAAAAAGTGAAACACTATGTTACTTTAAATGGAAATGGTTGCATACCTAAAATTTGGCTAAGGTTGAGCATAATTGTTCATTCCCACTGGAAAACATTCTTCAAAACTATTTCAGCAGCGCTTCTATTGAAAACTTTTTTCCTGTAAATTAAGGATCTTGGCTCCCTTGATTGCATCTTGAAATATAACTTCATTTTAATTTATATTTGGATGAAAAAAGAACATCATTATTTGGAAGGTTTTGGAATTCCAGCTTTATGCTAGGGAATTATGGAGTAATTCTGTCAAAATTCTGGGATAGCCCTGATCCAGCCAAACACTTAACTGTGCATTTGATTTTAAGCACCTGTGTAAATGTTTCTCTGAGCTGTCTTCTTTGTCAGCTGAGCCCTGCATAATGGAGCTGATTAAAGGTTAATGCATGGGAGCAGTGAGAGAAAAAATGTGGGAATCATGTGAACTGATGTCAATTTATGAGTCTCCAAGGAATGAGGAATGAAATTTGAAATTTTATCCCTCCTTTCCAATTCCAATGAAAGAGAGAGAAATGTATTGCTCAGGTGATGGCCTTGCCTATCTGCAGAACGAGGACCTCAGCAGGGCCCTATCTCATCCTCCAGTGTTGAGCAGAACCATAATTGGTCCAGTTTATTTTATTTATATTTTTTATCCAATAACTTCTCTACTAAAAAATTCTTTCTATGTGCACACAGAATAATTGTATTAGGAAGGCAACCTTTGGCCTGGAAAATATATGGAAACCAAGTAGGCAGTTGTTATCATTGGAAATCACCCTATAATTACAATCTGAGACACTTGTTGTGTTTGGGCTTTGGCTTGCAGGAGCTAGCATAAACCCCGCAGCTAAAAGATAAAGGTCTGCTGACGTTAAATGGAGGTTGCAAATTAAAGTAATGAATGACTCTTAATAATAACCTGTTAGGGATGGCTCAATGTCATTGGCAATGAGTTCTGACAAGGATTCACTGCAGGGGCCTGAAGGAATTAGACATGCAGTGTCATGGAAAGCAAGTGGGGATGCCCTAGTTTTTTTAGAAAAACCCTATGTGCTGTGTGTGGCTGCTGTCAGTTCCTTCATTACTCACAACATCAAAAAGGTCAGAACTTCCCAGCTATATTTCCATGTCAGCAATGTGAATAGAGTGATTTTAACCTGTGTTACACTGTTAGGTCAGGCCTTATTAAGATATATTCCTGAATTATGAGGACGTCCCTATGTCATGTCTTCAACACCACGGATAAAACCATGTGGGTCAGTGCTGAGAATACGTGTCAGGACCAAATATAGGAGCTGTATCTTCATTGAGAATCTTCTTCAGAAATGACATTTTCCTCTACTCAAAACCAAAAAGACTGCAAGGGTAGAACGCTAACAGAAAGCAAAGTAAACACTAACAGAGCAGTAAAGAGAAAAGTACAGAAAGGCGCTCAGGGCTGCTCTTAATTGCTTGGTACTTGGCTTGAAATTAAATGTACCTGAGGCAGTCAGCACGACAGGCAGCTGGCTGCCTTCCTCTGCAAAGCAAGAATGGAGGAAAGAAAAGTATAGCCCAGACTGAGTTTGGGGATGGAAAAACCCTCAGACACCCTCAGAGCACTGATCAGTATCTAGAGTCATTGCCTTTGAGGGAGGTGAGAGTTTCCTCAGTAAGGTCGAGTTAGACGAGTTCCTTTAATGAGGGTAGACATAAGAGGGAGGGAGGTACGAGAGGCATTTCGGCATTGCGCAGTAACATGGAGTTCCCTATTAAAAAAAAAAAATCTTTTAATCTTTTTAATCTTTTCCCTGCTAACATTTCAGGTCTTCCTGAGGATCATCAGCATGAAGACAACAGGCTCTGAAAGCCGGCAGGCTGCCCGAGGATACCGGACCTGGGGCACCAAGGAATGGCGCCTCGTGCCGAGCGGCACAGTCGGCGCCGCGTCCCTGCTCTGCACCCCGCCGGCCCCGCTGGCCCCGTGGCTCCGCTTGTCACTGCACGGAGGTGCCGCGCTGCCCACCGGGCCGCCCCTGCCCCACGGCCAGGCGGAGGGCACAGCGGGGCCTCCGGGGCTGCGGGCCACAGAGCACAGCGCAGGCGGGATGCTAACGTAATGTGAAACCTCCTCCAGACAGCAAGGCGGGAGGGCGCAGGGGGAATGAGGACATCAGCCAAAAAAAAAGAGACGAAAAAAGAAATGGGGCTGTCTCTTTGTCTGCTTTCCACAAATATTTGTTACACAATATGTGTGTTTATATAGGATGCTCTGTATTTTCCTGCTTCCTGCATGTGCTGTCAGGACACGGCATGAAGGTAAAGTGTGTGTATACTGTATGTGTGGATTTAAACTCACAAAAAAAAAAAAAAAGCGCAAACCTATGTGAACCTCATGGCTGCTGACCCCTGACCTGCGGCTAGAGTAAAACCAACCCCCAAAAATCCAGCCATTCTGGTTTGTGCCCGAGTTCAGCGCCAGTGGGCTTTATGAGCTGCAACACGGACAAGGTTGTGGGTTCCTCTGAGTAACACAACCCGAGCTAAGAAAGCAAAGCTGCCACCCTTGCAGCTCAACCTGCTGAGCTCCTTCGGTTGCCTGCTGGGCAAACAGGCTGTTGCAAATGTCCATGTGGCAATGCGAGGGCTGACCTCTCATTCAAAGCATCGTGTGTCAAAATTCTGCATGGGAAATGTTATCCTCTTGTATTATTCAGCAAAAGCAATAGTGATGGGAAGGATCAGAGATCCCGATCTGCAGTGAGTGCCTAGGTAATACTGAGTATAATTTATAGCACTCAATAATTTTTATAAAAGCATAGTCTGAAGTGAGTTCAGGAGCTTGAGGTTGTCTTCATTACCACCTTTTGCTTCTTGAAAGTGCCAGACTGCTTTTTACACAAAAGGCATATTAATAGACTGAGAGTTGTTGTAGTGATAATAAAAACAGAATAACTTGCTGCTAGCCTCCTTCTGCAGGGAAGCAGTGTACACAGCCGCCAATGTCTGCCTAAGCCAAACCAAAGCACTCTCTGATGCTGCCTGCAAAAGAGCGCGAGCGGATGGCAGATGTGTGGGCAGTAATAGGCCCGAGAGAAACAGCAAAGCAGCTTGGCCAGATTGCTGAGATCCAGTTTTGCTTTGGGGCTTTCTTGGAGCATGTAGGGAAGTGTTTGGATTTGAGGTTCTTAATAAATGCAAAAATTGGATGAAATTCAAAACTACAATAAAGTTTTTGACAATATGAGGAGATGCTCTTCCTGGGGTACCAAGCATGGAGGCATCTCATCTTCCAGTAGAAACATCCTTGAGCTCGGTTAGTTTTCCTCTTGTGAAGTGAACATTTCTCTGGTGCCTTTAAAGCATTTATCATCCCTGCTACCTTTTAAGATAATAGCTATGAATGTCTCCTTTGTTAGAAGAAGCACACTGCCCTGTGTGTGTGGGAGGTAGGTGTTACGATAGGCATCATAAAGCAGGATTCTGGTATTTTAATAAATGAGCTTCTGCTGGGGGTGACATTACCTGAGTATAAAGACAGGCATATCTGTCTCCTTAGTAAGATGTAGGGTATTTTATGGGGGTGTGAAGTAATTTTCTTTGAATAATTGAATTAAGTAATTATGTGTTATATAAATGTATAAGGCTCCAATTGCCCATAGTATCTGTGTACCATTCACAGAACTCAATGCAATATTTTCTTCTGATTACATGAACACTCTATTCTGAATATGCCAAACAACCTTCCTCTCTCCTTTCTTTTATAGTTCTCTAAGAACTACTTCTTTAACACCCATAAGATGTGAAGAACAACCAGAGACCTCCTACAGGGAACAATCTGCCACCAGAAGAGCTGCGCATTTAACTGACTTTTTTGGCTCAGTTGCCAATTCACACCCCCATTCTAAGACAAAAAAAATCAGATCAAGTTCAGGAAAATGGTTTCTTGGTGAGGCAAAATCCCAGAATATTTATTGTATTCAAAAGATTTTGATTTGGGTATTTGCAAACCACAGAAATAATGCAAATAATAATGCACAAAAGCAGCTATGGGAGGATGTTATACAGTAGCCTGGGGCATGCATGAGGACGTGGAAGAACTAGTTCAATTTTCATCTTCCTGAAGAAATCTGAACTCATGTGCCACCCAAGACCTTTTTTTTTTTTTTTTTTTTTACAATCGTCTATATCTATGAAAGGTTTAGAGCATTGTTGCTTGGTCTCTTCTGATGAGACATACACTTTGTGTGCAGCATTTTATATTTACTGCAACACAGTCTGGAAACCAAGCATGCACTTCCCACCTGGTGACTCATTTTCACACTTGTGTGTTGCTTCAGTGAATATTTAAAGTACTTTATACCAAGTAGAAAAGCTTCAAATAGAATATCTGAGGAGAACCAGCTAGGTATAGAGTGACCTGACAGTGATTTGTAGGACATTCACCTGAAAGGTAGAAGACCTAGATTCAGATCTGCCTGTAAAGGAACCAACAGGACTTTGAATCAGGATATAGTATTCAGTGTCTGACCTTCTAGACAGGAGCATATTTCAGATGACTCCTTCCAAACCCTCCGCTTGCAGCTGCTCCTTGCTGTTCAGAGAGCAGGAGTGTGAAAGATCCCGGTGGTGGGAGCACTCCTATGAAAAGTGGGTGCTTGTGTTGGCAAGACTGAATAGAAAGAGAGCATGGTGAATTGTGCAGGGCTTAGGTAGGACATACTGGTACTAGCCAAGGTTTCAGTCACCGGAATAAAACTTGTGGCATAAATTGGACAAAACAGAGCACCCGACCAAACGAGTCCGTGATGACAGATGTATGTTTTGTATGAGGCAGCTGGAGTAGCAGCTTTATAACTTTGCCAAAAGCTTGCTGCAATATTGCATCTGCATTGAGGAAAAGTAGCTAGCTGTATTTAGGGACTCCTCAGATAAACTCTGGTAAATCAAAGGGAGAGCAGTATGCATGTTTATTGAGAAAGATGAAAAATTGCTTGACATAGGTGTGTTGATGATGGGAAACCACATTCTCTTTTCTTGCATGTGCTCCTCAGGTGTGCAGAATAGGAGCAGTAAACATGAAATACAAGTTTACAGTACTAAGTTATATATTTCTCAGTGCTCTGTAGACTATGGAAATTGTAAAAATTCATCTTCAAATGCTTCATCTTGTTTCATCCTAAAATCCTTTTCATTTTGGCATACTTCACGTAAAAGCACTGAGGTTTTCCAAGGTTGTCTTGAAATTTACAGGATGCAGAGCTTTACCTTGGGCTTCAGTGATCACACTTGTGGCAGCTTTATGATCTTTATTTCAGCGGGGCCAACTGATCACAGAATTGTCTTTTTTTTTGTCTTTTTAGAAACATCAGAAAAATTTTTAATTCCCTCTTCCTGCACAGCTTTTATAAAGCTTTGGCAATCCTAATAGAAAATGAAAAAAAAAAAAAAAAAAAGAGGTGTTTTAGTGTCTTTACTAGGAAGTTTATATTCACCAGTTTTGTTTGTGATTTTAAAGTAGTTTTTGATTTGCAATGTTGTTTGCTCCTGGCTTTGTCTTTTGGCAAGATATTTTAAGAACATAATGTCCCTGGTGTTGACCATCTAAAAAGAGTTGCAATTTCATCCCTTCAGGTGGCTCTACTGAAAGCAAATGTCACTAGGCTGTCGTATAAAGTCAGTGAAGTGTGGAATAAACCAGTCAGTAGCCCGGGGAAGTACCCCTTTCTGGGTGGCTTTGTGTTCCTTGGCAATTTTGTATGCCTGCATAGATTATACTTGTAAGTGTGATCTGATGTGTAGGTGGTCCCTATTTCTAACACATTACATTTATCTGCATCTCTGAAGCAGATTAAAAAGTCAAGCCTTTTTTTACATTCAGAATATTACCATGAATATTCTGGAGAAAGCATTTTGCATCTCGAACATTCAGTTAATCACAGCTCTAACTCCAGCTGGCTGTGTTTTGCCAGTGAAGTGAAACGGAGCTATATAAGGAGATCACGTGAAAGCATGCAGTAAATTTTTATGATCCCAAGTATGGAGTGACCGCATTGCTCAGGACTCATGAGCAATGAGCTATGAATGGTCTAGCTAAATAAGTGGTAATTAAAACATTATAGTATTTCATATTGTCATATGTTTGTTTGTGTCCTATGTGTAATTCTACCTTGTGTTTACACCTGCAGTAGTGTAACTGAGGACAGCATGTTTTTCCATACAGTCATCCAAACGGCATAATTGTTTGATTTTGCTTGTTCCAGTGTTTTTCTTGTAGTCTTCTGGGATTTTTCCTCCTTTTTGAAACACATGGATGGATGCAGCTATGATGCTGATAACAACCCTGTGAAGTAACACCGCCTTCTCCTTTTCCTGCAATGTGGGGGACTGCTGCATGCCAAGTGGTGAGAATGACATAGTATACAGCTTCTTCTAGGACTTCTTTTTCTTTCAGAATATCTCTTTTCATAGATACCATGAAAATTGAACTGTACTAGTTGTACTTACTATTGTACAACAACTGTGGAAATACAATGGCCATAGATTTCCCCTTGAACTGAAGCTAGGGGTAAACATACTCATGAGCTTTGTATCTTACTCTAACCTTCCTTGGCTTGTGCCTGCTCCAGGTACATATATTTATTTTTTCACATTTTCTTTATCTTCTCCTTTTTTATGCTGACAAGGTCCACACAGGGTCTGGTCAGGCAGAGGGAGAAGATGTCAGCTCAGTACAACAGGGAGAAAAGTGAGGAAGTAAAATCACCTCAGTAGCACAAGAGTAGCAGAAGTAAGGCAAAGACAGAGTTAAATAGCTGGGCCTGTAGGGTCAAATTAAAAAATCAGTAACTTGTCTTGGGACATATCTTCTCTTGAACTTCCAGTTGACAAGGCTTGAATGACTCAGTCCCATTCACATGATGAGAAAATCTTCCCCTTTGAAAATCTGGGCCACTACCATTACTTTTAAACATCTCCTTGCCTTTTCTGGCCTTCTGAACATATTTCTCAGTATAATGCTGGGGTCCTGCAAGATGTTACCTCAGAGATAAGCCTCTCCTAGGGGATCATAGAAAACAGAGACGGAAAGCACCTCAAGAGATAATTGAAGCCCTGTTGTTCCCCCAGGCAGAGGAAGGGAGATTTCATATATTGGCTAGATGGGGATTGCACAGGCAGAGTTTTTTTGCTGGAAATGTGGTAAATGGCAAGTTAGGAGAATGATTAGGTAATGGGAACAGATTTGCATGTGTATACTATTACAAAGCACCAGGTAGAAGTGAGGTGCTTTGTGGCTCCAACAGTGGAGATGGCATAATGCAAGGTAATGGCTATGTCCAAAGTTTTATTTCCCCAAATGGTTCAGGGTGACGGGGATCTGCTGAGTTGACTAACATAGTCTTCCTTACCCACTTGAATCTGCTGTGGTGCAGGGGAAGGACTAAGAGGGCTGTAGCTGGACTATGGCAGTGCACATGCTGTGTTGCCTGTGTGCAGTCCTAGTATTGAGCAGCACTAACCTTCCCAAACACAGCACCAATAGATCCAGCCTGGTTGCTTTGCTTTGCAGTGTCAATAATTTGCAGTAATCAGCTTAGTATTTGAGTAAGGTAAGAAGCAAATTAACCCGTTCAAGAAGTCTGACTATTTCAAACAGCTAAAATGTAATTCTGAGCTCCTGACAGTATTTTCAAATTCAGGCTTCCAAGTTCATACTCTGTGGACTGTGAAAGCTCAAAGATATCTCTGCTGTTTTTTGACTTATATAAATGTGATGTAATTGGGAAATGAGGTGAGCTAATGCAAAATCCAAGACTTAACTGGGTAGGCCATAGAGTTAGAACACATATCTGGCTGCTGAAAGTTAAACAATGTTGGAAGTCAAGAGGGAAAGTCACTAAGGACAATGAAGAGCTCAGCACTCAGATGGAAAGGAAAAATGACAAGGAAAGCTATTGAAGAGCTTTTGTGGTTACCCCGATGAATTTTTGTGAAATGAATAAATTAAAAAAAAATCCCTGCAGAAGAAGGCAAGGGAGAGCTTGTGGGATACAGCAAAAGCAGCATTGCTTGCCATCTCAGTGGTGGTGGGGGAGGAGAAACTTAGTCCTTCCATGCCACCTAGCGTAAGAAACTACGCAGCTCTCTTGCGCCTGACAGTCACTGGGACCTGGGACCTGGGCGTCTTTGAGGACTGGACTCCATAAGCAAGGGTGATTAGATTGGACATTAAGTGGCACGTAGAAGCATGCCACCGTCCAAGCCACCCAATCTGTACAGACAATAACCAGCCTCCAACACCACGGCAAAAGGTGATGCTTGTTGCTGACAATGTTTGGAATGTAGCATGAAAGGTTTCAGACAGAACTGCATGGTTTATGTCTTGATATATTTTTAATTGCTTTTGTACCAGGCCAGTACTTTTGAAATAGATCAACGTTACCTAACTAGCAGCTGTCAACAAATTAAAAAAAATAGCATGGTGTCATGGGATATTTGCATTATGACACTTAGTACCACGGTTTCAAAATCTTCATTTCTGGGAACTGAAGCTGGTCTGTGGCTAACTGGTTTTTTTTTTTTTTTTTTTTTTTTTTTGTCAGGATAGGCCTTTTTTGTGGCTGGTTTGTGTGAAGAGAAAAACAAAACAAAGCTATGATTCCATTAACAATTGCTCCAAAGCACAATAGGATAGAAAGACCAAAAGTTGTGGTGTGCCCTCTAATTGCTAAACATACATAGGCTTCAGCTGAGTGATAATTTTCTCTAGGGGGCAGTTAATTCTGTAATTAGCTAAATCAGGGAATATTAACCTTTTAAGCATTTGATGTTAGTTTCTCATTGACACAGAAGAGCAGATTAGAAACTCATTGGCACAGAAGAGCAAGACAGAATTCTGATAGTGTTTCTTATTCCTGGAAAATCTATACCAAGCCATTAGACTCATTCAAAATTGCTTCTTAACAGATTGTGATGTCAGTCCAGAATGTTACCAGCCCCAGAATAACCAGATAGCTATATATATTTCACCCAGAATACCCGTGGATAAGGGCACCTGTAAGCTGTTAGTGTGTTTTGTGCATAACGTGAAATGTGTCTGCAAGTAACTTTTGAGTGCAGCAAGTTGCAATTGTTGGCCAGAGTGTATAAAGATGCACTATATAAATTAAAAAAAAAAAAAAAAAAAAAAAACACTTCTATCAAATGTATAGCAAGAGGTCATTCATTGTTGTTTTTTTGCCTTATTAAATATCTCAGGTTTTTCTTCTCTGTTCTAAACTTTTTTCTACTACTTTTAAAATTCCCATTAATAACGACTTACTTGACTTGCCCTGTTTGAGTTATCCAGCTTCTGTTCTCATAAGGTAGATTGTCCTTGTAAGGCATTGACTTCATATGGAACCTACTGATATATACCCACTTGCCTATGTACAGGCTTCCATGATCCCACATGCCCTTATCATGGTGCATATAGGATTTTATGTGGTATGTAAACAAGGAAATCCCTAGAAGCGAAAGAGCACTTCAGAAGTTTGGCTTGCATGATTGCAAAATGATGGCATGCAACTACAGCACTAATGAAGGCTGTATGTCTTCGCTGTGACTTGGGAAAAGGGTGAAACGTAGCACAGGGGAGGAAGAGATGGAACGTTTTCATATGCTTTTCATTTGCACCCACCCCACATGTACAAAAAAAAAAAAGATAGTGTTTCTGCCCTGTCCAAGGCAATGTGATGTATGTGTCTGGTTCCATTATTAAAAAGAGATTAAAATGATTTAAAATATGTTTTAGTATTAAAAAAAATAAAGTGGATGTTGGCCATTTCATGAGCCAAACTCTTGGCCTTCCTTTTTTTTTTTTTCTTTCCCTGGAACTCCCACATATCTCTTTTTAACAGAACCCCTGAAGAAGACTGATGTTTAAATATTTAAACTCCTACTTTTCCAACTTTTTTTCTAGCCTAATTATTGATCCCACAATGTTTAGTATCCAGGAAGCAATTCCAAGTTCCTGAAATGAAAACCACCTTCCAAAAGCCAGGCTTTTATAAGATGAGTCATTGGCTGGCACTTGAACATTTTTTGGCACTTAGCTTAAAAGTAAGAGGTTTTGAGGAGAATTGCTGTATGTGAGAAATTGAGAAAAAAAAATGTGCTTCGCATGTAGCCTGGCAGCTTCTAAAGAAGGAAGTAATAAAACCATGGTGACCTGAGTGAAACTAGGGACACTCCTGTGTTTTCTCTTTGCCTCCTTCTTAAAAAGTCTGCACCTTCTCAAATTCCCTTAGGTATTTCTGTAGGGCCAGAAAGATGTGACATAAACAACATAAACAAAATAACCAAAAAGAAAAGTAACCAAAAGGACAGTATCCGTCCCTTTTTGGGAATATGTCTTTTCCCTTGTGGAGCTATTGAGGTCTGCCAGGGAGTTTAGCTCCCCCAAGATCCAGCTGACTTCAGGGGACTGTGGAGGTTCAGATCTGTGCTTCACCCAGCTCCCGCTTTCTCAGGTCCTTCAAAGTTATCACCCTTAAAGTCTTGGTTAAGACTTTATCATCCCTGAAGCCAGATTGCTGAGGGATATTTAACTAATTTTTTTTTTGAACCTTGCCTTACCTCTTACATTCAGCAAGATTGGGAGGTAGGACGTATCTGACAGAGCCAGTTGAAGTGTCTTAGCACCCTTCTGTAGATTAAAGTCTTTTCCTTACTCTATTCCTCATCTTCTTCCTGAAAATACAGTCCAGTTTTGGGAAGAGCTGTAGATTCCAGTTATTGAAGGTTAACGTAAAATAGAGGGGCAGCAGAAATAAGTAGATAGTTGTAGTAGGAACTGTGACACGTACCTCCCCACCACAGACAGCCCCGTCAAACAGGAGCCCACTACCAGACTGTGACATGAAATATACCCGCCTTGGGAGAGGGGAGACCTGTTTGCCTGTTTGGGAGAGGGGAGACCTATACGTTTAAACTGTCCGTAGCAGAAATGGAAGTCCTGCAAGCTCCTGGCTCTTTTAGCAGGCCATGGGCTTGCCCACACTTTCTGTACTGGCTGCTGAGACAAGACTTATGCCTCACTACTCTGCTTTACACTTCATTCACCCACGAGAAAATCAGGACTAATTCCACTGGAAACAAGTAAATGCAGGAGAATCAGGATCATGCCCTCCATTTCAAATGACCCATATTCTGCAAGACTGCAAAATCATTGTCTTTAATATTAATAACATTATAGCGTGGTTTTGTGCATGAGAGGTGGCCTTATACATCATCTATGCATGTTTCACACAGAACATTAAGTGCAAGTGTTTTGGGTTCTCTGGAAATTGAGAAAAAAAAATCTGCTGCAGTTTGAAGAGCAATTCTGCATTGATCCAAAACAACTTTTGCAACATTTTGAGTAAATGGAAAAGAAAAAAAGCCAAAGCAAAAGTATTTCAGTTTGAGTGTAAGTATTTTTTAATGTAAAACATCAAATGGAAAAGTCAGTCCAAATAAAAAGCCCAAACAATTTAAGCATTGTTAATTGGGTCAACTTTTGCTAAGCTGATACAACTAGGAAAAACCAAAAATGAATTTTAGAAATGTTTCAGTATTGTGGAACTGATACTTTTCTACAAGAGAAAAATATGTGGATGGAATTGTCTAATTTGAGCCAGAATTCTCCATGAGACTTAGTGCTATAGCAATAGGTCTTTATTCAGTGTCACTGTTGCATTTTAAAGGTGTGATACTGTGCTTGCTTAAGAAAGACTTTGATTTTAAAAAGTACAGTCAAAACATCAGTTACAAAAGCCCAGAGGAAGAAATTAGCTTAACTCTGTGTTGCTGACAAAGCTGTCATAGCCTTTATAGCCTCCCCAGAAAAAGCTGTGTGGCTTTGAGCTGGTTGCCATATGCGCTTGGTAGCGCAGGGGCTGCAGCTAACAGTGAATATAAAGAAGGTGGCACCTTACCTCTCAAATGTGTCCAACCTACATAGCTCTCAGGGAAAGGCTTATTCCTTAACTCACCTTTAACTTGGGGACAGGAGGAAGGGATATTCTGTGAATTAGGCTTTTTAGAAATGATACATATAAATTGATAACAAAAGCACCTATCACAATTCTTACGTGAACATTCAGTTCTGTCAGCCTTATCGGTCTGGGAGGCTAGGATCTCTTACTCTGAGACAGACAACCCTAAATCTTTCTAAGGCTAGAAAAATGACAAATTAATTCATTCTGTGCTATAATCCCAACATAGTTCACAGGTATATGAAATCGAATATTATTAATTCTTAAAATAAACAAAAGAAGGTGTAGAGTTCAATTACTCACAAGTATGGATACCTGAAAAGCTTTCTGAATCCAAATCACAAGGAGAACATTTCAGCAGAATCTGTCCAGTTTGCAATGGGGGTGATTTTTAACTTTCTTATGCTTTCCATCCCGTTCACGTTACCTTGAACTTACAACTCTCCATCTTAAACTAACAATGTTGATTCCTCCAGAATAGTCTTCAATATCAGAGCTTACTTTTGGTCTGTGTCAACCTTTGTAATTAAAACTACAAACCCTTCTGCCAATGTCTGTGGTCTTACCTTCCCAGATCACAGATATCTCCTTCATAGAGCACAAGTTGGTGAGGAGCTGTGTAAGGCATTAGGGGCTTTGGACACATGAAACCACATAGCAGCAAACAGGTTCATAGGGATCCCCTAAACGCAGGTGACATTTTTCAGCCAGAGAGTGAGGCAGCCAGAGCGTGATCTGCCAAACTGGAAGGGTCAATTAGTTATTGGCTGCATGAGTTATTTCTTGTCGGTTGTTCTTAGCTTGTCACAATAACAGTTGGGGTGACATTTTACATGTCAAGTGCTGTCTTGTGAATCTGAAGGAAAATTTCTGCCAAAGTAGTTTAGATGTGCCTGGAAAATGAGAAATAAATCACTTATTTTGCCTGTGTTAGAAAAAATGGTGGCTGTCTTTAGATCACTTTGGTGCTTTTCTGCTTTGAAACAGCAAGCTGAAATATGGTAGAAGACTGACCTTTCATGTCTGGGATGTGCCCATTTTCAGTTCCACGTAAAACCCACAGGAAAATTGATGAAGTTACAAGATTTTGTGGAAGAAAAATTCTTTATGCCTGCCTGCTAAGGGCATTTAAAACCCTAGTAAATGGTTTGAAGATTGCAGTGCCATTTCTTGTGGGGCAGATCTGAGCCCCACAGTTCTTGCTGCTTATCACCCTGTGACTGCATGGAAGGGCTGCAGATGGCCCAGTCAAGAAAAAAAAAAAAAAAGCCGGACTTCCCTTCCAAAGGCTGCTTCCCACTGCGCTGGGCCAAGGAGGGTGGGATGTGAAACTCAGGCCTTTGCCCTTTGCCCTCGGTATTCCCCCTGTGTGGTCAGTCAGGCAGCACAAGAGGAGGGAGCCATGGGATTTGAGTAGAGAGGAAAAGAGCAGATAAGGACACGGAGACTAATGAAATTAGTAGCTGGAATCAAGGGAAGTGGGAAACTGACCTAAGGAAGGAGGAATGTCGTTAGGGACATCGGGGTGGGGACGCACTAGCTTGGCAATGAAACAGGGATGGGAAGCCAGCAAGGGAGGGTGTTGCAAGGCTGATGTTAGAGAGGGATCCAAGGAGAAAGCCTAGTTCTGCGCTGGGCTCCTCTGGCTTTGGAAGAACACTGAATCCAGAAACCTGGCGAGCCGACCATGGCCCTGGTCAAACAAGGCTGAATGAACGAGCTGGATCAGGAAACAGACTGCGGGAGGACGAAGGGAAAGGGTCTGGGGCTGAAGGACTTATGCTGGAGTGGAAATGAGCCAGGAAAACTTGTACCAACCGAGCATGCTCTATCCTCCAGGATCTGGAACAGGACCCGAGATTCCTGAGTGCTGACCCAGCTGCTGTCAGCAAGTGGCCTCAAAATCTGCTCTTCATGACAACTTTAGCTGTGGAACCATCCTTGGAGCTTCTTCTATATTTGAGAACTTGGCTGAAGTGGAGTAGAATTACTGTGTTAGGTAAGGTGAAAATATAAAGTCAGGAAATCAAGGGATGAAATATGCTCCTGAACGCCTCCTCCCACTTTTTTTCTGCTTTGTCATAATGTGTTTTATGTAAGAATAGCATTTCATGACCAAAAAAATTGTCATCAGTTCCCTAGTTTGCCATATAATTAATCCATTAGGTCGTAAATTTCAGCAAATACTGCAGCAGAATAATTTTAGGATCATATCATAAAAACCAGCACATTACAAAAGAAATGCAAGGATGTTCTGTTCTTTTATTGTCTCACTTTTTACCATCCTTAAACAATTTAAATATCACGATAGAGATTTCTGCATTAATGTGCAGAAATACAGATGTCTGCTGACATATATGTAGACAATCAATCGAGATATGCTACTATATTTTCATGCATATTGGATTGACAAAATATAGTAGCTCCTGTGATTCTTAAATTCTTTTGACAGGACTAGGAACGAGAGTGTTCAAAGATTGTCTTATCATTAGTGTGTTTAGTGGTACTATATAGTATATGAGTTCAGTAGTCACATGAGAGCAAATATATCTTCTAATTTTCCAGTTAATCTGTAGAAAAAGGATATTAAGATAAAAGACTGGTCTGATGAAGTTAGCATTGCCAGTAAACAGTTTTGCATCTATTGACAAACTTAAAACCATTTTAATACAGAACACTTTTTATGCTTTTTCTAATACTCTTCTCCTCCCCCAACAAAAAAACATGAACCAGTGGTTCATTTCCCATTGATTTTATTTCGTGTGTGCTGTCTTTGGGTGATAATCCTTTTTACTTTTGTTGATTAGTTTTTCATCTTAGTGTCTGTGTGAATTCTGCATTAGAAGCAAGTCTGAGCAACATTGCTTAGCATTATCCTGCTGAAGCTGAATTGATGGGTTCAGCCTTCCTTGCAGTCAAGTGACAAATAGCTAAGGTAAGGGGAGTCTTCTAAACAAGGGATGGGTGAGCCATCTTCTACCTCTGTTACTTATGGTGAGGCCCTACATAGAGCCCAGAGTAACTCCATGCCATGCACTCTATGAAGAGAAAGATATATCTGTCCCATGCAATATATCTCTTATCAAAGAAACGTGCATTATCTCTCAATTAGCTGGAAACAGTGTAGAAATGTATGCTCAGTGAAAACACAACTGTATTGACTAGTAGGATACAACTGAGTTTTTTAATATTACATTCTGCTGTGTTAATCTGCTGACTTGCCTGGAAGTATCTGTAACATTGGCCAGAGGAGAGAAGTAGAGAATGTGATGGGATCTGTGAATTGAAAGTCCATCAAAATGCCAGCACAGTACAATCAACAGTTAGTCAGAGAGCATCCTTGAGGAGAAGTGGCACACGGTACTGAAACACCCCATCCTTTCCAGTAGTCCATCATGACATGCTTTGTTTCTTTTTTTTTTCTCTTTATTAAGTAAATATGATGTTGCTAAAAACTATCCTAAGGTTAAAAATAAAACCTCTCCAGAACCGGTACCATATGATCAGAGCAGCTTTCATTTCTACTCTTTGCATTTTTATCACATGCATTAGCAGTGCAGTTTTCAAGGCGCTTGTCCAACAAAGTACTTAAGCAGGTGCTTAATTTTAAGCATATGCTTAAATGTTTTTCTCTCTTAAACTCTTATTCTTGACTTCCACTATGAATGCTGAAAAGGGTGATAAATGTACGGAAGTTTTTGTGATATAGAAAACTGTCTGTTGGTAACTCCACAGAAACCACCAAATGATTCCACATGGACCACCAAACCATCTTTAGCATCTAATGATTTTCATTTGCACTGTCAGTCTGGGGTAGACTTAAGATAAAAAGTTATGCAACATTTTTCCAGCTCCCTGGGCCATTCAACCCTCCCTCCATCATTTGTTTAATACATTCTTCATATGTTGCTCCGGTCTCCTGACACAGGCTGTTCCTGGGAACAGCTGAATTCCCATATGGGGGGAAACACATTTCCATATGTTTTTTAAGTATTTCAGAAGTGTTATTTTATTTAATAGATTTTAAAAATTTACCCCTCCCCACTGTCTTGGCACAATTTTAGTGGATGTCCCAAGACATCCAGAGCAGAAATAAGAAATACTATAATGATATATAAACCCCATACTTTTCATAGGTGACATAGAGTCAAGAAATATATGAGCAAATGACTGCATTGTATAAACTGAACTTAGTCTCCTCTCAGTTTTCTTTAGACCTTTTCACCTCTCTGTCTTTTTTCAAAACTACTTTTACTGTTTCAGTTTTAAGAGCTAATAAAATATACAGAACCTGACTCTTCTCTTGCGTTGATTTTAGATTGTTAATGTCGAGGTTATATTACTCTGTTAGCTACAGAACTCCATTAAAATGTCAACGTTGCATCAAGAAGGGAGTCTAGGACCATGTTATCTGAAATTTTTTATCATCCGACTAGTACTTCATGCTTCTTTCAACTTGCAAATCAGAGGTAATACTTTATCTTAGAGGTGTTAGTCCTGTGTGAAGATGATGTGAGAATAGAAAGTAACAGGATGAATTCTTTAATTATATAGAGAAAATATAGAAAAGAAGATAAGCCTCTAAAGCACAGTTTATGTTCTTAACCATGCCCTTCTACCTTGCTAAAGTCTTAAACTGCAGAGGACAGAGAGGATACTTACGTTATGTAGCTCTAAAAAATACATTTTCAGAGTGAAATTGAAAAAGACAATTGAAAAGAGTGGGAGTTTCCCCCCTTCCTTTCATGTGAAGACGATTTTACATTCTGTGTAGATGCTATGGGACACAACGATCATATTTCATCTGAAAATGAATATTCTTATTCCACATTCCAATAAAATTAAATAGTTACAAACTAGTAACTATTTAGTAGATCCCTGGAAAAACAGTGTTGCTTCATGCTTTCAAATCTTTACAGGACAGAAGACAACTAAGTCACTTTGCACCATAATTTTAAAGAATATATTGGATTTATAGTCTAGTAAGCAACACACAGAATGAAAGGAACACATGCCATTGAAACAAGTGACCTTTTTAATAGGAACAGCATGAAATAACATGCCGTTCGCTGACATTCTATGGGTTCCCAATATTCTATGTATCCAAGGAATGCAGTGTGATGACCTTGGGCATCTGTGCTTTCCAAAAAAAAAAATGAAAAACTCCCCAAACCAGAGCAAATGTGATGGTGCTGGAACTCTCCTTGGAATCTTCCTCCCCTTCTACCCCTATCTACATCACCGTGCATTTTCCACTAAAGTGTCTCCATTATTCTGCATGATGCCAGAACCTGAATGAATCACTGCTAGACATGGAGTTCGTTGGATGGCAGAAGTAAAGAGGCAGTGGTACTAATAGTTTTGGAAGAGTAAAGGATACTTGGATGTCCAAAAAAGGAAACACTAAAAGTTTCTGTGTTAGATCGTCACTGGCTTATTGTCAACTCATTAGGCGACATCCTGAGCAATGACAGTGGAATGTATTTGAAAATATTTTTGGGATTGTTTTGCAAGCAACAGAATCGAATCTCATTTTGAGATTTCCCCTGTCTTTATATTGGGTTATTGTGTAGTTAGGGTTGTTGATTAGCCCTTGAACGGTTGAACTGCTGGAAAACAGCAGTTTCTTTAGATGAGTATTTCTGAGGCTTTGAAATTTGGTTTCAGACCACATGTGGTGTAATGAAAATGGGAACTTAAGTGTCTTTTTGCAAAAAATGGACAAGAATTGAAAAAGAGAAAATAGGCAACAGGGGAGCTAAAACCTTCATCTGACATATAGGAAAAAACCCTTCTTCTGGTCAGATGAGAATCCTTCACATTTTGTCTATGCTGGTTTCTTTTGTATTAAGTTAGGGTGAACCTTTATGATTGACAAGAGACAATTGTACTTTAGGAGATTAGACCCGGAGGTAAAGAAAATGAAATGATCTGCAAGTCCTTGTCTTAAAGCCCCTTTAGAGTGAGATTGCCTCTAAATACTGTTGATTTAACAACACACAGTTTCCTGAGAAAGCATGTTAGCAGCACCTACATTTTACTTTCAGAAACATGACTATAATACATTATAATAAAACATTATAATAAAATATAATAAAACATTATAATAAGACATTATAATAAAACTATAATAATAATGTGTGCCTGGTGTCTACATAAATTCTGTCATTACCAATTAGTTATCTTTTCCTCTCAACAAATCTGTTGTTTCAAAAAAAGATGTTGGGATCATCATTGCCACCAGCTATTGCAGAAAGCTTCATAAAATGAAAAACAATCTGGCAATGGGTCAAATGGAAGAATGTACTTGGGGGATTGCTCATTTGGCTTTAGATCCTGCTTTGGTTCCAGCTGAGACTTCCACTACTGTGACTGCACCTAAAATTTATAAATTGCTCTGAAAAGTTGAGAACATTGTAATTTTTGCACCATATCCTCTAATTGCAAGCAGATGCAGTATTAATACTGGAGGGAGAAAAAATCTCCTCAGGAACTGAAGAAACATTCCAGATATTGTGATCCAGTAATGACTCGAACGGTGGACTTGATCCTGCATCCTTGAAGGCAAAGATGATTCTGTGTCCTGCTTGAATGGACACTGGCAGAGATGAGCCATGCAGTGACCTGTTACACAAGCAAAGAATGATGGTAAGTCAGGTCTTCCTCCTGCTCAGGGACTCCTCTGCACCATGCAGCACGAGGGAGAGGACTCCCTGAGGGTACCATTCCGTGTTAGCTTGGGTGAGGAAGCTCCTGGGTTAGCTCAGAGCAGCGGCTCTGAGGAGCCCCTTTCACTTCTGTCATGGTCTCAATTACCACAGTTCTGAGCTATTATTGTGCTATGTAGACACAAACAGTCTTAGGTGGCTTCATCTGCTGGTTTAAGGCAAAGCAAATCTTGGAACAGTCAATGCATCCCAGAAGTGCAGCACTTTGTCTCTTCTGGCCTTCACTCCAGGTCCTGGAAGACAGAAATATTTCTGGCCTCAGTTCTAGAAAATAGTATTAAAAATTGGCTTTGCTGCCTACAAAGAGCTTTAGATGTTGAAACAGGCTTCTGGAAAAGCCTTTCTTGTGAATGTGTGCAAGTACAGGGTTTCTAGGGTAGACGAGGGCCAGAAAATTAATTCTGCAGCTCTCATCTTCCAGCTTCTGCTGTCTAAGGCATGCTTGAAGGACGAGGTGGCTGTCACCATGGTTTTGTGATGCTTAGGATCCAGACGGTGATGCAGACTGGACTATGCCCTTACTGAGAGTGGTTGCCGAGCCCTGGTGATCCCCAGCTGGCTCCTGCGGAAGTGTAACAACGATGTAAAGATGCTTTCGCCTTCCTTCTCCTAGACTCTTATTGCCATTTGAAGTGCTTCATACCACTTTCAGTTTTATCTTAAATCATTTAATGATTCTTAAATCTTTTATTGTTGATATATTTTTCTCTCTCAGAACTCCAAAGGCAATAAAAACTCTCAGAGGATTTGACTTTTCCACCACGGAATTAACTTTAGTTATAACCTGAATGTTGCTATCAACACAAAACCTGTCTACACCCTAAATTTGAGCAAGATGGCATTTTTAACTCAAATTAGTGGGCTCACAAGGGAATGTTACCTGCAGTTTATTAGCTCCGGTCCCCAGCTGCTAATCCAATCTCGCTGCGCAGAAAGCCTATCACTCTGTGTAGTACAGGTGTTATTTCACAGTGTGCGTTCACTCAAACGAGGCTTGTCTGAAAGGCATTACCTTGAAGGTAAATGACTTGACTCTGCAGTGAAGATATGGGCGTGGTAACAGAGGGAGCAAATTCAATAGTAGATAATTACAAACGATAAGGTCAAGATGTTGCCTTCTCTCGAGAGAATTCAAGAAAAAATATCCTTTCTCATATAGAGATGGTTATGGAATAGCATTCTTCAAAGGTTTAGTGTATTTTGTCTGAATCACTTTTGAATCATTACTTTATACATCTTTGTTCAAAAATCTCTTTTCGCTACCAGCTTACCTGTGCTTTTTTGTTTCTGGTATGCATGCAGACTACACTAGCAGATTTCTAGATGAAACCTGTCTAAAATAAGCCTGTGATTAGAAACATTAGAAATATGCTATTTTATTTCCTTTGTGAACATTCATATAAGTCAATATTTCTTTGCTTTGAGAAAGAAGCCGTAAGCAAGATACCTGGCTACCTAACTTCATTGCATTATTGTGAAAATTACTGCCTTCCAGAACAGGAGATGTGTTTATTTTTTTCCATATTAGTGGAAATTAGTGAGTCTGTGCTCACACTTCAGTTAGTTTGTATTTTTTGTTTATGATTAAAACCATACAGATTTTGTCCGTCAGTGTGCACAATTTACACTGCCACCATGCAGCCTGGCACACTGAGTGAAGAATGCATATTTACGCTTTCAGAATTACTCTTTTAAATAGACAAGCTAGCCCTCAGTAGACCATGGCATTGGACTATTGCAGTCGAGTGCAATAGGACTGGTGGTGGTGTTTTAAGAACAGAAGAGCACATTTATTTTAAAGACCAACATAGTGTAGCAAGTTACCACGGCTTAATAAAACGTGTCATCGTACCCAGGAGTGTGGGTAGATAACTGGAAGCAACTGAGCTACTGCAGGTTGCTTGCTGAATGTCCCACTGCCTGTGTATGTGCTTTCAGCTTGTTGCATAAATGAAACAGTGTGAATGCTCAGTCTAGAGAGTTGTGTGTCATGTTAACACAATTTCTCAGGTATTGCATAGCAGTTGGTTAAATTGCAGTGATTTGTCTGTGTGTCTGAGCTCTTAGACACCCTGTCTAAGGACAAACACTTTGCTCATTTTGATCTCTTGACTGCCTGTAATGAAGAAGAAACAAAAACAAACTGTTTATATACGTTTGATAAGTTTTTCAGTCTTGCAGCAATTAAATACCTTACAGCTTGTGAGTCCTTTTACTCAACTCAAGTACAGAATGATAATGAGCTACTATGTCAGTAAAAGAAAGGCTCAATATTTGTTTTTATTGTTGTTTTTTCTAGTTCCAGCTCTAAAACACTAAGAGTGATTTTTTGTTGTTGTTTGTTTGTTTGTTTTTGTGGTGCAAAATTGAGATTATCAAGGCCATCTGTGAATTTACTGCAGTCTAGATTTTCCATATTTATTCCCTGTGAAAGTAAAGTAGGTAACCTCTGGCTTACTGCCATTAAGCACCATATTCAAATATCCTAATTTCTCCTGGCATGCTTTCCTGGTGTTTCTTAGTGACTGGTCCTAGACATCTTTTATGGTGCTTATGTAGATTGGTCTTTTTCACAGCTTGGAGATAAGTAATTCAGAGGCATTTAGGTCATGATAAGATGGCTTTTTGAGTGATCGCATTGGGAACAAGTATGAAGTCTTTACTGTTCTGCAAATTCCTCATAGTTCACTTTCTTGTGTTTAATTACCATTTTATACTCTGAATTTTAAGGACACAGTTCTCAAAACTGTGGTAGAAATCCTCAAAACTATGGAGTAGCAGAGAGAGAGAGAGAGAGAAAAGACTTGTTGGTTGATAGCTCTATGAACTCTGTCATAGTAGTGGTACAATTATGAGCTTGCTGACCCAGTATAAGTTTTCCCTTAGGTTAAAGTGGAATCGGAATTTCACCTGTCCTCTGTAAGTCACCTTGTAACGTCCACCAGCTGAAGTTATATTCTGAAGAAATGCATAAGATTCCTGTGTGGAGAGTGACTTTGTGGTGGTAAACTAATGAGTTCCCATATTTGGCATCAGAAATGCTAAACTTTTTTTTTTTTTTAGTTGCATGACTTTGTATACAAATCATAAAACTTACTTGGAATAGAGTATGATTTCAATATAGGTAGATATGTAAAGATTAACTAGCTTCTCAGTTAAGTATGCAAGACAATGCAGAGAAGGGAAGTGCAGGGTCGAAAGCTATTAGCTTGCAGTAGCAAGATGTGAGCTGAAAAACTGAACAAGTCTTGTCCCCACTTACTTCCATGTCCTATTTTCAATGGTGGGTATGATTCCAGTTCAAGAAATCTGACAGAGGATACTTACAGCTAACAGTTGTTAGAAGAACTTTATTTCCAAATCTACCAACAGAGGATTTACATCCTGAATCATGGGAAAATATCAACTTACATTTTTACATGCTAGCTGTAGATGAAAAAAACAAGTAAAGGAAAAACCCCACAAATAATAAAGAGCTATAAAGATTTTCATTTTCAGTATTAGTAAGTAATGAGAAATGACAGATATTTTGTTTTCCTTCAGCAAGCATCTTGCCATTGGATTTCTGAGGAGCTCACTGAAAATGACCTATATCCAGAGTGCTGCCCAGACTCGATTAACAGAGCTTCAGATCGGTTCTTAGAAGATGATTCAAGGTATATGGTCTCAGTATCAGTTTCAGAAATGTCAAAATGTTTGACAGATGCTTTGTCTTTCAGAATCAGTTTCTTCTGAGCTAGAAATTAATGCTGTCATCTCAGAGCTTGCAAGACAGTTTCTGTCATTGTGATCTGGTTCAAGTGCATTTTGTTGGAAAGAGTCAGATTGGACTAGAAATCAAGCACTTGGTCACTGACTACTTAGCTAAAAGCACCACCTCCATGCTCACTGGAGCAAATATCAAAGACCATTTTTAGAGATACTTGGATGCCAAGAAGTCTTTTGCAAATGATCTTTTGATTTGTATGTGTCTAAATGTGTCTTAAAAGTCTGGTCCCCTGTAATTCTATGATTATATGAGAGAATGTGAAGTTGGTGTCTGAATGCACTGAATTAGATATTTTAAACACACATTTCACCTCTAGATGAGTTTTCCATGTTGAACTCTCTTTCAGATAATTATAGGTGTGGACAGAAATGCTGGAAGTTTTCCTGAGAAGAAAAAAAAGATAATGTGTAAGGGAAAGCATTTCAGAGACTAGGGGCCTGACTAGGATTTCAAAAGTATTTAGAGCCAGTTCAGGATCAGGATTTTTATTTATTTAAACTGATTTTAAAGAATGTGTGAATCTGCATGCAAGAAGTTTCTGTAACAAATAATTTCAATCAGATTTGATTTAATGGATCAAAAGTTTTGAGTTCATTTTTCAGATACTGCAGCCACAATACATAAAGGAAAACACTTCCTAGAAAAGTACAGAAGATATATCTGGCAAGTTTTATTTACATATATCAGAACTGCTCTCATTTTAATCATCTGAGTAGAGAGTGGGAGTTTTGTGTCTTTTGGAAGCATGGATTTTTTCCCCCCAAATGGAAAACAAGGTCAGAAAACGGCAACTGTTTCTTCTCCTTGCCTTGCGTTCTTTTCCTGCATGGATTTAAGAATGTGAACACTGTTCCACAGCCACATTTGTAAATCTATCCTAAAGCAAGGTATTTACATTTTGGCTTTTGCCCAATGAATCATTTCACAAACTCTCCTCAAAATCCTACAGCTAGCTCTGTGCAGGAGGATGTGAAGAGAAAGGCTTGAAAGTATTTGCAGTGGGGGGGAGTATAGGGGGTGCAAATCAGTTTTACAGGCCTGCTTGAAAAACGCAAAAGCTAACCACTGGGGTAGTAAGTTCAGTTAAGTCCCTTCCTAAAATCTGCTGGATAACAGATAGCAAGACTTACTCTACTAAAGCCGTATAGAGGTGGTCTTCATCTGTTTGAACTGGACATAAATGTTATTTTCTGCTTTAGGACTTATCTGTGTGTCCCTGTAAGGCTGATTTAGTGGAATAAGAACAGAAGAAATATGGGAATTTTCTATCTGGATTTATCCAGGTATGCAGAATCTCTTGTATTTAAAATGAACAATCCTGAGTTATCTGCTTTCCACTGGTTGCTTCATGCTATCACGATATAAATTAAGTGTTCATAATAAACAGTAATCAGTTGCCAGATGACAGGTATCAGTGAAAACAATAGGTTTAATTTTTACATGAAATATTCTGAAATATTCTGAAAGTTTAAGTCCTGCCAGTGTTACAAAATGCTTGCAGGAGTGAAAATGGCTGATACGGCTTGTAAGGGTCTGACTGACCCCCTGAAGGTCTGCAGACAAACTTTGACCCTGGAAAGAGGCAAAATACTCTTCTGTTGGCTGCTCACTTCTAGGGAGACCGTGAAAGTACTTTTTCTCTTTTGGTCAGTCTTTAGGGTCAGCGGGGAGGTTGATTAGAGCCCTGTCCTAGCTCTAATGCCTCAGGGTGCTTAGCAAGGCAGTGAGCTCCCACAGTGCCTGGCAGGGGTAGCATGGATGAACAGCAGATCCTGGAGTTTTGAGCTCTCTTCCAAGTGTTCTGCTGCATTCTGACTTTAGCAAACTGATGGAGAAAAGACTCCCATGGAAGAGGAATCCGACAGGGCAGAATTAAGACATACTCATTCTGTGCTCTGCTATCCCTTGTAGAAGAACCGCTCTGTTTTTGCAGCTACAGGTTCTCCTGTGGGTGCCCCCAAATTTGCCAGCAAATGTCATTCCTCAGAACAGGGACAAATTTGATTCCATGAGCAAAAAGTGCTTTTTTAAAGTAGTTCTCCAGTTGATGAAGACAGATCTCTCCTTAATCTCTTGGTTTCCGCTCCCTACCAAGATCTCCTCTAGATATAACATATGCTCATAAAACCAGCTGGAAGTGGGACACATAAACAGCAATCGCTCAGCATTGGCTGTTCATGCCAGCTTTAGTAGAACAGAGTGTGAGGATTAAATTTATATTCTTCTGCTTCCCTACAGAAAATAACTCTTGCTCTTGGCATCAGTTTCTTAGCTTGTGTAAGAAGTCAGAGAAGCCATGCCAGTTTGCACTAGCTGAAGGTCTTTCTTTATCTACCTCTGAGCCTTTAAAAATCTCACCTTCCTGGGAGAAGGACATGAGGGGAAGGGGAGAGTGCTTAGCTATACCAAATAAATGCCTGTTCTGGCATCAACATACAGCTATGTTACTTTTCCTAGTCCAGGTGTTAATCTTGGCATTTGAGAAAACTAGCAGAACAGAATGAACTCTTGGTTCCTGTAATGCAGTGTCTTTTCTTTAAACAGTCTGTTTAGTTAGGATCACAAATGAAAAAACTGGCAAAATTGGAAACAGGTTTTCCGTTGATCCACAAAGCAGGTATAGTGAGGAAGGTGGAAGAGCAGACTCCTCCTTTAATCCCTTTCCCCAGGTCCCTCCAGTCATCCATTCAGCTCCAAACTGGTGGGTCATCAAGCCAGCTTGTTCTGCTGGCAGTGCCCCTGTTACTACATTTGCACAGGCTGTCTCTGCAGCACTGGGTTGCACTGATTTAGAATTCTTGCCAAAAACACCAAGAATTTCCTGCTTGTTCATCACTATTTACCTGGCTCAGATGGGAAAGGGGTTTCAGAAAGAAAATTTTTATCCCCTGTATTCCTCTTCCTATAGTGACGAGAATGTCTCATCACAACACAGATGCATCAGCTTGCTGCTTGGTTGAGCTACTCCTAACGTGACTACAAGAATCGTTTTCCATGTCACTCCAAAACGTGCCAGGAAACAAAAAGGGAAGGAAAAAATAACTTTCTTTTGGACAAATGGATACATTTGGAATTATACAGTATGTAATCTGGATGGCTTTGTTGTGCAAATTGACCCTGTGGAGGGAAATGCCACCTTGAATCACATTTGCTAAAACTTTCTGTTATAATAATAACATTGAACTCTCTTGAGTGTTTGTCAATTCTGGACAGTTTCATGGTGATTTTCAAAAACACTGAGCTGACTAGTACACTTTTAATGTACGTATGTTATTTCTAATTATTTAGACTGAAAACAGTTGTTGTCATGGACCAGGGATTCACTATCTTTGTGCTTGGTATGCAGCAATTTGTGGTGCTGAAGAATAGAGAGGCCTGTGAATTCTAGAATATTTATTATTTTTTTCTTTATTTTTAAGTGTAATGCATATAAAGCTGTAGAGACCCATGATTATATTCAGTATGTTGTAACTTTTGGTTTAGTTTAGAGGTCTTGTATCCTAACTTGACCTCTTACACAACCTGAAGATTACTGAAGTCTCTAGCTTTGGGTTAAGCTCATCTAACCTGTGACACTCGGATTCATCTAGATGCTGCTTTTTATTTCCTATGCTTTCTAAGACATTTGAAGAAAGCATTTGAAGAAAATTAAATTTCTAATGGAAACATGAAATCTCTTTGAATATTCTGATTGTAAAGCAACAGGGAAAATATGTTAAATGCCTTATAAACCAACAGTAATTAATTAATAATAGCAACAGATTTTAGCTCTGCTTGAAGTAGCATTGGTTTCAGATCCTTCAACAACTGAGTTGTTCCAATTTAGGTCAGAAACAATGAAATAATGACAACTTCAGACCTACAAGCTATAATTACTTTTGAGGAAGTTGTTTTTTTCCCTTTGCCTTCAACAAAGACTGCTCTTTTAATCTGTTCTTTCTCTCCAGCTAGTTCAATTGTGTGTAGAATATATTAAAAATGTTATTTAATTTTCAAGCTTTCCTGCAGACGTGCCATGTCTTCCATAAAGCATTGACTTCTTAGTGGTAGAGGGGAGCAAAGGCGTATGCACACTGGTTTGTTTTATGGGGGAATTATTTTTAAAGAAATACAGTGTGCTTATTTATATTTTTGTGGACTGAAAACTTTGTGTTCTGGCATAATGAGTTCTGTAAAACCAGAACTGGAGGTGAGGACTTTTTAGTACAAGGAATCTTTGGTAACATGTATACGGTTTCCAGATCATGTCCATAAACTGCACAGCTTTTGTGGTTTCGAGGTACCTGGTACTTTCCTAATTTTTCCTTTTTTCCTTACCCTTTTTGGGGTCCCCATTTGCTATGCAAGCTTTTCTTGCTTGCAAAAGCACAAAGTATATCCCTCATCAGATCTGGAGAAACCTTATCTCTTTGTGTTCTCTATTATTTCTGTACATCTTTGTGACCTTGGATGTTACCTAGTATATCCATGAATTTTTCAGAAAGAAATGAGATTGCAAATTTAAAAGTTTTAAACAGCACAAGAAGGATTCCTCAGTAGATCATTTCTTCTGTTGCCTCTTCCTTGAACAGAATGGATTTTTTTTTTTCTCCTTCACAAAATACAAAGTCCGGTCTTGGGTGAAACTAGATGGTTACAACTGTTAAATTGAGTGAATTAATCTCAGAGAAAGCTCAACAATTGCTTCTCTGTCCTGTATCAGATATCAGGGGATGGAATAGGGGGATGTGGGTGTCAGAACTGTGTGATTTTCATGTGTCCATAATGTTCAATGGGACTGATGCCTATTATCTGGGAGTAAAACTGGAAACAGAAACTTTTCAATGAATGACTGCCAATATGTCATAAAGTGGATGCAACACCTTGCTCAAATATAAATCATCCTCTAGAATTTAAACACCAACTGCAAATCAATTTATCAGCCAAGAGCTCAACTAATGTAGAGTACAGAAAGGACTGTCTTGAAAATCCTATTTGTATAAAGAGATGATCATTTACGTAGATGTAAAATTGTACCACCACGTATTGAGCATACCACTGAAAGCAAAGAGCTGTGCTCCCTAGAAAATGGAGGGCAAACTATATTTCATGGGAAAGTATTCCACGAAGTGTTTTTAGCACAAAAATGTGCTTCTGCCCAAGCTTAGTGGAAAAAATTGTATGCAGCTTTCTGCTCTGCCTTCCGCTTCCCTGCCTCGCACCTGTAATCTTTGCCAAAGGATGTAAATTGCTCTCCTTTAACTGATTCTCTCCTCTTTATGATCTGAAAACACACTTCCAACCTGGAGCAGATGTGGAAACTTAGAAGAGCAGATGTGGGATTTTGTGCTTCATAAGGAATTGGCATTGGCGCAGCAAGTATGTTTGACAGTTGTTTGTCCTTTGGAATTTATCTAAATGAAACCATACAATCCATGGAAATTGTAAAGTGAACACCTTGAAGATGTCTATTTAGTATCTTATAGGAAAATATAGGAGAACTGAATGGGAGGAACCAGAATTAAGAGTAACAAGGGGCAAACAATGTCAGATGAAAAGACATATATGCAGTGTGTAACTGTGACTTGCTAAAATATGTTATTCTTAAAAGGTTTAAGGCTGTGTGTGACTCAGTTGAATACTAATGTCTTCCAATAACAAGTCTGGTTCTGGTCTGCCTGTTCTCCTGTTTGCCTTACTGCGTGGACTCTTTCAGTGCTACTTATATCTAGATAGTAATTTCTCTCAGCTGGGAAAATGTCTGAGCTAATGTCATACACACAGTCTTTACCAACTGCATTACAATATTGTCTCTCCCTTCCTTTAGATTGCTCAAGTTCACATCTGGACTTTTATCTAGCAGTCTGCTAGCTCATCCCACAGCGCCTTAAAAAGGAATTTATTTTTCAGCTAGGCAAACAGAAACTTAACAAGTTGCCTATGACCACCCTTCAAGTTGACTTGAAAAGGAACATTGTCCTCTCGTACTCCAGGAGGGAAGTTAAACTCAGTTTTTAGATGAACGTAAATGGAAGCAGCTATGGAGTTTTTAATGTTTCGACAATTACAATAAACTCTAGTTTTGTAGACAGTTCTGCTCCTTTGTTTATCATTGTGTTTGTTCTTCAGACCTTTTCTTCATCATCTTACATGGGAATTTGGTGTTTACCTTCAGTGCTCTCTTTGAGTAGAGCTTTTGAATGAATGCTACCAGTTCTCACTTGGTGTCCAGTGTACCTATCAAATGCATTAAAAGACAGTTCCATCAGAGAAAGGGAATGAGAGACTCCAAAATATGTATTATATATTTATATTTATTATTAATAATATAATATAATTAATAAATTTTATATATTTATATAGTAGATAAAAGATGCTACCAAACTCAGTTTTGAATACTGCTCAAAGCACAATATGCCTGAGAATTGCTTTATAGACCCACAGTCCATCCTGCAGTATTTTGTGAGGGGTTGGTTTTTGATTACCTGTTACTATTAGGTATTATAACAAGTTAGGAGATCATTTTCTGCCTGAAAAGTGTGCAGTTTGAACACATGCATCAAGCTTTTCATACATAACTTGTTTTTGTTCATTTTCTTTCTGTGTATGTGTGTATGTGTGTGTGCACTGATGTTCTATGAATTTAATTATAGGCTTTTGGAGTAAAATATATACTGATGTTGACATGTGGGAGGAACAGCGAAATGAGCACTTATAAGACAGTCTGCTTAAGGGTGTTGAGAGGAAGAAGGTAAGAAGTGCAGTGGACTGAAAGTACAATATTGGGAACGTGATCAATTAACATAGTAGATGAGAGGAGGAGTTAATGAGAATTGTAAGTTGTTTCTGTTCATAACAGGTATACCCTCAACTGAAATGCCTATCTTGCACATACAATGCACACTTGGCACAAAAGCTGGAGGAAAGACACGTGCAGCTTTCTGCACTGTGTGAGAAACAAGGTATAGACTTGACTACATACATCTGCAATGTCCCACTGGCATGCACTTCACTTGGAGGGGAAGGTGCTAGGATTCATGAAGAATTTCTGGGTTCTTACTCCTGATGTATTTTTCCAGATATGTCTAATGGGACATGAAGAAAATGCAAAATGTTTTCTATCCATTGAGTATAAACAACTTTATGTGTCTTTTGCCCTGATTTTCTCCCTGTTGACATCCAGAAACAAGAAGGGAAGCGCATGAATGCAGAGCTGGCAGTGTGGGACAGCATTAACAGACATCTTCCAGGCAGGTCCTGATTGCCATCATATGGCCCTCGGAAAAGCTGGCAGTTTAAGTGATTATATTCATAGTGAAGCACTTCATATCAATCACTCAAGAGAGAATATGTTTTGTTAGAAGCAGGTGGTGACTAATCATCCCTTAGCCCACCTTTAACATGTTCAAGGGTTGTCAGAAAGCTGACAAGTAGAAAAACCTCTTAGTAACTTCATTATAGTAAGCTGACATTGGAGGCACTGACCCCTACTGCTATTGGATCAAGAGTTTGCAAGTTCCTTTTTCTTATTCTTGAAGCTTCATTACTTAGGTAATGGCAAAAGTATGTTCCTCACATGGTGAAACTAATACATGTGTAATCCTCCTTCCACGCACAGAGATTAATCATAGCTTTTAAACAGAGCTTAGATTTTTTTAACCCTTTTTTTGCTGAGGCAATGGAGACTAGAGATTTGGAAGGCCTATTTTCGCAGTCCAGTGAAGATTCTTACACACTTTGTCAATGATATGAGCCCTACCCTGGTGTTAGGAGTCAATTGCAATTCTCCACAGTGAGAAATCTAAGGGGGCAGCATTTTCTGACTTGAAGGGAGGCAAAAGACTGAGGAGAGGCAGCAGGCAGAGTAAAGTTGCTTTTGCATCCATTCCGCTGGAAGTGGAACTAAAGGTTGCTCGGATGGGCAAGGAGAATCAATATAAAATATAGTAGATGTTGCTCTTAAACCTTATCTATAAAAAAAGCTTTTAAAAAATGATTTAGTGATATGGGGAAGAATATGCCTGCAGCTGGAATACAAAACATCATAGGGATGAAAGGAATCTAGGTGTTCTTGAGATAGCAAATGTACTACCAAATATTTCTTTTAAATATTTTCTAAAATGTTTAAAGTAAGGTAGTGGGTTCTACTGTTTCCTTTGGCAGCTTATTCTAGTCACGGGTTTCTGGTTGTTCCTGGGGTTTAACTCTTCCAAGGCTGGCTCTTTGCTCATCTGCCTGTATTTCATGAACTTAATTGCAGCTCATGTTGAAACTGGAATCAACATATGTGCCCTAAATGGATGGGATATCCAGTTGGATGAGCTAGGTGTGCCTTGAGGAGAGTTGGCTCTCCTTTCTTATTCTTTCATTTATTCACCTAATTTGATCTTTGGAAATCTTCATCAGTTTGCTAGGATGCTAACTAAACTCTTATTGTAATACGGATTTTTGAGAATTTAATATATTTATTTTGTTAGGGCCGCTACAGCTGGTATGTTCAGAGTCCTGGAAGATGCCAGCCACACAGGCAGGACAGTATTGCCCTGTTCATGGGCCTTCATTTAGTGAAAGGAGAGCAATGGTGCTTCAACATATGGAAGCATTTACTGTGATCAGGGAAAGGCATAAGTGCACCAGGAATGCAGCTGGCATAGGGTGGGCTGCTGTCCTGGAAAGGACAGCATCTCTGACCTGCCAGCTCATGCTGGGTGACTTATTCTGGGAAACTGTGGGACAGCCACAAGTTCTGGGCACTTGTTCCCCATTTCATGTTGATTATAGGTTTGGAGCAGTAGCTGCAGTTGTTCCAAACTATGCCCAAGCTCTCCCTCCTTGACAGCACCAGACAAGACACTGTCAGCAAGAAGCAACTGTCTGCCCAGATGTGCCTACCCAGGCAATATGCAGCAGTCCGAGCCAAAAACTACCAGAGAAATGGAGATTCCGGTAAAAACATGACCAACGATGATCTCTAGATGATCTCTAGAGGTCTCTTCCAACTCAGCCATTCTGTGATTCTGTGAACTGAAGGAAGCAGAATCCCGCACAGCCTTCCCTGGTCAAACAGTGACTAGGTAGCCACACCCCAAACCCAGAGTTTCTCTGGGGACACTGGATCCATCGGCCTCATGGGAAAGGGGAAATTCCTTTGTTTCTTTCTAAGTTCTTTCTATGCTGCAGCCTCTTCTGATTTCAATATTGGGAAATGCATATTATTTATAGAAATAATGTATACTAATTCATGGATTAAAAATGAGCACACAATCTGCTGTATAAACTTCCCAGCCTTACTGAAGTTCCATTCCTAATTCAGTGCTGTTGTGTTTGGAGTGCTGGCATTTTCTCTGGCACACCAGGTCTCTACCTGATCTAGTTAATAATTGTCCAAAAGGTTAAAAATAATAACTCTGAAGTCATCAGCTACAACCATTTTACCTCTGTGAAATGAAAGATACTTCCAAGCAGGTAAATTTAGGTTAAATTGGTAGCTTTCCTGAACGAAGCCTGTGAGAGCATATCAAAGAGCTTCTAATTTTATACCTAGGATGTTGAAGTACTTTTGATTACCTAGTCCAGCTCTCCTTCCTGTTAAAGTGCTATGCTTTAATTATCAGAGTGTGTTCTTTTTTTACCCTGTATTCCAAATATGACTTCAATAGTCCAAACACCAGACTGAGTTTATTCTGTTTGTCTCAAGAAGAAAAGTAAGATTTCCAGGAACCATTGTTATATTGCAGATTTCAGCATGTTTCCTATCTTCACCTTCAGGATGGTTTTATTAGGTATTTCACACTACCTCTCTTTGCATTTATTTGGCAGCTTGATACTCTGGTCAAGAAATGAACCCCAGAAAGGAGATGAATCCACACTTTCTAAGTAAACAGAAAAGTGAAGGAAGAAATTAGTGCAGTACTTAAGTGACTCACTCAGGGTCTGTACTGGAGTCGGAAATGGAAAACAAATGAGAGGTTAAGGCCAATGTTTTTTCATCTAGAGAAAGAAGATTTCAGGAACAGTGTTTCCATCTATTTATTCTTACCTGCATTTCTCTAGTAGAAGCTGCTGAAATTTTATTAAACCGCCATCCTTCTATGATTCATGCAAGAGAAGCTATTTTTGATGAAACAAAAAATATGTGTGGATTCTGGTACCCAAGCCAAAACTTTGAACTGTAGGTGTAAATAGTGGAAGTCACTTATTTCACTTGGAGTTAGAAGCTTAAATGCCTTTGAGAGTCAGAACTTTATTGGGAAATTATGTAAACTTACTACCTTTCTTATCCTTCTACCTTATGATCCCTTTAATTCAGACTGTAAACATTTTATGGAATCCTTCACGACTTAAGAGTTCTGACTGCTTAATACATGAACAATTGCCATAAATAAATGATGAGTTCAGGTTACTGTGTATGGTATTGTCTCTTTTGCTATGTGCCTGAAAAGGAGACTAGAAATGACAGAGAAGAGGCTGTGTGCATAATTTTTCTTTCCCACAGTAGGCTAGGAAACAGACACCAACTCATTTATATTGACATAGTGTGAATTTTGGTTTATTTTATGTGTACAAGAATTCCTTCTTCTGTGTGATATGCTGGTCTTTCTCTCAAGAGCTGTGAACATTACATAACTATCGAACAAGCATCTATGCACTATATTAAATTTCTGAAACTCATGAGGAAGAATGTGTCACCTGTCAGAGAGATGTCACTTTGACTGACTACTGAATAGGCTCTAGTCCCCTTTGCACATTTTCTCTGTGAAAATGTGCAAAGATATGAAAAAAATGATAGTTTAGAAGGGTGATTATTTTCAATTAAAGATAGCTTCTCAAGTAAATGAAAAAAAATATTTCTTGTATACATATTGTCATAATTTAATTATGGTGATTAAAATGAGACCTAAGCTACATGGCAGAATCTAGCACTGTGCATAGAGGTGCCAAAGTTGATGTAGCTACATTGGAATAAGAAGGATTTACCTAGGGTAAATTGTAATGGGGAAACCGTATTGGGTTTACGTAGAGTGAATTAGTACTAATGGGCTTCTGTGTAATGAGTTAATTCTACGTCTAGGATGTAGCTGACTAGGTTATCATTAAAAAAAAATGTGCCATAGAGGTGTACCCTCAAGCAATGAAGATGATTAAAGGACTGGAATATCTATCCTAGGAGAAAAGACTAAATGAGGTGAGCCTGTTTAACCTAGAGAAGATTGAGAGGGGGTCTTATCAACATGTATGAATTACCTGAGGGGAGAACGTAAAGGGATGAGGCCAAATTCTCGGTGGTGGCCAGCGATAGGACAAGGTGTAATGGGTACAAATTAATGGTCAGCAACACACAAGCAAGGCCTTCCAAACAATATAGTGATTATTTTTTTCAATTAAGGGGTAAAAGTATGTAGAGCCAAATGTTATAGTAACATGTACAGCTCTACATTTCCCCCTTTCTTTTAACCTCGATCTTTTCTTGTAAACATCTATACATGCTCCTTGATCTTTTTTTGTCTGGCAGCAACAGATCTCTCTGCTCCCAGTTGGTGCTTGGTCACCTTGCATTCCTGTTGGTTCTTGTTGCCATGTATGGGCAGCAGTCAGTTAGAGGACCCTGCCAAAATTTAGCCAGCTCCTTTAGTTGTAGGGATAGCCTGAGAGAGCATCAATCTCTCTGCCAGAATAGACTTCTGATCAAATAGTACTTGATGGTGTTCTGATGACTATGTGAAACACTTTCTAGCTTGTAGAGAGTACAGAAATTAGCTAGTTGTAGCAAGAAAGAGAATAAAGTCTTTGTGCAGACTAATTTGCACCAGCTTTTTAAAAGGTCATAGTACAACCAAATGTGTCTTGACATACCTAAATACCTTATAGATATTATACCTGAGAACAGAAGTATACCTTTGCTAACATTGGTAAAGGATTACCAATCCTTGGCTTCTGTTGAAGATGTTCACACTTCAGAAACCATGCAGAGCTATTATACAGAGCTAAAAAATGATGTAGAACTGAAAGACCAAGCCTTCCAGTATTCAAGGAACAGCCCAGATGTACTGCTGGCCTACTTGAGGCATCTCCATCTCTGAGTACCATTCCCTGTTAAGACAATGTAGCAGGTGCTTTCATTCAGACTAAGGAGATGGGATGCAGAGATGGATGGACTTTGGCAAGCTTGTGCTGTTATAACCACCCAGCACCTGTGCCATGCACATGCTCGTAATGGGCAGCAGTTTGAGAGGTACTCAGTACTATGTCTCATTACGCAGTGTAAACATTTTTTCAGACTCACCAATGTGTAGGAGAGATGGCCAATTATAATTACCTACATGAAGACTGTAGATGTCAAAGGCTGGATCATTTCAATATTTTATGAAATACATAGCATTATGATAAAGGACTGCATAAATGCAACTTAGATCTAAAAGAGGTATCTGAAGACAGACACATTTATTCTTGAAATAAGATACAGGGCCTATTGGCAAGGCTGATTGGATGGTTTAGCAAGGGATAAACCCTTTAAAATACTCTTGATAAACTCTTTAAAATAAAATTATTAGTCTTTAAAATAAAATTATTTTATTTTCTAGAAGGTTAACTCAGTCCAGCTGTGGGGAAACGTTTCACAACCTGGATATGCAGGGGTCAGATGATCACGTTAGTCTGGCCTTCTAGTCTGAAGAAAACCCCTGAAAAATAACCTGGTGTGGTTCAATTAGTTTACTGATTGTCTCTGAAGTTCAAAACACGTTAAGTACATAAGGGTACATGTTGGCAAGTTTTGCTCCTGGGTTATGGATTTCCAATAACTGAAACTACCTAAGCTCAGTATATATGCATGTATATGTATATATATGCATGCATATGTATATGTATATATATATATGCATGTATATGTGTGTGTATATATATATATATATAAGGAAGAACTTCTTTACAGTGATGATGACAGAGCACTGGAACAGGCTGCCGAGAGAGGTTGTGGAGTCTCCTTCTCTGGAGATCTTCAAGACCCGTTTGGATGCTGCCCTGTGCCATGTGCTCTAGGT